>JAMJFZ010000116.1:14080000-14467500 GCA_026225945.1 Cricetomys ansorgei | reverse complement strand
ACCAGCTGAATTGCCAGGAAGAGGTTTAGCTCAATTGAGACACCTGGAAGGGATATTCCTTAACCTGTTGAGCTTTCTGAAGCCTGTGTAGTATATCCCAGGCTCCCAGCTTTGGGAAGTGTCATCAATGCTGGGCCTTCAGTGATGCTCCTGTAACTCCTCACCCATATTCTTGTAGTAACCCCAATAAAACTCATTGGTTCACCAAGTTGGATTTTGGCAGTACCTGTACTTTGGTCTGGATGTGCTCCCTAACTTTGGTGAGTAGATGCATATATGTTCTGTCTCCCCAGGAAAAGTTTTGTCACATGACAGGGTATGAAAGTTCTAGAGATTTGACACTTGATGCCCCTGGATCCCTCACCACATACCTCAGATATGTGGGATCCTAGGCCTCAAAAGAATGTAATGGTCAAATACTAGATGAATTAAGAAGAGTAAAATCTCTGAAAAACACTACGTCTGTCTGTTTTTCTAATTAGGTAAGTGTAGTAGTTATTTTTCTCACCTCTGTGACCTAATACCTTTACCTTACAAAAATCAACTTAGGGAATGATTTACTTGGTCTCACAGAGGAAGGGAACAATCCATCACAGTGGGGAAGTACTGTGTGACTTTTCCTGGAGGGACATGAGCAAATGTCTACTCATTCCCAAATAAGGGACCACTGATAGACCAAAGAAATGATTCCACTTTCTGAACCAATAGATTTATTGGGGTTACTTACAGGAGTTTGTGTGAGGGTCAGTCACAGGTGTATGGATTACTGAAAGGCAACTTCATTACAGAATAGTCTACCTGGATGGTACTCAGAAGCTGTATCCCTGGAGCTCTCTGCATGACTTGCAGGCAGCTTGACAGGTCAGAATGTCTCTTCTCTCCCCAGCAATCTTTACTGCTTTACATTGTATCTTGTAAGATTCAGGGACTTCCTGAGACTTAAGAATTTGCTTCTTAAATCTTAATGCACTTCCCTTCAGGATGGTTTCAATTCAGAGGATATTGCTCTACAGCTAGCCACGTTGTTGTTTAGAAGTACTCGGTTAGCTCTGAAAGTTTATCTGTACACACATGTGTTAGCGTAAAGCAGGATTGTATCTTGTATTTCTCTAATGGCCAAGCTTCCCTCACTGTTAGTTAGAATTTAGATAATCTGATTTCTTAAAATCGTATTTTAAGGGTGAAGGGATTCTTTGAAATCAGCAGCAGTGCCTTTCCTATATTTCCTTCGGTAAATATATTATCTTCTGGTAATGCATATAAGTCTGGAATGCAATCAAACTTACCCATACCAAGTACTTCTAAACAACAATTCATCTCCTCTAGCCAACACAGCTGTTCCTGTCAGTGTTTAATTGTTTTTAAGATGCATGTATTACTCTAATTAATATTACTGGCAAATCCTATTAGCTCCACTTGTCCAAAGTTAAATTTTCATTTTGAATGTGTATACTCTGTCCATACACATTTATATATTTTATGAAGATCCGGTAAGTTTTAATTAATTTCAATCCTATGCTCTAACATGGTGTTAAACTGTTTTAAAGCTACTAGATGCTCTGTAGACTATCTGAATAGTATGAATAATTTACAAAATAATCTCCAGCCCCTCTTTTTATTTGTAAGCTACTAACACAATCCTTCCTCTGGCCAGCCCATGCACTCCAGTGTGGAGTGTCGGAAGTGAGTATTACAGTGCTGTTTATTTAGAGAGAGCCAGGAATTGACAAGTCCGTGCAGCTCTGGTTTCATTAGACCCCATCTTCCCTAGTACAAAATTCAGGTAACCTTGTTTGCACAAAGGCTTCTCTGTAAATAGAGCCATGGTCACTGACATCTTGTGGCTTCCAGAATGATCTCTGGATGTACCCTTCCTCTGTCCTATTTTAGAGAGACTGTGTCATCACTGCATAGATTTGTGAAAGACTCCACAGTACACGGTACATGTTTCTACTCACTTGGCATAGCTGTCACCTGTGGTTCTCTGATCAAGAACAAACCTTTTCTTTAGAAATTCCAACCAGTGTCCTTTCTGAATACTGT
Source organism: Cricetomys ansorgei (assembly GCA_026225945.1). Classification (NCBI taxonomy): domain Eukaryota; kingdom Metazoa; phylum Chordata; class Mammalia; order Rodentia; family Nesomyidae; genus Cricetomys; species Cricetomys ansorgei. The sequence continues at coordinate 14,465,457 of JAMJFZ010000116.1, read as the reverse complement.
TTGCTAGCACCTGCATTTGCACCAACCATCTTGCCCTGGAAAGAAACATGTAGATTCAGTTGTTCACCTACGTGCCCCTCCTACCAAATGCTGAGATACACTATTCAAAAGTGGCCTGTTTTCTATTTCCTTCATTCTTTTGGTCCTAGACACAGGACTGACAATCTAGGCGGCCAGATGAAGAAGGCTATTGATCAATTATATGAGGCATTTTAGCTTTTTGTTACTACTGCAGGCGTAATGTTTGGTGTTGCATTAACTTTTTCACGAGGAGATGTGAGCAGTCATCGGTGCATCCCAGATGGCACAAATCACAGACTAAGGAAAGATGTCTACCCAAGTCCAACTAGGTGAATCTGTGTGTTAACTGAGCTTTGCTACAGGGACATGGGTAAGTGGTTACTTAGAGGAACACCACTAAAAAACTGCACAACAGCCTAGGTGGCAACTTCCCTAAAGCCACATAGATGGAGTCCCACCTTCAGTTAACTTCCCACTTCCTGTGTGCTTAGCACATCCCAACACCACATATATCTGGGATAGGATTGTATATAGCTATTGGGAAAAGTAAATGACTTTAGTGGCAGGTGAAGGTCTGATGACTCTCTTTCCATTCTCTCTAGGAGGGAATTCTCTACTATGAGGGTCTCGTGTTGGTGATCAAGGTTGTTCTTATTAAGATGGTGATGTCTTCATGATGCCTGGAGGCGAGTGTTCAGAACAGTGTTCCCTTCAGTTTGATTGGATAATGTTGCACTAAGAAACATACATCATCATCATCATCATCATCATCATCATCATCATCGGTGGCTAAGGTGGATGTTTTGAGGTAATCTGCTTCCCTGGTTTTCTTGGCATGGCTGCTTTCTTTTCTTTGTCGTTGCCTGAAAATAGATGTAGCATAAAATGTCATTTTAACCCTTCAGCAATGTTGAGCATGTTCATGGTGTTGTATAACTGGTCTCTGGAACCTTCTCAGCTTCCCAAATTAGAACTCTGTGCCCATAGAACAACTTCCAGTCTTCTCTGACTGGGCCTTGGTTTCCATCATTCTTTCTGTCCTTGTAGTTTTGACTACTCAAGGTATCTTCTATTAGTGAAATCACATGTTTGTCTGGCTTCTTTCGCTTAGCATAATATCCTCAAGATGTATTCATATTGGAGTATGTCAGAATCATGTCTTCTTACATTTATTTAAATGTGTTGTGGCCTCTGCTGCTCTGAAACATGCTTCCCTTATTTGAGCTGAGCTCAGTCATCACCTGTGTGAAGCAGGAATGATCCAGGCTCTGCTCTGCATTGCCTGGCATTGGGCTGTCTAACCCTGTCTTATTTCTATGACATCAGGAGAGAGTTGGAAAGGGCTGGAAGGGGAAGCCTCTTGAGCCCTAGGCTTGCCACACAGTCCTTGAGAAAGGGAGGAGTTGAAATTAGAGCCACTTAGGCAATCAGCCTTGCCCAGCATTGCAGGGGTCGCTTTATACTGGGAAACCAAGCTGCCTGACTTCAAAGCTGCCTACCCTCATTTTCATAGTCCCAGTGAAAAACATCCAATCAGTATCTGGAGTCCTAGCAGCCTGGCCTCCAGGTGTATAGGCAAGAGCAGACCCTGTCATGTGCCATCCCCTCCCTGTATCTGCACCCTCACCACCTCCCCCGCCCGCCCCCGCAACACGCTTCTGTCTCTTAATATGCGTGCTGTTGGGAAAAGATTAAAATGAACATCAAGAATGGCCCTAAAAGGGAAGAGAAAGCATCAAAGGCAAGCACGTACCACAAGAGCACTGGAAAGCAGGAGGAGGGTGGGTGGCCCGGCCAATCCCTGATGTCTGAAGGGCCCGCTGTCAGAGTAGAAATGTCTTCAGAGGCAGATGCTCTGAGTCAAGCTAAAGCATCATGAAGTAAAACGTGTTTTAGCCTCCTGGTTGACCAACAGGCCTTCCTGAGAGTACAGACCCAGTTTGAACTGATGATTCTTAATCTCCTCCGAGTTCCAGGCAATGAGCCAGCCCAGGGGTCCCAGACTCTCTGTGTCTGTCTCTTTCCTTTCCTGACTCCCACAGACATTGCAAGAAGCCTTCTGTGCACACACATGAAGAGATGCTTGTGAGCACATGTGTGTTTTGGTCACGCTCTGCACACAGCTGTTTACTTTCCAGGCATCTCAGATTGGAGAAACAGGCCATGGGTGGCCTACAAATGGGCTGTGTCCGTCTGAGCAAAGGGCAAGAGGCACAGGAGGTATGGGTGACCGCCGCATAGGCGGTGTTTGGACTCCTCACTGTGCAGTGAGGTGTGACTGGAGGAAGTCCTGATAACAGAGGTTTGGCCCTTCTCGATTGCCTCTGTAGGCTAGTTGGTTTGACTGATAGAATCGGAGGAGTTAACGTTAATCTTAAGAAAACAAATCCCAGATCTGGTTGAAACTGCTTTTTCTCCACTTGCCTGTTTCCCCTGAGTCCTAGTCTAGTTACTAATTATAGCAGCAGTATAGGGTTAGGGAGGAAGGCGAGCAAAGCAGAAGCTAGGGATGACCTTGGAGGAGGAATCTAGAGACACCAAGGGTTGTGACCTTGTCAGAACCACTCATCCCTTAGAATATTCTGAATATACAAGGAAGTAAATCCCCACCAAAAAACAGATATGCTACTGTTGAGCTGCATAGCTTTTCATCACTATAAGAAATATCTGAGATGATCGACTTATAAAGGGAAATGGTTGAGTTGGCTCACAGTTTTGGAGGCTTCAGTTCAAGATGATTAGCCCTGTTTGTTGGCATCTGTGGTGGTCTTCATGGGGGGATTGCATCACAGAGCAAAACTTCTCACCTCCTGGCCAGGAAAGATCATAGCCCCACAATCACTTTCAAGGACATACACAAAATGATCTGAAATCCTACCCACCTCATTTCTTAAATATTCTACTACTTTCCAGTAGTGCCAAACTGGGGAACAGGCCTCTGCAGGACAGCTATCTGACTATAGCACCTGCTTTTAGCTTTGTGCCTCATGTTTGTAGAAGGACTGTCCCACAAGTGTTCATGGTAATTTGATCCATAATAACCAGAAACTGAAAATGATCTGTCTATTCACAGGTGAATGGTAAATGAATCACACTCATAGGTGCGGTGGTTTGAACATGAACTGTGTCCCATAGGCTTCTGTGTCTGAACACGTGGTCCCCAGCTGGTAATGCTGTTTTGGAAGAATGTGGAGCCTTTAGGAGGCATGGAGTTGCTGGAGGAAATGGGTCTCTAGAAGTGGGCCTCTGTAGTAGTACCCTGCTGTATCATTCAGCAAGGATGACAAGGAGTCATTTTCATATGTGGAAGCCCTGCCAGACCTCAGCAGAGTCACCCACCATCATGGCCAGTGCCATACCACCAGTGGAATCCTGAGCATCTCAACTCAGATGTTCTTATTGGTTCAGAACTCAGGTGCAGATCATGAGCAATCAAACATCCCCCACATAAATCCAACACCTTCAGACAATACAAAACGCCAAGACCTAGGCAGCCCCTCACCCACAGTGCATAAAACAATTATTTTACACATAACTAAAAATAAGTTCCACAACATTTCCCCTTTTCTGCATAAGACAAAAAATTGATTTACCTTTACAACACAATTTAACACTATACCAGCAAAACCATTTATAAGAGGACCAATTATGAAGCTTCTAATGCACATGACCAATGGTACCAAACATCTATCCAGCTTTTCACAATGTCCCTGGGCAGCAGAAAAATATTATCAATGTACAATTATCTGGAATTCACTCATGATCTTCTGGGCTCCTCCAAAGGGCTTGGATCACTTCTCTGACTCTGCCCTCTGCAGTACACACAGCTTGTCCTCCAGCTCTGGGTGGCTCTATTCCACTGCTGCTGCTGTTCTTGATGATCGCCTCATGGTACTAGCATCTCCAGAACTGCTGGGGTCTCTTGCTGCAATTGGGCTGCACTTTCACCAATAGCTTCTCATGGGCTCTTTTCATGGTGCCAAGACTCAGCTTCTTTACATGACCCCTTCATCTGGGCCTTCAACTATTACTAAAGCTGCTGTTACCCTCAACTTCTACCAACTTCACCAATGGCCTCTCCTGACCTCTTACAGTGCCAAGCCTCAGTTGCTCTCCATGACCCCTTCATGCCTTCAAAACCAGTACCACCTGGGTGACTCTTACAGTATCAGGTTCAGCTACCAGCATGAGATACAACCTTGACCAGTTCTGGAAGACAGCTTCTGTGTGCTGACACTGAGGAAATACTTTCTGGGCTTTAAGATAGAGTCTGGTTTGCTGGGAAAAAAAACTGGTCACTTTGTCTGTAGGAAGGGTCCCCTCATGGGATGGAGTTCTCACCACCATCACCAGTATCTGAGCTACTTATCTTTCTCTTAGTCAGGTTTGCAGAAAAAAACAAAACAATAACAATAAAAACAAAAACTTGTCAGTTTAACTACTTAGTTAGCTTTTTGGCTCCAAGCCTAGGCTTCTACAACAGCAGGTGGTCCTGGGCCAGTGGAAAGAATTGCCAGTTGAAACATTTTGGCGGTTTAGAGTTCTTTTTCACCACTGCTAAGGGGAAACATGATTCTTCCATAGCCCTCAAACACATCTTGAGCTTCACACATATATAACACAGTTTGTGAAACAGCAAGCTACCACTAGTGGTGAGAGGGAGCATTGGCTCCACGATCAGGAAAAGCAGTGAGAACCTTGCTTTTTCTGCTCCCAGCCGAATTCTTTATCTCTAAGGGCCTCCATTCTGTGGCTCTCACCTCGGAGCTTTTTCCATTTATTTATTAATTTCACAGCATTTTCTCTTCATAGAGGTTTATTTCCTTTCTCTCTCCCATCTTCCTTCAGGAGCCTTCAGTTAATACCTTACACTCATCCTCTGGGAGCTTCCCTGAGCGTACTTTATCGAACTCTGTGAGGTCTCGAGTTTCTTTCTCTTCTTCCTTGTCTCCAAGTTGGATGAGCTGGCGTGATGTCAGTGCCCCACGCTGGTGAAACATTTGTAGTGTTACACTGCTGTGGCACCTCAGCAAGGAAGACAAGGAGGCATATTCATTGATGCAAACCCTTCCACATCTCTCAGCAGAGGGAACCACTGTCATGGCAAGTACCATCCTTGACAGCGGAACCCTGACAGTCTGAGCTCAGGTGTTTTTATTGATTCAGAACTCCTCAGGTGTTCTACTGATAGCACATACAGATCATTAGCAATCAAACATCCCCCACAGTAATCCAACACCTGCAGACAATACAAAATGCCAAGGCCTATGCATCCCTTTTCCCAACAATGCACAAAAACAATTATTTTAAACATAACTAAACATAAACTTCCACAACAGGCCTCGATATGTTATAGCCTGGCTCTACTTCCTGTCTATTCTCTGCTTCCTGACTGTAACCAGCTGCTGCATACTCCTGCAGGTATGCCTTCTCTACCATGATATACTGTACCTCTTCAAACTGTGAGCCAAAAGAAAGCCTCCCTCCCCTACGATGTTTCTTGTCAAGTGGTTGGTCACAAATAAAATGGCCAATCCAGAAGACATGGAAGGCAATGGGGAGCCATGCAACAGTGAAAAAGAATGAATTGCTGAGGTCTGCAGCATCATAAATAAATCTGCTATACTGAGTAAACAAAGCCAGACTCTCCAAAAGAGTCTATACTGTCTGGATCCATTGATAAAGAAGTCTAGAAATGCAAACTAATCTGCAGTGGTATGAAGCAGGCCAGTGGGTTCCTGAGGACAAAGTGAGCAGGATGGAAGGAAAGGAGGGAAGAGGAATCCCAAGTGGCGGCAGGCAGACTCATTAGCTTGATTATGGTGGTGGAGTCAGTGTGCCTGTATATAGAAGATGATCAAATGGTGCACTTCAAATAAGTACAATTTATTGCATTCTAGTCTCACACCACAAGAGGCTGTTAAAAAACAAAACAAAACTAACCACAAGTCCCACCTAACCTTCCCTTGGAGCAGATCTTGACCTTTGTGGTATTAAGAAGCAAGATGACATTACCAGATGCTGCGGACAGCTTGAGCTCAAAATGGTAATGTTTTCCTCATGTTAGGTTGAAGGACTTCCTCTGCCTGCCTTGGGCACCTCTAGATGCCCCGAGTCCCGTGACCTTCATTCCAAAATCTTAGCCATTGCTTTCCATAGGGTCTTATCTGAGATGTGATAAATGTCTGTCCTCATGTGTCACTTTTATAATTCCATGGATTCTTGCAAAGAGGGTGTTCTGCACTAGGGCGTTCAGCCACCATGGCACTGGACACAAAAGCCCTTGGTGTCTAATACTGCATCTTCTGGACAGCCAGGCAACGTCAGAAGCCTCATCTCTGGGCATGTCTATCCTAATTCCCTTGAGATTTTTCTCCTCCAAGTCACGTCCTGTCTTCCAGCAGATGCAGGAGGATTAACTAGACAAGGTCCAAAAGAATGGAGCAGGATCTTAAAGGGCAGTTAGCACACGATTGCCAGAGACAGCTCATCTAGGGAAACCACAGAGATGGCCTCGGGATGAGAAAAATCTCTCTGGGGCTTATTGTGCTCCTATCTGTCGTTGCTGTGGGCTGGAGGAAGGCTGATTTTTTTCAGTAGCTGTTTCTAAAAGCCTTCACTGTGCTTTTGCTTCATAGAAAAAAACACACACATGCTGTGGGCTGAATTATACCCCCACTCCCAGTTCATGCATTGACACCTTAAGCTCCATTACCCCAGAATGTGGCCTTATTTAGAAATAGCATCATTATAGGTGCTGCGAATTGAGTTACAATGAGGGTCATTGGAGTAGAGTAGGTCCCTAATCCAGTATGTCATCACAGAAAGGGGAGATTTAGACAAAGAATCAGACACGAATGGGAGATGATGGGAAGAGCTGCAAGGGAAACACAGCTGCTATCAGGCCATAGGGGAAAGCATGGAGGGGCCCCAGGCTTCTTGCACAGCTCTCAGAAGGAGCCAGTGCTGTGGACCTTGATTTTTGAACAGCTAGCTTTTACAACCGTGAGATGATAAGTATCGGTTGCCTAAGCTACCAGCTCATGTTCCTTTGTTACAGTAGTCGTAGAAAGGAACACATAGTGCAGGTCGTAGAGATACAGAGCCCTGCTCCCGCGAAGGGTCTCGTCAGGCTGTTGTTAAGCACCTCTATGTCCCCTGGCCTCCTTCACTTCAAATAGCGTAAGCATTGCAGCATGGTGTGTAAGTGAAATGCCTGCGTCTGCTGCAGCCCTTCACAACCACAAGGAAGCCAGTCTTGGGAAGGAACACAGAAAGAGAGGAAAGGACACTCTTGAGTTACCAGTTGCGAAGCCTGCCCCAGCTCAAGAATTTCCAGGGTGTTTGCTGTTGAGATGGCTCATCAGGTAAAGATGCTGCGGCTGTGTCTGACAACCTGGACGCACATGGCATAAGGGGAGAGCCAACTCCACAAGTTTTCCTCTGACCTCCATACTCATGCTCTGGCAAGCAATACTCGATCTCTCTCTCTTTCTCTCTCTATCTCTCTCTCTGCAGGTGTGTCTGTCTCTCTGTCTCTCTCCATCAATCTATCCATCCATCAATATATACATCCATTTATCCAGACATTCGTACGTGTGTGTTTTTAAAAACTAATTTCAGTTGGTAAACCAATGTATCACCTGTATTATCAGGGGATTAACTTTGGGATTTCTATTTCTTGATATTGAAACCACCTCACCCTGAAGTGTTAAGTATGATGCTTTTGGTATAACTCTCCAATGAAAACCATGCAATGAGAGTATTGTTCTCTTCCATCCATCTCTTCTCTACTCCCTGCCCTGCAGACTTCTCTCCACTTTGATCTGACGTGGGGAAAGACCTGGATCTATGAGCACTTACTGAGAGCTTGCCATGTTGGGACATACTGAGTGCCAAAGAGGACGCAGAGCCAAATTAGACCCTCTGTGCAGACACTGAGGATGTAGTAAGGGATAGGATCTCCTTCCCCTTCTCTGTACATATACATGTAGGCCAGCTTCAAGTGTTATTTCTCAGGAGCCATCCATCTTAGCTTCTGAGACAAGGTCTCTTACTGGGGCCTAGGACTCATTTGATTAGGGTTGGCTAGCTGGCCAGTGAGTCCTGGGGCTCCTCCTTTCTAGTGCTGGGGTTACAAATACATGCCACTACACTTGACTTTTTATGTGAGTGCTGGAGACCACACTCAGGTATTCATGCTTATATAGCAAATATACTTTGCCCGCCGAACCATGTCCTCAGTCCCAGTAATGATATTTTTACAAATGATTGACATTAAGTAGAAATGAATAAATAAAATAAATGCCATTAGGTAAGTTTGTTGGGAACTGGGATCCTGAAGGGTGGAAAGCTAATGATCTAATGAAATTGAGTCTTTGTTACTACTAGAAATATGCTTTAAACGAGGTAGAATCTCTCTAGTGCCCAACAATGTGTGGCATAAATAGCAAAAGGCGTTGAAGTGGCTGCCAACTTTAGGATAACTGATTTCTCCTTCCTCTTCTCAATTACTTCTGGTTTTTTTATTTTTGTTTTTTTTTTGTTTTTTGGGAGTCCACATGCTTTCAGATCAACTCATTTTCTCCCAACCATAAATGGAACAAACTTGCTCCAGACAAAACCAATCAGTTCAATTCCCATTCCCACCCCCTCCAGCATGTGTGATGTGGTCATTCGAGGGCACCATGGGACCTTCCTTCTGGAATGCTCAAACAATATTATTTTAGCTATGCGGGTGCCCAAAGAGATCAGGAACCGTGCAACTATTTCCTTTCTGCAATGAATGAAGACATCTTTACCCAAATCCAACAGACAAAGGAGAATTGATGCAAGGGGAAGGACACAGAACACCAGCTTTAATATCTTGTCTCTATCAAGCCGTGTCAAGCTACACAACTTCTAGACTTTTTTTTCATATGCAACAGTATATTCTTATTATTTAAGTCAGTTGATTATGTCTATCTGGAAATCTACTGTTGATGCAGAACTCGGGAGGATAATCCCTTACTTATGCAAAATCCCTGCAGTGAGGTGTGGTTCTGATTCACAACCTTTCTGATTTGAGAAAGTTTATTCAGCCCCCATACTGTACGTTATGTAACATCACAGGCAGAGAACAGGGCAACAGTCTGCAATCAACTTGTTAATATTTCTACAGCGAAACATAAATATTCATACCGAGAGGATAAACAAAAACTATAAATAGGTCAAGTTTTGCTCCTGAGGGAGCTTGGCTTCAACCTTGGGGAAAAGCCACTTCTCTAGTTAGGGAGTGCTAGATTCTACATTGCGGTTAAATGATCATGGCGCTCATCCGTCTTTTCTCCCCACCCTTCTAGTGTCTTCTAGTTTGGCTGGATGCTGCTATTTTAATAACTGAAGCATTCTAGCTTGTAGTCGTGGATGGCCGGTGCTAGATTTTGGTGCAGTCGCTCTTGAGATGGATTTAACACTATTTGGTGAGGCTTTTACTCACAAAATCACTCCTGGCCAATGTGAACATGTTGGACATCTAGGTCATGCATAACAGGATCAAAAGCTGCTCAGGCATCGGAAGTAGGGGGACCAAAAGTTCAAGGGCTACCTGGATAACAAAGTGAGTTCAAGGCCAGCTTGGTGAACTTAACAAGACCCTGTCTGGAAATAAAAATAGAAGAGCTGCAGATAGAGCTCAGTGGTGAAGTACTTGCCTGTGTGCAATGCCGAGATTCAACACCGCAGCCACAGAAACAGAAATATATAGACAAACAAATAACAAATTGGCCCCAGCAGGTGCAAGCTAGCTGGCAAGATCTTGGCTGAATGAATATTATAATGATCCTATCAGCCTTGGGTCTTCCTCCCCTTACCATAGGCTCCTTCAAAAAACAAGCCAGCGTAGGGCTGGGGCTGGAACAAGAGACAACGGGAGGGCCCACAGAACAGAGAGTCTCTCAAAGCTGCTTTCATTTTTCTTTTTAGGAAATAAAGACAAAATATGGGATTTGGAGTCAGGGAGACCTCAAACAAATTTGGGTTCTACCACTTGCAAGATGGCATTAGGTATCTGTTTTCTCAACCTGAAATTATTTCTCTTATGACAGTAAGGGAAGGGTGGCTATGCAAGGTTCTCAGGACAGAGGCTGTCAGCGTTCATGCAGTGAGACTTATCACTGTTGCCTGCTGTTTCTCCTGCAGGCCACTGTAACTTTCCTGCCTTCTTGCCCTTCCTGACTAGCTCCTGGGACCTTCTCAAACATGAGACTCCAGTTACACTATTTGCAAAGGTTGCCATAATTTTCAGTACTATAGTAAGTCAAGGGAGCACTCACAGTGTGGGTGAGAGCTTGCTCACAGCTCAGTGAACCTAGAAGCAAAGTTCAAACAGAAATGGGTCTATAATCCTTAGGGCTTATGCTCCCAGCAATGCAATTCCTCCAGCTAAAGGGAGATAAGCTGGATGAGCCATGATCATTTAACCACAATGTGGAATCTAGCACTCTGTAACAGGAGAAGTGGTTTTTCCCCAAGGTTGAAGCCAAGCTCTCCCACCTGCTAGTTTCCAGACACTTCCAATACAGTGCCATCTGCTGGAGACCAAGTGTTCAAACACTTGAGCCTGTGTGGGACGGTCAATCCACAATCATAATAAAGTGGTAGGCAAAAGTGTTTGCTGGAGTTCTTCCAGCTGTTGAAGCAAATTATTGAACTTGAGAACAGGATTGTGGGATTTGAACTCCCCACCCTAATCCTGTGGCCAGTAAGTCAGATGTATGTGAGGTCTGAGCCTTGTGGCTGGTGTGTGGAGCTGGGACAGTATTATAGAACAAAGCTTAACCTGCTAGGTCTGCCCAAAACTCTAGGTCATTAGTGTCAGAAAGGAGTTGAAACTTAAGACTGGATTAATGAGGTAAAAATTACTCATGGCTTTAGACCAACAGCTAGCCCTAGTCCTGGCTCAAGTTTGTTACATTTTGTCCTCGACCCTAAGAATCATCCCGGAGTCACTGTTGGTTTGAAAAGAATGCATTGCACAAGGATCATTAACAGACTTGCCAGATATGGCTTTCTAAGGACTGGGGCCACTGTGGCTGTGTGCACCTCAAATCTTCACTGCAGAGAACAAATTGTACTCTTGTTGTGCCCACCATTGTCTCAGGGCCAGGCTTCCAGAGAGCTCGTCAGCCCCATAGCAAGGTGGAGGCAGGAACCCAGCCCCATTCCTGAAGGAGGGACTCCTTCGAAGAGCACTTTGGTTTGCCGGGTCCCCACTCATTCTCAATGAACCTTTCTTAGAACAGTGCAGGACTCCAAGACTCTTCCTGCAGAGCCCCATCCTTCTTTCTCTCTTCTGCAAGCAGAAACCTTACAGCAGCCTGAGAGCCACCTCTCTTTACTCTCCCAACATCCCTGCTGTGTTTACTCTCCTGGTTTGTCTCTGAGAGGATCCAGTTGAACTCAGTTGCAAATAACTCTTGTATTGGCTCAACCCATTGTTACAGCAGAATAGAAACCATATGACCTTCAGTCTTCCTCTTTGACCTCAAGTAACCTCAAGAGCACACTGGGCTAGATAAGATTTTCCCCTCTTGGACCAAAGTTCCTACTTGGTTTTTGCTATTCTCTTTGTGTGTTCCTGGCTGGTTTTGTTTGGAAACAGACACTATCCTGGAACAAAGAGAAAAAACACAAAGTTGGCAGCCTACAGCCGCTCCCACATAAATCCGGATCTCAACCCCATTCATTGTTTTCAACAGGAAAATGAATCTTCTGGTCCTGCAGATTACACCTGGCCATGTAGAGATAACTGTGAATTCCATGCTTTCAGAGGATTTGGTTAAAGAAATCTGCTCATTTCATGATATTTAAGTCAATATTTGAATGTGAAAGGTGGTGTGTGTGTGTGTGTGTGTGTGTTGGGTTGTTTCTGTCTCTCTCTAGGCCCGCATGGCCTTGTTCTCCTCCCACTGCAAGCAGCCAGGCTATTGGCTGTACCTAGCTGCCAGTAGGTAGCTCACAGGAAGGAAGTGCGTGGGTCGGATGTATGGACATGTCTGGCAGGTCTTAGGTCGGGGAACCAATAGTCAATAGAACACGTGGAATTCCAGGAGCTTTCTCAAGTTTAATGCAAGGGTCATGGTGTTTTATTGGGTTCAGGGAGAGGGTCTTTTGGTACTCAAGGGTAATGCCATTGGTTAGCCCAGGGATGCTGGGATAGGTGCTTATGCAAACAATTCTGCCAATGGTCACATGCCTCGTGAAGGGGGTGGAGTTTTGCTGTGGCTTGTGGCTTCAGTGCAGAGACTGCAAGGGGGGGCTCAGGGATCCTGGCAGCTCTTCATTTCAGGCTGGGGTTCCAAGCGCCTTTGGACCCAGCTTCGGCCACGAGGCACCACATGTGTGCATGTGTGGTATTTTACCATGCAGAATATGACAGACTCTTATTCTTCACCCCTAAGATAACAAAGGAAAAGAGACAATAAGGGTCTTTGACCAGGTGGCTTTACCATACTCACCAAAACTAGGCTGGATATGCATTGGGGCCCAGGAACCTTCCTATCTACCTCCTTAGCACTGGGATTACAAGTGTGTGCCCCTATACCTGGCTTTTTTAAAAAGCATGCATTCCAGGTATCAAACACTGATCCTCATGCTTATAAAACAAGCTCTTTATTGATTGAGCCATCTTCCCAGCCTGAGAGTCAATCAGTTTTGAATGTGTATCCCTGAAACACATGCAGGAAGAGGACAGAAAACATCCATATGCCTTCCTGAAATAAACAGGCACCCCTCAGAGCTGTCCTAGGTTGTAGCCAAGGGGGTAGGATGCACAGAGAAGGTGCTTCGGAGCTGTGGCTTGGCATATGTTCCTTGTAGAACCCCTTAGAACAGTGGTTCTCAACCTTCCTAATGCTGTGACCCTTTAATACAGGTCCTCATGTTGTGGTGACCCCAAACCATAAAATTATTTTCATTGCTACTTCGTAACTATAACGCTAATGTTATGAACAGTAACGTAAATATCTGATATGCAGATGGTCTTGGGCAGCCACTGTGAAAGGGTCATTTGACTGCCAAAGGAGTCCTGACCCACAGGTTGAGAACTGCTACTTTAGAGGCAAGGTGGCTATGGCTGGAACCCCGTGTCACTCACAGACCTGCAGGCTCTCAGCCTGAGTTCCTCTGGCTCCTCCAACCCTGTACTTCAGTTTCTCTGCAGGCTCTGTTTGTGCCTTCACCCCTGCTCTGTCCCACAGCACTTCTGCCTCTGTGACCTTGCCTGCTTTCCCCAAGTCTCAGTTGTACCCTCTGAGCATACAAACAGCGTGTTTTGTTGAATCCTGTGATTCTCCCCTGTCCTGGTTTATTTTGCTGACAACTTGACACACATAACACGAGGGATTTCAGTTGAGAAATTGCCTCAATTTGATTGGCCCATGGACATGTCTGAGAGGCATTTTTGTGACTGCTAATTAATGTAGGTTGGCCCAACCCACTGTGGGTAGTACCATCCCCAGACAGGTGTGCCTGGCTGTATAAGCTAACAGGACATAAGCAAGGAGACAAGCCAGGAAGCAGAACTCCTCCATGGCCTCTGCTTCAGTTCCTGCCTCCGGGTTCCTGCTTGAGTTCCTGCCCAGGTTTCCCCTCCATGATGGATGGTAACCTGAAGTTGTAATAAACCTTTCTCCTCAAGTCGCTTTGGTTGTGATGCTTATCAGAGCAACAGAAAGCTCACCAGGACGTCCTCTGAGGTCCCATCATTGACATAAGTGTCCACCATGCTGTCCTCCCAAGCTTCCTCAGCTCTACAATCTCCAGGTTCCCCTACCCCTCAGATTTTCCTTTTCCACCTTTAGTTGGCCCCAGTGGAGATTTCTGACTTCTAAGTGTCCCTCTGTAGGTGAAAATATTCTGAAGGGTGCTTGACTGCCGAACACGAGATTGTGACGAAAGTGCTAACAGCTTGTATACTCTATTACGTTCTGGGCCCATGGCATCCTACATGCACTGCATGACTAACATGCACTCATCATCGTTTAGTAGGTTCTGTTATTACCCCACTTCATGGATCATCAAACTGAGGCATATGGAGATTCTATCCATACTTCAGCCTATTCACCCTCTCCTATGCTTTTGGAAATCTAGAACACATTTCATTGATGAGTATGCTTCTAAGGGACCATGTCCAGTTGCCACATAAGCATAAGCATACCCTCCAGTGCCCCCCCTCTCCCCACAACTTTATTTACACCCACTCTTCCTTCCTGCCTGCCTTTTCTTTCCTTCCCAATTACTCGATTTTCCATAGGGTAGTTCCATGTTTTTCCAGCTTCCAGGAAAAGAGCTTAATTTTTCTGCATCAAGTCTTGTCATTCAAATATATTACCTTCAAATATCCTGTCCCCCAGTGCTCTTATTTCATAGCTTGAGGTAAAAAAAATAAAGGAACTATTTCAGGAGGCTGGCAGAGAGCCAGCCCCTTTGACAGAGGAAGCGGTGTCTAAGGTGCTCTTGGCATGCATTGAGTAGGCCCTAGGAGAAGAGCCTAGGATGAGACAGCTCTGATAAGAGGGTTCCACTTACTAGTCTCCTCTTCCCTTAACAACAACAAACATCCTAAAACTTCACTGGGCCCAAACCATGCCAGACTTTAAATACCACACCCTTCATAACTATAGATGCCCCTGGCTCAAGTTCTACCAGCAGTCCAAGACATTGGCTTGGATATGAAATATCCCCTACCCTACCATGCTTTTGTGTTGATTGTTCATTCCCCAGCCTGTAACACTATTTGGGGAGGTGGTAGAAACTCTGGGAGGAGGTGTTACTGGGGGTATGCCTTTGAAGTATGCACATGGCCTTTGTGCCTCCTGTCTCTGCTCCCTGTCTACAATGAGGTGAGCAGCCTCATTCTCAGGATAGTCCCAGACTCATAGCAGTTGTGTGGCTTCAGCATTGCTACGTGAGAGAGAGATTGCTTCCACCTAGACTCAAAGCAGCTGTTGAATTGGGTGTCACAGTGTGTGAAGTGACAGATGAGGAGGAAAAGTTTTTAAGAGCAAGAACTCCAGACACTGTCTACTGAGAGCAGGACAGTGGCCTCTCTACCTGACAGGTCAATGAAGATCCCTACATACAACTTCCTTAGGCAAGTGGTTTGAAAGAAAAATTCCCAAAGGCGGTGTGCTGGCTAGTTTTATATCAACTTGACACAAGTTGATGACAAGAGTCATCTGAGAGGAGGGAACCTCAGTTGAGAAAATCCCTCCACAAGATTGGACAGTAGGCAAGCCTGTAGAGCACTTCTTAATTAGGGATAGATGAGGGAGGGCTCAGCCCATTGTGGGTGGTGCCACCCCTGGGCTGATGGTCCTATAAGAAAGCAGGCTGAGCAAACCATGAGGAGCAAGTCAGTAAGCAGCACTCCTCCATGGCCTCTGCATCAGCACCGCCTCCAGGATCCTTCCCTGTTTGAATTCTTGTCCTGACTTCCCTCGATAATGAACAACGATGTGGAAAAGTGAGCCATATATACCCTTTCCTCCCACCTTGTTTCACCACAGCAGTAGAAATTCTAACTAAGACAGGGAAAAATGTGTTCTGCTCGCGTCCTAGTGAAGGTACCAGCTCCTAGAAGTGAGACCAAGGACTACAGTGCAAAGGGAATGCATGTGCATCCGCCTTACAGACTCACCTCGGAAGCAGTGAAACCTCAGGCAGCACACGGCTTCCCACGGATGGGATGGCTGACTCTTAACTCCCGATCCCAATGTGACCATTGCATACTTGCCTCCGACTTTGGTTTTGCTATCTTCTCTTACTTCCCATAGCTACTGCAGCCCCTCCATCTGTCTTGCAGCCCGTTCTCGTTATGCCAAAGTCCCTTTTATGTCTGACTGATGGACTTGATTTTCTTCAGTACAAATGCCACCATGATCACCAATCTATCTGACCAAGATAGTCTGCAGTCCAGAGTCTCTGCCCTTGATACCACTCACCAGTCCTGTTCCCCACCCCACCATCTAACGCTCTAAACACTTAAGCTTCTGACTTAATACAGCCTCTTTTCTAATTACTGAGGTCAAAATCTACGGGGTCTGATTTGAATGCGATCTTCCTGTATCCATCCAGGTGAAGTGAGGCTCCCACAGCTTGCTGGTATGACTTATGGGGGTCCGTGAAGGCCCCTCTAAATCATCATCCCACCCACTGATCCAGGGCCCCAGCAACATAAGAAGGGGAAAGGGGACTGAAAACATGTCACCACCTTCTAGAATGCCTGGGGTCTGCTATGCCCCCAACCAAGTGATGCCTATCTCGGAAGCTTGCATAAGCCCTTTACCCCTGGATAAGGCAAAGCACGTTGTCCCAGGTGATCTCCAATATCCATTGCTTCCTGGCTCCAGATACAGAGCTTAACTAGCAGACACCACAAGCCCTTGGCTTATTTTTCTCTACCAACCTGTATTTTTTTTTTTTCCTTTTTCATCTCCTTCCTTATCTCCCTTGCCTTATGGGACCAAGAGTAAAGGGAAATTTAAATCCATCATTTTCACATTTTGTGAAGCTGCAACCCACAGATCTCAGGAGTTGCTTGCAGCTGTTAGACAAAGGTTTGCTGGGAGAGGTTTGGATGGCTTGGTATTCTAGTAGGGAGCACAACAGAGCGATGAGATAAATGCGGCTGAAGTTACTTGGAAGCGGAGCTGGGAGTGACCAGCTCCTTGGCAAAGTAAGACTTGGCTTTGGAAAGCAATATGCCAGTGTTGGAATTGGGCCTTAAGGAATGCTTAGGAGTCTCCCAAGCCGTTGTCTTTGCTGCTCCTCCAGCCAAGAAGCAATCCACCCAGTAATTCTTATGGCTGCTCAGTCTCATTCCTTAACTACTTGAAGGCACCTTTGCAAAGCCAACTGTCCATCAAGGGATCAAATAAACAAAATATGCACACACACACAGACACACACACACACACACACAGAGAGAGAGAGAGAGAGAGAGAGAGAGAGAGAGAGAGAGAGAAATGCAATGGAGTACCATTCATCCTCTGTGAAGCAAGTGGACTCCCATATTTGCTCCGCCAGGAGTGACTTTGAAAGCAAATACGCTAAATGAACTAAACCAAAAGAGACAGCCGTCTCTGATTCCATGTGTAGAGATGTCTGAAGAATCCAAGTTCAAAGGTACAGGAAGTAGAATCATTGCAAAAGGATCAAAAGTGGGCCACGGGAGCCAGTGATTAAAGGGTTCAGAACTTCAGATTGGGGAAGATGAGAAGGTTCTGGAGACGGGTGGTGGTTGAGGTAATAGTAACACAACAGTGTAAATGCCATTGATTCCACAGAAGCAGGCACTGAAAGGGGGTTAAAGTGGCACCGCCCTAGATGCCCGTCAGCAGATCGATGAAGACGAGGAGGTATAGACACAGTGGAGTCTCAGTCGGCTCTGGATAATAAAACTATGGCGCTTGCTGGAAAGCGAATACTAAGGAGATTGACGTGTCACACAGAGTACAGACTCAGAAAGACAAAAGCCAGATGTTTCCTCTCATATTTCAGGATTTGGATTTAATATATAAATTCAAGTATATACATGAGACAGGAAAGCAGGAGCGGGTCTATGGGGCCGAGGGCCCTGCATGTGGAAGGTAAGTACAGTGCACAAAAATGTCATAGAGAAACCTGTGTTTTGTACACTCAACAGTTTACCACATCCGCTTTAACCTTCTCTCCCATCGTATGTGATCAACACGACAAGACCAATGCTAAGCTACTTTCCGATCTCTGCTCAGATTTCAGCAAGTTCCCCTTGTAGCTAAAGAAAGCCCCAGACCGTGGTATGTTCCTCATTTTCTTGGTGTTATAATAACCACCTGACAATAAGTAACTTAAGAGTAGAAGGATTTATTCTGCCCAAAGCTTGAAGGTGTCCTTCTTGCAGTGAAAGGCAGGGCAGCAGTAGTGAGGGAGCCACCCACATTGACTCCACAGTCAGAAGTAGTCGGTGGCCAGGAAGGGGAGCCAGGCCATCAAAATCCCAAGACCTGTCCAGAGCGACCAACTTCCTCCAAGGATCCACCTTCTAAAGGTTCCACGGTCTTTCAAACCAGTGACACCAGCTGACCAAGTGTTCAAATCTGGAGCCTATGGAGGACTTTTCACATTCAAACTACCGCACATGTAGTCAATCTTCATACGTCTTTGAGGTCCTTCAATGAGAAACTGTTACCAAGTTCTTGATCATACCTAAGACAATGGCCTGTTCTTATTGTACAGGTCTGCAGATCTGTCATTTCTCTCTCTCTATCTCTCTTCTGTCTCTCTCTCTCTCTCCATATATATATATACATATATATGTATATATATATATAATTATATCTGTATCTGTCTATAAATCTATACCTACCTACCTACCTACCTATCAGACACACACGTTCCTTCATCTGGGTTGCCTGATCCTCCTGACTGCATCCAGGATGCCTGTTTTTGCATCATAATGATGTGGACAAAGTGCTCTGCTTTCAGGGAGCTCAGTAGGAGTCGCTTGTCCCTCGGTGTCCTTTCTGATGATGGTAACTTTGGTTATTTGGTCACACTGGCATTTGCCAAGTTTCTCTTTGGTAATGTCATTTTGTAAAATAACATCACATTACTTGGCAACATTATTTGATAATTAATAAGCATCTGTGAGGAGATATTTTCAGACTATAAATACACCTTACAGACTCAATGCAATCCATCAGTGTTACCATCCATTGATTGGCTGGAATCTATTATATTGTTGATAGCTGTCAAACATTGTTTTTTGTCTTGTCAATACACCATTCCTTTTTTGTTTGTTGACTTCCTACAGTAAGGAAGACCTCTCTTGCTTAGCTATTTATTTATTTTGTTGTATTTCAATGTTTTCATTTGTGTATATGTGTGTGGTGTATGTGTAGCATATATGATATGTGTACACAGGTATGTACTCCCGATGACAGAGGACACCAGGGCCCCAGTGACTCTCCTGTCCTCATCCCTCTCAGTGCCTGGCTGTGTCTGGTTTTTCACATGGAATTTGAAATCAGGTCTTCATGCACACACACCAAGCAGCACTATCACCCTCTGAGCCATCGCTCCAGGGCCCTTGTCGGGTTTTAAAAACAAAATTATCGGTATAATAAGTTAACCTGAAGGCTCAAAGACAAAGAGAGCCTTTTATCTTCACCCTTTGGTAGGCATGAATGTCTCTAGGCCGTTCAGTAAATGGTAATGTGGGGGTGGGGTCAGTATGCACAGTGTAAATTGTACCTGAGTTCTGAGCATGGCTAAGGGGAGAATCTTGCCAGGTTCTCAGACTACAGATGGGTTGTAAAGAGCACCAGGAAAAGACTGTCTGATATCAAAGATAAGAGTCTAAAGCACATGGACAATAGGCACGTGTGTCTTTATGGCTGTACTGTGGACCTCTGACTCTGAAAACAGTGGCAGGCTAGGGAATGAGAACACTGGGATTTATTTGAACAGTACCCAACACTTCTAACCCAACTCTCCAGAGGACTGAACCAACTTACACTTCGTTGTCCTTGGAGACCACATCAAATCAAGCCCTGAACTTCTGTACTTAAGAATGAAGAGGCTGGGCTAGTGTGAAGGCCCAACTGTTAAGAGCACTTGTTCTTTCAAAAGACCTGGGCTGAGTTCCTAGCACCCGCATGGTGGTTGACAGCCATTTCCTAATTCCAGTTCAGGGAATATGACTCCCTCTACTGACCTCTGTGGGCACCAGGCACACGTGGTATACAGGCATATGTGCAGGCACGACACTCGTATAAGATAAATTCTGTTTTAAAAAAAAAGATCAAAGAGACAGCATGTTAGGGAGAGGTAATTTGAGATGCTGGTGTGTTCCCATTGCAATGCCTTAGTGGCTTTCACTTGGCAGTACCTGGTGATCCCATTTTCCACCATGCAGTCCTTATTTCAAGCTTTTGAAAACACACAAGGTTTATGAAGAAGGCCGGCTGCACACTTTCTCTTGTTACTTCTTAAATGGCTTAGTTGAGAATCAAAACAATTCTTGTGAACAATGTCCCAGGGCCCCTGATACCTGCCTGGCCACCAGGAGGCTCCCAGATATGGCTCCTGAATATTGAGGGTGGAGAGGGACGTAGTTCACAGATCTGCTTTGGAAGTTGCGAGTGTGGGTGACCCCTAAATCCTTTTATACAGAGATCACCTGCCTACACCAAGGAGTCACATGAAACTCACAAAACAGCTGTCAACGTGCCCGACCTGGCCATCAGGGACCTTCCCACTGAGCTGTAACATTTCAATATCTGTAAATATTTATTGGCAGCCAGCAGCAGAACAGATGCGGTGGAGTGAGGTTTTGGGAAATCCAAATGTTACCTGCCTTCAAAAGGTAGACTGCCTACTTGAAATGCAGCATCTGTGGATGAAAAGCTGCAGAGAGCAAAAAGCCCAAGGGCTGGCATCAGGGCATGCATTTGCACCCGAAGCCTGGTCACTTAAGGCATCTGCCTGTCCCCTCAGTGCCCCATTGTCTTCTTCCTAAGTGGAAAGCATCAGTCCTCGCCATGCAGGTGTCTCAGGAAGATGAAAAGCAGAAGGAGACTCTCTGGAGAGTCTGGTGCAGAGTGAGAGCAGCTAACATTAGCTGGTGTGCAGAGCCTCCCACAAACAGGGTGCCTTCACCTGCCTGGCTTCCCACCTGCCTGTGAACCCAGGGTCTCTCTGCCCTTACAGATGTGGAGGGGTTGCAGGTGGCTCACTGGGGAGTCCCAGGAGCGGCTGCCCTTTCCTCTAGCATTCTAGCTGCAGACTGGATGTTGCACCCTGACACACCTGGCTCTCGTGGTGTCAAGACCATTGATCGAGTATGGAGAAGGAATAGTTGACATCCTCACACACCTAATAAACGTGTTTTATCTTGGAATACTCCCTCTAACTTTCTCAAATGCTCCCCATCTATTATCTTTGATCCCTTCTGCTCCAGAGAGGCTTTGTTGCTGTGTTGAGGACAAAAAATTCCTCTCTCCAGGGCCTTCTCTGCCAGAGAGCTTCAAATGTACTAAAACCACAACAAAATGAATGTCCGGGACAGTGTCGTCTTTAGCGCAGGCAAGGGATAGGATGCCTTCTCTGGCCAGCTCTGTTTCTGTCTGAGGCTTTGTGCAGTGACCCTGCAGAAACCTAGTGCACTTTAAGCTCCTGCCTATTTTGTGAGTTAGAGAAACGCTTCCTATTTTCCACACTACTTCAAATATCTCAGAGTTACTCTGGGATGAGTCAGAAGCCACAGTAGTAGGATGCTTTGGGCCAGGCATCCATTTTTACAGCCTCTGGAGCACACGTGCATGCTTATGCCCCCAGTTACCTTGTCTAGTGAGTAAAGGTGGTGATCCTGGACTGGTGAGGCTCAGTGGAGGTTTGGCTGCTGTGTTGAAGGCTCCCTTCTCAGGATAAGGTTGTTTTCAAACACTAAGCACAAATAACTATTCAACGCAAAAAACAGCATTGTCGGAAAACTGCACAATACGAAATCCATTTTGGATCTTTTAACAAAAATCAGAAATGTTAGGGCTGTGAAAGCAGGTGCTGTATTCTTTTCATGTGCTAAATGTCTGTGCACCCACAGAGCAGGATGAAGGCAGAGATTGGGAGGCAGCCTGGTTAGTCTCAAATAGAGTGGGCAGAGTGGTTTGAGACAATGTTCTGTAGCCTCTCAGATGCAAATCAAAACACCCTTAGATACAGGCAGCTCTGACCACAAAGGTAAGCATGAAAAGACTTCCCTCTTCATTAAAAAATGATGTGTGTGTGTGTGTGTGTGTGTGTGTGTGCATGATTTTGCCATGCATAATATGGCAGACTTGTTCTTCAACCCTAAGATAACAAAGGAAAAGAGACATGTATGGGAGTGTCCCAGGAGACTAGAAAAGGGATCAGGTCTCCTGGAGCTGGAGTTATAAGCAGTTGGGAGCCACTCAGACATGGGCACTAGGAACCGAACTCGAGCCCTCTGAAAAAGTATCCAGTGCTCTTAACCGCTGAGACATCTTTCCAGCCCCTTCTTTTTCCTTTACTTTCTCTACCTTTTGTCCCTCCTGCTCATTCTGAAATTGGTAGGATGTGCAGTCGAGGTGGGTAATCGAGTTAGCATCTCCAGGAGTCTTAGGCCTATCTTGTGAATGTGACCTTGGCAACAGTTTCAGTGACAAAAACACCAGTAGCTGAGTGGCCACAGCTGAGGTGTGGAGGTCCTCACAGCCTTACAGGAGATACCTTGACATGTGGAGGCTCTTGCTGAGTTCAGCTCTATTTGTTTCCTGTGTTTTGTGCTATGAGTCTATATTCCAGTGAAGGGGCCGGTGAGGAGCAGTAACACTGATAACAGCCATAGCTGCCATTTTCTAGAACTTTCTGAGACAGACACTTCACAGACAGTATTTTATTTACTTCACGACAGTCCAGCAAAGCGAGTAACATTATTGTGCCAGTTTTCCAGTCGAGGAGGCTGAGATTTGTATGGCTCTGTTCTCTGTGGAAGGTCAGTCAACTGGGAAGTGGCAGAGCCAGCACTGACTGACTCTACATCCTGGTTTTCCCTCTCCATTCCACCCTGGAATCCTCTCATCCCCTCTGTCATTAGGCCCATCTGGAGGGGAGTACTGTCCTGGTCGCCACAGTGGAGCTCAGCTGAGCATATCTTTGTATCTCACATTCTTAGAAACAAAGAACAATCTTACTGTCACAGGAAGGGCCACATGGGCAAAGTGAAAGTGGCTTGGCAAGGCAATTCTTTGAGTAGAACAGATGTGTCAAGCTGGGCGGTGGTGGTGAACTTGGGAGGCAGAGTCAGACGGATTTTTGTGCGTTCGAGGCCAGCCTGGTCTACAGAGTGAGTTCCAGGACAGCTGGAGTTACAACAGAGAAACCCTATCTCAAAAAACCAAAAGCAAAAGAACAAAAAACCAAACAGATGTACTAAGACCCAAACTGGTCTAGCAAGTACATAGTCAAGATGTCTTCTTTCTTTCATTCCTGACATCTCATTGGTGGGGGCTCAACTTCACAGTCTAATATGATTGACTGATTGGCAGAATGAGGATGGAGAAGGTTCAGGAGATATGAGTCCTTGCTAGGATAACTACCTTTGACATTTTTTCCCTCACAACATGAATGGCACAATGGGTACCATTTTGTATTAATGTCCGGAACTTTCCATTCTGTGGTAAGTTGTAAGATTCCGTGTCATTGATTATGGTCCGGCCTCATTCATACCTTTGCTACAGAGAGTACCACTGTATAACTGCCTCAGTTTATCCAGTCTACCTTTGCTGGACACTGAATGGTTTCTAGATCTTGGCTATTAAAAAGTGTTATTATGTATATATAAAGTTTTTAAGGCTATATATAGAACAGCTTATGGGGAAATCATATCTATGAATAATGAGAGTCTTCAGGTTTTTCTTCTTACAAACCTCATATCTTTTGCTTGTTTTCTATTTTCTTCCTGCTGTCATGAATATTTAATTTCATCATTAATAATAATATTTGTGGTAGGGTGGCGGGCTCCTTTTATCAGAATAAGGTAATTCCCCCTCTTCCGAGCTAGCTAAGTTTTAGATGTCGTAAATAGGTATTTTGAATTTCATCAAATGTGTTTCTTCTATTAAAATAACCATATTGCTTTTGTTCTTTTAATATGCTAATGTACTGAATGATAATTACAGATTTTCTGAAGTTAAGCCTTATTTTCATGGAATAAACTCAGCTTAGTAGTTCAGTATTATCTTTTTTTCATTAAATACAGGATTCATTTTGCTGATATTTGTGTAGGATTATTGCCTCTGCATTCATGAATGAAGTCTTCATTATGCTTTTTTTCTTTATTGTAATTTTGAGTTTTAGTATCAAAGGTACAGCAAGTTCAGAGAATAAGTTGCAAAGTATTCTTTTTCATTTATTTTACCTCAAAGAGTTTGCATATAATTAGGATATAGCCTTTGAATGCTTGGCTGAACTTACCTACAAAATCATTTGTGTATGGTGCTTCTGTTTGGGGGAAATTAAACAATTGATCCACTTGTCTAAATGGTTATGGGCTATTTGCATTTTGTAAAAGAATCAAGTTTGCTATTTTTAAAGGGATCTTGGAGCTGGCAAGATTGCTCAGTGGATAAAGGTGCTTGCTGCTAAGCCTACAACCTGAGTTTGATTCCTAGAAATCATAGGGTAGAAGGAAAGAACTGACTTCTGCAAGTTGTCCTCTGACCTCCACACATGTGATAAACAGTGATAAATAACTAAAGGGATGTCTTCATTTCCTTTAAGCTTAAGCTGCTTGTGCATTGTCTGGCATGTAGTTGTTATAGCACTATATATATATAGTGTGTGTATACACACACACATACACACACACATATATATACACACACACTTATATATACATACTAGGCAACAGTGTGTGTGTGTATGTATATATGTGTATGTATATGTATATATATATATATATATATATATTCCTTCCCTACTGAATCTCTAATCATATCCTTGTTTTTACTTTCAGTATTATTTGTAAATCTTTCTTAAACTTTCCTGATAGAAGCCTACTTACCTGTGTGTCAAAGACCAAATATTTGGATTCATTAATCATTCTGTTATGCTGAGTTTTCCATTTTATAAATTTCTGTGTTTATGGTTATCATTTTCCTACTCTCATGAGTTTATTCCATCATTTTTCTAATTTCTTAAATTGAGTGCTTAGCTCACTAAAGTTCAGCTTTCCTTCTGTGTTAACAAATATTTGACTCTCTGTTTCTCTCATACAATCTTTTCTAGTCCAAGCTGTGAGCCTCAGCGTGTGGTATATTTGCTATTGTTCAGTCCTAAATGTTTTCAAATTTCTGCTGTGATCTTTTTTAATCTGCAAAGTATTTAAAGTATTTTAAAATGTAGGTATATAGTTTTGAGTTCCAAATTAATTGCATTATAAGTAGAGCACTGATTTATATGATACCGGACACTTGCAAATCTGAGCACTTTGTTTATGGACTAGTCTACAGACACCTTCTGCAAATAGTCCATTGCTGAATCTGTGTCTGCCCAATAAACTACACTTGATAATTGTACTTTTTATGTCCTGAATACTCTGCCTATCAGTGAATAAAGAGGATCCTTGAACGTTAAACTCTGGTGGAGAGCTTAATTTCCCTGTGGGTTCTATCGGTTTTGTTTATGTGTATGTGAGACCTTCAGAATTGTTTTATCTTCTAGATGGAGTGGATATTTGGTTATTAGTAGTGGTCTGTTCCATCTGTGTCATGCTTTTCTGTCGCAGGGTCTATTTTTCCGAATGGTAAAGAATCACTTTCTTTAGGTTAATGTTTGCTTTGTGTAGCTTTTACTTGCAGCATTTCCTGGGCTGTGTGCATAAATGTGCCCCAGTGAATAACACATAGCTGAATTTTAAAGATACCTAATGTGACAATCTCCATCTGTTATCCTGTGAGTCCTGTTTTATTTACTGTTGTGACTGACAGCTCTCCATTCCTTTCTAATATGTGTTATTTTGGGCTTATTTATCCCATTTTTCTCTCTATTTTTTTAACTCCTTAGCTATTAAAACTTTGTATTTTTGCTATGTCTTCTACTTACTTGGAAATTACATCTATTTCTATGATTTCACGGTTTCCCGCGAAAGGTTACACACAGCTGCTTATACTTTAACATTAGTGCCTCGACCATCTCTTCTCCCAGCCTTCCTATTATGGCAACTTTATGTTTGTTTTTTTCTCTTCCTTTAAACATTTACACAAATTAGATCTGGAAATCAGATCTGAAGTTTTCTATAGCTAATGCTGTTAATATTTACCTGATTTTCACAAATTACAGACCTTTCCTCCACCCTCAAGGCCATTTCTCTTTTTTCCTTTTAAAACCGCTGTCAGTGTTTTCCTGAAAATGTTTTTATTTCACGCTCCAAAGTGGAGCTGTTTTTGTGGGGCGGACAATTTTAGAATGGCTATTGTTTCCTTTTGGCTTGGAGACGGTAATGCTCCTCTGCCTCCTTGGTTCGTTTTCTGCAGAGAAAGTTGCTTCCCGCGCAACTCTTTCTTGGTAAGTGGTGCATTTCCTTCTATAACCCTTTTACCACCTTACCTTCAGTTGTAGTGTTCAATGTGTTATTTTCTTCCTTCTTTCTCCTCCCTCCCTTCGCCTCCTCTACCTTCCCCTCTCTTCTCTTTCTCTCTCTTCCTCACCCCCTCTCTCCCTCTCTCTTTCTCTCTTCAGAGTCTAATGTAGCTCAGCTTCAAACTCACTATGTAGCCTAAAATTACCCCAGACTTCAGATCCTCTTGCCTCCGCCTCCCAAGTGCTGGGATTACAGGCGCGCACCGCCACGCCAGGCTAATGTGGCACCCGGTGTTGCGCTCAGCGCTTTGTGCGGGCTGGGCATGCACTCGCTGGCCCTTTTGGACTTAGATTTGCTTTCCTTGTTGTGTGGAGATTGCTACACTTCCCATGCCCATCTTCCCAAAGTTCCTGAAAACAATCTTAACTTGCCCTCTCCATTTTCTCTATTTCTTTCTCCTGGACTCTGAATGGATATTGAAACATCTCCCTTTATATTCCACATATATTGACCCATTCTTACTTTAAATCTTGTTTCTCTGGGCTATGTTAAGAGAAATTTCTTCACATTCTTCAGATCTATCTTCACTTTCACTAACTCTCTTTGGTCATTTCTCATGTGCTGTTTACCCTACCCTCCAGGTATGTTTAATAGCAAAACCTGTATTTTCTTTTATTTCTATGTTTTTCTATTTTAAAAAACTGCTTTTTATATGTCTCTCTTTTTTCTTTTTATGTCGGATTTTCTTTATTCTGATTTGATGATTCTAGTATTTCAAACTATGACGAGTCCCTATCCACTAGGTTCTCACGATTCTTTCATGGACAGTTGTGAGTTCATATTTGACTCAATCTGTAGAAAATCTGAAAGCTTAAACTGGGGTTTCCTTTCTCCAGAATGGATCCACATTTGCATCTGCCGGTGCCCAGAGATTCTATGAGCCTGATCCTGGCATCTCCTTCTAAGGCCTCTGTTCACTTGGGAGTCTCAGAGTCAGCTTCTCCTTTTTTGCTTTTTTGTTATCTGGAATCATCCGCAGAGAATTCTGCCCTATGTTTCCAGACTCATTTTGTCCCTGGGAAGCTTCCCTTAGGTTTGTGATGCCAGCAGTTTATTTAGTGAATGATGTAGCTGTTTAAAAGGAGAATCCATTGTCTTCTGCTCTGTCACAAGTAAGAGTCTGAATCTATTTCCACATTAGTAAAGGGGAGGAAGGAGGGAAGGAGTTCAAGAAAAAATAGAAACACTTCATTTCTCTAAATCAATTCTAAATTAGTGCTAAGCACTGTTTGTGGCATGCAGTTTTCTGTGTTATCATTTCTATGCTAGTTCATATGCCTGCAGCTTGTCTAATATCTTTCTTTCTATTTAACACCCCTCAAATACTCTTCCCAACATGACATCGTTCTGGTAAGAGTCCCAGAAGGCCCAATTTCAGCCTGGGACAATTACAATCCTATACCTGAAATGCTAATGACCCACATTCGCGAAAACCCAAGTCTACTGTAGGCGTGGAAGTCTCTGGGTTATAGATGAGATATACAAAAGCCCAAAGCTTTTGGTGGCCGTTTTCCCTGCTATAAAGAGGTGGTCCATATTAGGGTCTGATTAATAATTGATTCTGAGCTGAGCATAAAGAGCTACTTAAGACATGACTGTGCATAGTGAGTCACTGGCTGCATGCACACACACACTCCTGCACAGGGGAGGGACGGTGAGACCACTGGGACCTAAGCGCCCCCACCCATTCAATTGAACCTTCAAGGCAGAGAAAGACCTGAGAGCTTTAGGAATTACTATCACACACCCAAAACAAATGGCAATTACATCAATTAGGGAAAGTAAGATTCAGAAGTTTTTGGAGTGGGTCTTCTGACTTTTGAAGAATCAGCTCACCTCTACTTAACCTCAAAAATATCAACTTGCCAGTGCATCTGACCCACCAGCTCCTCTGAGTCTGAACATCTGTCATATCAAAGTGAAACAATAACTCTTTTTGAAACACAGGGAAATTATCTGGAAATAGAACTATTCTGCTTCAAGTGCTATTAAAAGAGAACGGGTCTGGTTATAACCAGACATCAAATTGGAAAAAAAAAAAAAACCCAGAACACTCTGATTTTTTTTAAAAAAAGACAAAATCCACTGGCAAAGGCTCAATGTCTCAAAATATAATTTTAAAAGCCCATTATTGAAAGACTTGATTATGCAAGATACGCAAAAGGAGGTGAGTTCTGCATCACATGATGTCAGGGATGGACCAGGTTGTACAAGCACAATCCTCTGAACGGAACAACCGCCATCTTCAAGTCAGCCATGCACGATGGAGCCTATAGACTGTTGACTCTCCCTCCTAGAAGGAGGAGGCAGGAAAGTCTCTGAACCCCATTTGAGCATCCCCACCCCAATTTGGACGCAATTTTATCTAAGGAAGGTGCTATAGGAAAAGACTAAGGGAAGGGAACTTCATCTGTGCAGCCTCGGGGAAGCCACCGTTCACGGTAGGTGAAGAGTTGTCATTGTGGCTGCTGTAGGGTCACCTATGTTCCTGTTAATGAAACCTTGCTGTGCTCTGTAAACAAGCCCACTATGCTCGTTGGTTTCCCATGGTGAGGTTCAGTGGAATTAAACATTAATTTGTCACTGGGGCATTATGAAGGTAGGATAGAGATTGTTCATGCCCCTCACCTCTTCCATGGAAAGAATTTTAAGCAATAGTGAGACCCAGCAAGGTCTAATATACAAGATCAAATCAGCATGGCCATCCTCACTATGAAGAGCTGCAGCAAGGTTAGACTGTCTGCAAGAGCACTAGTCAAGCCAGGCCCAATGTTGAACTGATTCAGTACAGTCAGGAATGACAACACACGGGAAGCTAAAAGCTAAGTAACTTCCTTTAAGTTGAAATTATTACTTTAAGTTTAGCTGAAAATTATTTCAGTCTTTAAATTTCTAGTGTAAAAAGCATGTGCATTCAAAAATGTGAGAAATATTAGCTTGTCATCCACCCTTTCCAAATTCTGCTGTATTTCTGCATTTCACACACACACACACACACACACATGCACACAGACATACACACACAGCAATGCTGTTAACTCATCCTGGTCCACAGATCAGATTGTAACTGTTAAATTTTAACCAGCATTAGACTCAAGGGAATATTTTAAGATAAAAACTAATAATTACCTTCATGTTCTACACTCCTTCCATGCATCCATCTACTTAAACATCACAACTTGCAGAGCTGTGTACATAGGTCCTCTGTTTGTATTAGAAACTGATGCATGGAGGGTGTATTGGTTATTTTTCTCATCACTGTAACTAAATATCTGACAGAACGAACTCGAAGGAAGGAAGGAAGGAAGGAAGGGAAGAAGGGAGGGGGAGAAAGGGTGGGAAGGAGAGAGGGAGGGAGGAAGGAAGGAAGGAAAAAAGGAGGAAGGAAGGAGGAAGGAAGGAGGAGGAAGGAAGGAAGGAAGGAGGAAGGGAGGAAGGAAGGGCTCCTTTGGGATCACAGTTTGAGAAACTGTATCTCCTCTTGGCGTTGAAGGCAGCTGGAAGGAGCGTGAGGTGTCTGCATTGGAGCAGCAGGAAGAGATGACCACTTGTGCTTGGCTAACTTTCTCTCTTCTCCCTTTTATTCAGCCCAGGACACCAGGCCATACTGCTGTCTTGCCTACATTTAGAGGGAGACAATTACCTCCATGGACATGCCATCCTGCCACTGAGTGACTCTAAATGAGGCCAAATTAACAACGGCGATTAACTGTCACCAATGGTTAAGAACCTTGTTCAAGGTCACTCCCCGGGTTCAGTGTTCCAGCTTCACTTTGACCACAGGCAGTCTGATTTCAGAGCCTGCATCCTAATCACTTAATTGCTAAAAGGCTAAGCAAGATGCAAAATGGCCTGCAAGATTCAAAAGACCTAGGTTCAAATTCCAACTCTACTACTCATAAGCAATAACAAAAAAGTTCTGTCCAGCCTCACTGCTAGGCTGCTGTTCCTTATGTAAAAGATCATAATGCTTCTGCCATAGAGAGGCCATATAGTTAAAACAGATAAATGAATGCCTGGGATGTACAAGACTTTGATAAGATTTGGCTATTAGAGGGTAGGATGCATCACTCCATTCATTTGGAACTGATATATTCTTATGTGCAAATGTTAAGTCACAGAAACCAGGTTACTACATTTTAATTGAGATTCCCCCACCCCACACAACTCATTTAGGCCAGTTCAATTTTTCAATCAGCTTTCTCAATGACTAAGTTGCTGCTTCCAAATTTTTCTGCTTTTGCTTTTGATTAACAAAAAGATTCCTTACGTTGAGATCAATTGCATTTATTGATCAGGGCTTTGGGCAATATCAAACATGACCGATTACAGCCTCTGTCACTTGGTGGCAATTATTTTCACTTTTCCTGGGTCATATCCCACTGATCTAAATATTATAAAGATACTTGAATTCTGTTATTGCATTTTAGCCAATAGCAAAGTATTATTTGAGGCCTTAGCAAGGCTTGGCTTTTCTTTGTGTTGATAACATTATATCGAGTCTATTTCTGTTTTGAAGTCCAAGGTCCCCCCTCACAATGTGTAGGGCACAGGAATATCAATTTTATTTTGTTCTTATAATGTTATTTTGGGTTCACTTCAGTTTGTAGATTTTTGAATTTATATGTGTGTGTGTGTGTGTGCGCAGTGCGCATGCGTACGCATGCACGTGTACACATGAATGTGCACACGCATGCACAAAAGCATGCATGCATGAGCATATAAGTGCCCATGGGGGTGAGCAGAAGGAGTCAGAGACCCTGGAGGTGGAGTTACACCGGGTTGTGAGCACCCAGTGTGGTGCTGGGAACTGAACTTGGATCCTCTGGAAGAGCAGGAAGTACTCTCGCCTGCTGAATCATTTCCCCAGTTCTTCATCGATGTTTCCAGGAATACTTCAGTAAGCTCTTGCATGTGCTTTACAGTTTCCTCCATGTTAACTTCTTGCAAACCATGGTACAGATCACACTTAGAACACTGACAATATGACAGCCAAGATTTAGAGCCCTCTCCTTCCAGAAGCATCTCTCCCTCATGTTGTAATTTGTGCCACCTGTCTGTCTCCCCATCTCTAGCTCATCTACAGTCCCTGGGAACTCCTCATCTTGTCTCCATTTCTGCAGTCCTGTCACTTCAGCCACACGACTGCAGCGGGACCATACGCTGTGTAACCCATCTAGACTGGCTTTTTTCACTTAGATTATTCTCTGGAGACTCATCCATTTTGTTGTGTGTAGCAACAGTTGGTTCCTTTTCATTGCTGAGTTCTGGCGAGCCCGTTTCAGTCCTGCCACAGTCTGTTTAAACTTTCAGAAACTGGAAAACAGCTGGTTTGGCCTGTTTGGGGCTATCTCAATCAAAGCTATTTCAGACACGCCTCTACAGGCTTTCAGATGCACAGAGTTCTTCATTTCTTTCAAACAAACGTTCCCGTGTGCAGTCGCTGGGGAGCGTGGTGTGGTGGCTGCGTGCTTGGTTTTTTGAAGAAAATGCCACTTTGTCTTCCAAGAGTGGTTAACTCACTTTACATCCCCGCCAGCAATGTGTGAGTGGTCAGTGTTTCTGAATCCTAGCCAGCGTTTGGTACTGTCAGTGAGTCTTATTTTAGTTATTTTGCTCACAAATTGTGTTACCTTATTGTGGCTTTATTTTTAAATGTTTTTATAAATCCTTTCAGAACTTTATATATATATTTCATCATATTCGCTCTCACTCTTCCCCTTAACTCCTCCCAGATCCACCCTACCTCTCACTCACCCCAATTTTATGACCTTTCTTTTTTTTTTCTAATTGACTAACCTATTCACTGCAATTAGTGCCACCCATGTATTCCCAGATGTGGGGCCATCCACTGAAGCATGGTCAATAGGAGCCACATCCTTAAGGGAGGTGACTCTTCCTCCCTGAGAAGCCGTCCACTTCCCACTGCTCCTCACTTAGAGATGCGCGCTCTCCCCACTCCCCACTAGAACTGCCTTGATCGGTGCAGATCTTACACAGGCAACCACAGCTGTTGTGACTTCATGAAGATCGCAGTCTTGTCATCCAAAGGACACCATCTGCTCCGCTCCTCCTAACCTCTGACTCTTACAATCTTTCTGATCCCATCTCACACTATGGTCCATGAGTCTTGGGAAGGAGAATGATGCAGATGTGACATCTGTAGCTGAGCACTCCACTGACATTTATTCTCTTCTTTTGACCAGGTGTGAGATTCTGTGTTAACTACATTTACCTGACTCCACAGAGAAACTTGATGAGGTCTGCGAGCTGCACTAACCTATGGGTGGAGTGATATGAATCCAGAGGACAGTCTGATACTATAGCCATTAACAAAATAACAGCAGTAGGTTCGCCTCTGGGGCCTGTGAGCTCCCCAACCATGTGCTCTTGACTAGATTCACAGTACCAGGCACGTGTTTCCTCCTGTGGATCTGTCCTCAAATCCAATCAGAAAGCAATTGGCTACCCTATCCCGCAGAACACTGGTTCCACTCTTGCACCCATGAACATATCTTGCCACACGGGTCATTATTGAAGTTCACAGGGTCCACAGCTGGATAAGACTGTTGATCTCTTTCCCCTTCAGCAGCCTGCACAGCACCTTCCAGTACTGGGAGAGGTAGGCGGTAGAGAAGATCTTCCTGATCAGCACCAACTCGATGAAATTTTAATATGATCTTGTTTATACCTGCAAAAAAATCTGATCAAAATTTTGACAAGGATTTCAGTAATTCTATCTATTACTTTTGGGAGAATTGACATTTGGCGATAGTTAAATTGTCAAGTCAATATAATCTACAATCACCTCAGAAGAGTCTCAAGGAGAGATTGTCTGGATCAGATTGGTTGTCAGCATGGCTTCCTTCCAGCAGTTGTGGTCGGAAGACTGTGGGTGGCACTGTCCCTTGCTCAAGCTATCTTGAGGAGAGTAAGAACAGAGGAAGCCAGCCGAGCTCCACCACACATGGCATCGCTTCAGTTCTCTCTGCTCTTGATTGTGTTTATAAAACACCTAGGCTCTTCGAATTTCTGCCACTTTGGCTTCCCTACAATGATGGACTGTAGTCTGGGACTGGGAGCAAAAACAAACCCTTCCTCTCCTGAGTTGTTTTTCTCAGAGCATTTTATTACAGCAATAGGAAAGTACAGTTCTATTGAGCTGTTCTCTAAGGTCTCACCACGTACTTGCCTCTGTGATTTATTTCATCAGCTTTTTGTGATTTTCAGGCAAACAAATTTTATACATGTTTCGTTGTGTTTACATCTGGGTCTTTCTCATTTTTAGGTAATTGTAAACAAGATTGCATTTTCATGCTTAGTCGGTGTACATTTCCCAGGTTTCTGTAGAACTGCTGCCAGTCTTTATCCTATCTCGGTGACTTACTAGCACTTGAGGATGTATGTAGACTTCCATAAATGGTCAGATTTCTATCAAGCTGATGGGTAGACTCATTTCTTCTTCCTTTCTATTTATATGCCTTTAGTTTTCATTTTTCTTTTCCAGCACTATGCTGTGTAAGATGTGAAAATGCACATCTTTGCTTTGTGTCTGATTGGGGGTAAGCAGTGAGGCATCAACCGTGGGTATAAGGTTAGCTGTACAGTGTTCTTGTTGTTGTTTGTAGACGTTCCATATCAAGTTGAGTAAGTTTCCTTCTATTAACGTTCCCATTGATTTGGAAAACATTTACAAACAGACACTGAATTTTGCTAAGTGCTCATTCTCCATCAGTTGATAAATATTCCTGTGACTTTTTTTTTTTTTTTAATCCTGTTGAAAAAGTGACTTGTTCACAAAGTGACTGGTCTTAGATGATTGAACCAACTCAAGTTTCTGGAATATCTCTTTCTTAGTTGTAGTGTGTGTTTCTTTTTACATGCTGTTGGAACAAGTTGCTGTCATTTTAAGAATTTTTAAGTATATGTTCAAGAAGAACACTGGTCTATCTCTTGTTTATTTCATATGACCTCTGGCTGGTTTGGCGTTAGGAGAATATCCACTTCCTGAAATGAATAGGAAAATACTCATCGTTCATTTATCTTCTGGAAGAAGTTGTGTATAATGGATGCCATATCTTCTTTTAGTGTTAATGAAATTCTTGCATTAAACCATCAGACTAGATCTGAGGAGCAGTTTTCAAGTTATTAATTTAATATTATTATTAATTGTGAGTCTATTTAAAGGATCTGTTTTTAATGGATGAGTTGTATTTAGCTTTTATTTGAGAAATTGATCTTTTTATCACAGATTTGTCGATCTGTGCCTAAACTTGTTCTTTTTAATCTTTTGTGTGTTTGTGGGATCTATGATGGTATAGCTGTTTCATTCATAATATTGGTAATTTTTGTGATTTTTTTCGTTAACTCTTCTAAAGGTTTGTCAATTTTATTGAACTTCTTAGAGAACCAGATCCTTGTTTCATCGATTTTTTTCTACTATATTTGTCTTCAATGGATTTTTATCTTTTATTCTTCCTAAAGCTTGCTTTCATTTTATTTTGCTTATTTTCCTTCGGTGCTGGAGTGGAGTCATAAGCACTGACGGCGCTTCTCCTGTTTTCTAATAAATGCATGCAATGCTCCGCATTTCTTCCTGGCCTGGTTTTAGCATGTCCCACGCATCTGACAGCTTTTCTTTCCATTCAGATGGATGCATTTTTAAGTTATTTTACTCTTCCTCTTTGACTTATGGATAATTTAGAAGTGCTCTGTTGGATTTCTGAGTGTTGGAAGTTTTCCTGATAGCATTCAGATATTAATTCATGATTTGATTCTATTACTTTGTTTGATTCTAAGTCTTTTAAAAGATGTGTTTGTTTTGTAGCCCATGGTAGATTCTGTCTTCCGTGGACACAGGAAAAGTTCTGTGCGTTTTGCTGTTATTGGTGACGCCAGCAAATGTAGAGTGGACTCCTTTTCCTGATGATGCTGCCAAGCTCTTTACCCTCCCACCCTCTTAGTTGGTCTATCAGTTATTGAGAGAGTTATTGAAGTCTTGAAATTGTGGGTTTGTTTATTTCTCTTTCCGGTTCTTTACCTTTTGCCTCACATTATTTTTCAGGTCTGTTTCCTGGGACATATATGTTTTAGAGTTGCTGTGTTGTTGTGTTTTAGAGTTGATCATAGGCTAACTCTACCACGAGTCTGCGGACTTCTCGGCCTCTGTTTTCTTAATGTGCTTAACTGACCAACAGATCCACTTTACAATTAAATATTAAGACAATTAATGGGTATCATTTTAAGACTTTCACAATTTAAACTTTGTTCATATCTTTCCATCTCTTCTACCCTATAGTCCCCTTTCTCTCTCTCCCCGCACCCCTCCATGCTTGTGTGTTTAAATTTAGACCTTTCTGATGCTCCCAGAAGCAATGGGTTATTAAATGAAATCCTAAGTTAGGGATACCTCCATTTGAATCGTTGTTCAGGAGGGCTCCAGATGCCCCCAACAACATAGCTACTGCCATTGCTCTTGGTTGCTTCCAGCTCTTGGTAAGACCCTGCTACTGAAGACACCACACTCTCTAGATGCAGCATATAGAGATATCAATCTGGAGCTGAGCTGGAAGCTGACTCACTGTCAGGTACGAAGCAGGCCGCTGAGGGAGAGAAGCTGTCAACTGTCTCATCCAGCTGTGAACCTTGAGTGCTACAAACTGCTAGGCAAGATGTACCCACCGGGACAATAGTATCATGACTGTTGTAGGGTGTCTTGGCTAGTGTCTGTCACCTTAACACTAGTTAGACTTATCTGGGAAGAGGAAGCTTAACTGAGCAAATGCTTCCATAAGATTGCCTGTAGGCAAGTCTGTAGGAAATTATTTTTATTATATTATATTATATTATATTATATTATATTATATTATATTATATTATTATTATTATTATTATTATTATTATTATTATTATTATTATTACTTGACATGGGAAGGCCCAGTTCACTGGGAAGGTGCCACCCCTGGACCCATCATCCTAAATAGTATAAGAAAGCAGGCTGAGCAAGACAGGAGGAGCCAGTCAGCAAGCAGCATTCCTCCATGGCGTCTGCTTCAGTTCCTGACTCGAGGTGCCTGCCTTCCTGCCTTCCTTCATTGGTGGACTCTGATGTGGAAGTGTACAGTGGAATAAACCCTGTCCTCCCTATGTTGCTTTTGGACATGGTGTTTTATCACAGCAATAGAGACTTAACTAAGACATGGGAGTAAGCAACTGCTTTCTGATTGGATTTTAGACCCATTCCATAGCAGGGAAATCATGTCTTGTAGTATAAGTCTAGTTAAAAGCCCATAAGTAGTGAGGTTATAGGTCCCAGGAGGAAAACCCACTACTGCTGTATTTGCTGTATTGTGTTGTTAGACTGTCTTCTAAGTTTTCCAAATTTCTAAGTTTTCATGTTTATGCCTATAGATTAATGCTTATTTCATCCTTCATAGAGAAGGTTCTTTCTGCAGTGAGCAGTAGGCAGTGCAGAGACTCATAAATGGTCCAAGTGCAGAGAACAGTCCAGTCTCACCCTAAAGGAAACATCTATGTCACCACCTCCAGGGTTCAGGGAACGTTATGGCAGAAGAAATGGAAAGAATGCAAGAGCCAGGGCAGGGGAGGGGCACTGTGAAGTGCTGTCCCGGACATGACATGGCTGCTCCACTTGATCGCTCAGAAATAGTGCTTACATGTACAAGAATTGTGCAAGATCGGGCCAGTCAGCATTCCATCATGGACTGGGGAGGAGCTCGTAAGGCCCCAGTCCTACCTGAGGAGATATTTGGCGCTAATAATTTTGGGAAAGGAAGAGTCATTTTCTTCCCTGGTGTAGCTTCTGGTAAGTTGCCCATGTTCCTTCAAATAGTCTTCACCTAAGCTTATCTAAGCAACACTAATTAAACTCAGCAACAGAGAGAGAGAGAGAGAGAGAGAGGAGAGAGGGGCATCGAAAGTAGGAGGGGACTTGTTGGGAAGAATAAGGCATCCATTCTGCTGGTCAGCTGGCGTGAGAGAGGCTGCGAGTAATGGAGGGTGAAAATGATCCAAATGCTGTATTCATATGTGAAATTATCAAGTCATGTCTGTGTGTGTGAGGTGTGTGTGTGTGAGGTGTGTGTGTATGATGTGTGTATGATGTGTGTGTGTGTGTGAGGTGTGTGTGTGTGTGTGTGTGTGTGTGAGGTGTGTGTGTATGATATGTGTATGGTGTGTGTGTGTGTGTGAGGTGTGTGTGTGTGTGTGAGGTGTGTGTGTATGATGTGTGTATGGTGTGTGTGTGTGTGAAGTGTGTGTGTATGATGTGTGTATGGTGTGTGTGTGTGTATGGTGTGTGTGTGTGTATGGTGTGTGTGTGTGTGAGGTGTGTGTGTGTGTGAGGTGTGTGTGTGAGAGTGTGTATTTATGTATGTTAAATCTAGATTCTCCTTATGGGATAAAACATGAAGCATTCATCATACTCTGGCTTATTTTGTTTAACCAATTATCTCCAGTTTTACCTGGTTTTTCCTGCAAATGACAGTTTCATTCTCCTTTAGAGTAAAATTTTTGAGCAAAACTTTTGAATTAAAATTTTGACTAACCAGTGGATCACTATGGACATTTTAAAATTCCTGGAATTTAAAAAAAAAAAAAAAAGCACAACTTAGCAGAGCTTTATGTAGGGAAAGGAAATTCTAAAAGTTTTAACTCTAATTACATTAAAAATCAAAGAGATCTAAAATAGATAATGATATATAACTTAAGGTCTTAGAAAAACAAGAATGAGCACATTGTTCACTCTCCAGGTGTTCATGTAGTGTCTATAGTTTCCTGTTGCTATTGACTGCCGCCTTTATTCCATTATGATATAAAAAGACATAGGAAATGAAATTTTTGCATCTAATATGTCTTGTATTATAACCTAAAGTGTTAGTTCCTTGGGCTTGTTGAGGACGTTGAAAAGTTCTGTGGGTGTCTCTCACCTATTTGGTCTGTGATACAGTTTCTGAGGTGACTTTTAGTCTGGATGTCCTGTCTGTTGATAAGAATGGAGTACTGGAATTACCCACAACTATTGTGTCTGGATATTTCTGATGCTTTATGTGAAATATGTTTTTATTGCGGGGTTGAGTCCAGCTCTACTCTGCACGGGTTCCTCAGTCTCCACGAAAGTTAAGACAAGTGAACACAGTACTTCACTCTTCTATGGGACTCAATATGTCATGCCTTTCACGCCTTAAATGGCATGCATAGACACATGCTTGTATGTTGATGCACTTCTTTTAATAATAAAAATAAAGAAATTAGAAGTTAGAAAAGTTAAGAGAGTAAAATTAACAATGTGCACACGGGGGAAAAATTACAAGACTCCCCTCCAGACAGAGAGCTTGCTCTAGCTAAATAGCAAAATGCCAACTTCTTATCTAACAGAATGTAGGTGTTCAAGCATACATCAATGCAGGAGTGTTCATCCCCTCCTAGCTGTAGGCCTCTAATCTTCAAGGTTAATTTTAGTGGGTAGTCTTAACACAATAATCTATAAATGAACAGCTGATTTTAGGTCTGTATACTTACTACCATAAAGGGGGGCAGGCATTCAGGGGTGAATTATCTATTTGCTTTTTTAAGCTTGCTGACATACTGTCTAGAGTTCGTTTCTGATCTTGACTATGGCTTTGTCTCTACGGGAAGGTCAGTTTAACCAAGAATATTTTTTATGTCTACAGAAAGCATAAATAGTTTTCACACATGCCAAAAACTTGAAGGCCAATAAAACTGTTACAATTAATTAGAGTTGAGATAGCAGTATTCTCTCCCAGCCAGCCCAGGAATTGATTTGAGTTTTCACTATTAGGCCAAATAGACAATAGTATTGATGAAATGCTTTTGTCACCATACAGTAAACATGAGAAAGGGGCAAAGAAGTAGTGGGCTTCAGATTCCTAGCAAAGGGAAAAACCAGGATCTTTGTCAAGCTGGTTACGCCCACAGCCTGGGTATCATCAGCCCTTGATATTTTATGAAATTGATGCTTTGATATTTGGGTCATATATCTTTATAATTGCTATATTTTCCTGATAGATTGTTTCCATAAGCAACCTATAGTAACTTTATTTTTTTTTAATTTTTTTATACTTCTGTTATACAATACAGCCCACCTGCAATTTCCCCTCCCTCTGCTCCTCCTAATCTTGCCCCTACACCCTTCCTCTCCTCCAAATCCACTCCTTCTCCCTTTCCCTTTAGAAAAGAGCGGGCCTCCCAGGGATATCAGCTGAATACGGCATAACAAGATACGATAAGACTAGGCATAAACTCTCATATCGAGGCTAGAAGAGGCAACCCAACAGGAGGAATAGGGTCTCGAGAGCAGATAAAAGAGTCATAGACCTCCCCACTCCTAAATGTTAGGAGTACTACAAGAACACTAAGCTAAATAACCTTAACATATATGCAGAGGGCCTGGTGCAGCCCCATGCAGGCTACATGATTGCTGCTTAGCAGATTCTGAGGTATCTTTTAGTCCGGATGTCCTGCCTGTTGATGAGAATGGGGTACTGGAATTACCCACAATTATTGTATCTGCATATTTCTGACTCTTTACGTGCAATGTGTATTTTATGAAATTAATGATTTGGTTCATATATCTTTACAATTGTTATATCTTCCTGATGGATTGTTTCCATTAGTAACCTATGGTAACTTTTTTATGTCCTCTAATTTTGGTTTGATGTCTGCTCCATTAAGTGCTAAGTATGGCTATTTTTGCTTGTTCTTGGCTCCCATCATTTGGTGTATTGATTTCCATTCTTTTACTCACAGTCTCTAAGTGTGTCTTTGCCAGTGAGGTATGTTTCTTGCAGACAAGAATTTGGATCTTAGGGGTTTCTTGTGTGTATATATGGTGTGTGTGCATATATGCATGTTGCATGTGCACATATGTGAAGGCCAGAGGTTAATGCCAAGTACTTCTCTGATTACTCTTCACTTATGTGTGAGACAGGGTGACTCACTCACACATGGAACCTGGAACTCACTGTCTTATACTATACTGTCTATACTATACTGTCTGGCTGGCAAGCCTCTGCAACCTTGTCTCTATCTCCCTAGTTTTGTATAACTTCTTCACTAAATTTGAAATATTTGGGGCTATTATTTTCTTGAGTGTTTTTTTCCAAACTGGTCTCTTTCCTGCATTCCTCCCGAGATTCTCATGCCATGAATGTTGGCTTCTCTGTCACAGTCCTGCAAGTGCAGAAGGCTCTCTCTGTCACAGTCCTGCAAGTGCAGAAGGCTCTGCTTATTTTTTAAAATAAATTTTCTCTCTTATTCCCAGAGTCGCTCATTTTTTGTTATTCTGTCTCAGCCACGGCTCCTCTCTGTTCCTTTTGTTCTGCTGATGAAGCCATCCCATTGATCTTTGATTTTTTTGTGATATCTATTCTCTTCTTCCACCATGTGGGCTCTAGGGGTTGTGCTCACGTCTTTAGGCTTGCACAAAAAGAGCCTTCTCATATTGAGCCATCTTAGAGCCTTTAGTTTGCACAGTTCATTTCCCATTTCTATTTTCCCCACCTAGGTCTTCTCTGTACTTTTAATGCTTTTGCTGGGACTTTCTTGACTATTTTAAGTGTGCTTGAAATCACTTGTTGAAGCTTTTTGTTGTTGTTGTTGGTATAGCTGCTTATAAATGGGTTTTAAATTAACACCAACATTTCTTTTGGCATATATGGATTCTTCCTCATTCTGTTTGAGATAATCTTGGTTCTTGGTAGAGTGATTTTCAATGAAAACCTAGACACTTTGTTCAGCTAAAAGACTCACTGGTCCTTTTTAAAAATGTGCTTTGTATCTGACTTTCTCTTCTATTACCTCAGGAAATAAAATATCACTGCTTCATACTGAGGAGCAAGAGTAGAAATCCACTTCCCCACTTAGCCACTGTCCACTGAACGAGATAAGGCTACTACTCCTTATTCCTGGGTGGGGATGGGAGCCTTGGGGCCCCTTCTATACTCTTCTAACGGACACTGCTGCAGGTTGGGAGAAGGAGGAGGGCCACCTTGCTCACCCTGTAGCAAAGTGGACGGGTGAGGGATGGGATGTATAGTCTCGATTTTCTGGCTGCTGCTGAAAGTTTTCACTCTCTGCCAGGCTTCCTGTGATACCACTTAGTGGGAAGTTGAAGAGAGATGAGTAATGGAGAAATTAGGAGTCTAGGCTGCTACATACTTTCTGCTGGCATTGCTAGGATGGGAGAAGATGCCTCCTTATCACAACATGGTTAGGGAAGAAGTCTATGCTTCCTGCTCAGTCTTTGCCACCATGGGCAAAGGTGAAGCCATAGGTTTCTTTGTGGAGTTTGTCTGGAGCAGAGTAGTTATAAGACTTAGGTTGTAGACACGGGGTTGTGCTGGGATTTACATGTTTCTTCAACTCATAGGTCTGGAACATATGAGGCAAAATGAAAACCCCAGGATCTCAGGACTGTGTGGGTTTATTTTGGCTCCTGAAGTCCAGGGCCAGTCTCCCTCCTCATACAGTTCTCTCATGTTTGTCTCACATGAAATGTTTAGGGGCTTTAGTTGTGCGTCAGAGAAAGATGGGTATGTCTCCTTCACTTTTGTCAGCTCTATTTTGTATACATTATTTTGACCAGTAGTTTTCACAAAGGTTAGACAAAGGAATGAGTCTGTATTTATTTCTTGGTGCAAAGAACAATGTGGGAGAGGAATGGGATCTGGATGTGGAGTGAAAATATCCCACTGGCTGGCTTTATCGACTACCACCTTAAACACAGACATAAAGAAGTATAAGAGGCTGGCCCTGGCCTCAGGTAGCGCATAGTCTAGTTAGAAAGCCAAGACTGAATTGCAAAATGGGTTGCATGGCTACTGTGCTCTTAATGAGCCATGTACCTGTCAGAGCCAAGTGACGTCAAGATGGGTGGCCAGGGTGATCTCTCCTCTCCTAGAAAGGGCAGAGCATTGACAAAGTTCAGAAAGACCAAACTCGGACATGATGGGAGGAGCCAGCTGCCGAGAAGGCAGCAAGCTAGGAGTGGTGGTGATGATGGCATATATCCATATTAATAATAACAAAAGCCACAGTGTTGAATTACAGAATGTTAGATTCTGAGTTACCTTGCCAAACAACTCGCATGGATGATTTCATCAAATTATCCCTTACAGCAGTGGCTGGGAAGTATGAGTTACTTCCAATTTTATAGACAAGGAAACTGAGCCTGAGAGGAAGTCCCATATTCATGTCAAGGCTAGTCTGATGCACCCTAAGCATTACCCCCAGAATACCTAGTAGCATGCTGCCATGGGCTAGAACATGGGTTTAACATGGACATAAAGGGAGTAAGATTGGACACTGAGTCCTGATCTGTGAGCTCTTGGCGTTTTGAGCAGGGGTCTCCATGAGCATGTCTGAGTGAAGAAACGAGGTCCTATAACAGGCTTGTTTATGGATAGTAGGTGGAGGGGCCCTCGGACAGAGGAAGAAAAGAGGAAGAGGACAAAGATCTGCTTTTCATTGTACAAACAGAGTGGATGTCATACTGACCTCTGTACAGAATTCCTGGTCTGGCTGCATTTGACACTGTCTCACAGTTACTAGTAAGACAAAAACCCTCTAATAACACTATCCTTTCCCTTCCTCGTTTCATGATTCTCAATAAGACCAGTGAGACGACAGCCTGTGACAGTGCTTGCTACTCAGTGATGCAAGTGTGGAAATCTAATCCCTAGGACCCACGGAAAGCTGTCCTCTGACGTCCACATGTGCGCTGTGGCAGGAGTAACCCCGCATACAGTAATAATAATAATTTAAAAAGTCTACATCAAGGCTTTTATTTTTTTAAAGATAACATTTACTGTTTCAGTAGAAGCTGGGAGATAGGATGAGTTAAGTTCTATTTTGCTGCTGGCTCCTTATCTTTAAGAAGTCATATTACTGAATCATGTTTAGTCACTCATTCAGAGCCTAGTTAAGCTAACTAGGCACAAGGTGGGTAGAGAGAATGGTATCCCATGTCCCCTTCAAAAGAGCCAAAGGAGAAATAGAGGGGAAGAGAAAAATACCAAATCTGGATGCATGAGACTGGATAGAAGCACCACACACACACATATACCAGAAAGAACAGATATATTCCAGTGGTCTTTCCTTTCCTTTCCTTTTTCCTTTTTTCTTTTTCCTTTCCTTTCCTTTTCCTTTTCCTTTCCTTTCCCCTTTTCCTTTTTTTTTTTCTTTTTCTTTTCCCTTTTTCCTTTCCTTTCTCCTTTTCCTTTTTTCCTTTTCCTTTTTCCTTTCCTTTTCCTTTCCTTTTTCCTTTCCTTTCCTTTCCTTTTTCCTTTCCTTTTTCCTTTCCTTTCCTTTCCTTTCCTTTCCTTTCCTTTCCTTCCTTTTTTCCTTTCCTTTCCTTTCCTTTTTCCTTTCCTTTCCTTTTTCCTTTCCTTTCCTTTTTCCTTTTTCCTTTCCTTTTTCCTTTCCTTTCCTTTCCTTTTTTCCCTTTTTCCTTTCCTTTCCTTTCCTTTTTCCTTTCCCCCTTTCCTTTCCTTTCCTTTCCTTTCCTTTCCTTTTTCCTTTCCTTTCCTTTCCTTTCCTTTCCTTTCCTTTCCTTTCCTTTCCTTTCCTTTCCTTTCCTTTTTCCTTTCCCCTTTCCCTTTCCTTTTTCCTTTCCCTTTTCCCTTCCCCTTTCCCTTCCCCTTCCCCTTCCCTTCCCCTTCCCTTCCCCTTCCCCTTCTTCCCCTTCCCCTTCCCCTTCCCCCCCTTCCCCTTCCCCTTCCCCCCTTCCCCTTCCCCTTCCCCTTCCCCTTCCCCTTCCCCTTCCCCTTCCCCTTCCCCTTCCCCTTCCCCTTCCCCTTCCCCTTCCCCTTCCCCTTCCCCTTCCCCTTCCCCTTCCCTTTCCCTTTCCTTTCCTTTCCTTTCCTTTCCTTTCCTTTCCTTTCCTTTCCTTTCCTTTCCTGAGAAAAGGTCTCACCATGTAGCC
The DNA here is from genome assembly GCA_026225945.1 of Cricetomys ansorgei. Classification (NCBI taxonomy): domain Eukaryota; kingdom Metazoa; phylum Chordata; class Mammalia; order Rodentia; family Nesomyidae; genus Cricetomys; species Cricetomys ansorgei. The sequence goes on along the minus strand of JAMJFZ010000116.1, from coordinate 14,421,289 downwards.
CAGGCTGGTCCTGGGACTCACTGTGTATTCCAGGCTGGCCTGTAGTGCTGGTATTACAGGTGTGTGCCACCCCAATTTCACTGAGCTCTTAGACACCATGACTGTGTTGGGGCAGTTGAGCCACAATCCTGGCGGATTATAAACACTTCTTATTGCAATAGGGATGTCCAAAGAACTCCTCAGTCTGGGAGGAACTACAGAGCCATTTCCAAAAGGAAGCATTTCATCACAGAACATCAATTCCATGCAATGGTCTGAGAAAAGAAAAAGAGGGAGTGGGGCCACAGTTTGGGACAAACACGAAGGTAAATGAGTTTCTATACTGTAGGCTTTTAAGTTGAAAAGTGTACCATGAGCTCCCGAGAAAGTATTCTCACCAGAGTCCCAAATCTAGTTGCTTAGAAATTCTCCTAACCCACCTTTGCTCCCCTGCCCCATTCCTCAGGCTAAGACTTAAGTCATATAAAACTCTATTCCCAATTCAGGTTCTTCTCTGGCCCCTCCAGCTCCTGCTTGATGGCTTCTCTATTCCTTAAAAGGCACATGAATATTCTGTTTCACCTCACAACCCAGAGCCAAGCAGTTTTCATACCTGCCCCCCAATTTCTACACCATCCAAGTGAATCAATAAACTAATTCATGGGAGGAAATGGCAGCTACTTTATATACTTTTAAAAAATCAATGCTCGGTTAAAATCAGATTATAAAGCGGAATCGCATGATGATGTCTCTGTCCGGCTGCAGGGCTGTGTTCCCTCTTCCTCCTGGGTTCTCAGTAGATTCCACTCGGCTGGTGCATAGGCAGCTGGGCCTCTGCTGCCACCTGGTCAAAGCAGCGCTCTCTCTTAGAGGCTGGGGGAACCTTCTGGAACTCCTGGAAGATGGGATGTTTCCCTCGGGTCATCTGCTCGACCCTTTGTTCCTTCTTCTTGATGGCTTCCTTGATGCCCTCAATGTGATTCTTTTCCTCCTTCTCAGCTTTCAGCTTCAAGATGTGATTGTTTCTCTCGCGCAGGATGGTCAGGTCCTGCAGCTGCTGCGCCCTGTCCCTGGTGGTGGTCTGCGCATGACTCCTGGCCTGCCTGATCTTCTGCTCAGCCAACTCCGCAAGAATCCTCTTGCTCACTTGGCGTTGCTGTTCTGCATCCTCTGGACGCCACCTCACTCGCTGGAACTGGTCTGCCTCCTTCTGGGCCTTCCCTTGCTGCTCTTGGTGCCTCTCCTTAACCAGACTCTTTTGGATGTCCTGGGAGCACTGGGAACTCTGCTCCAGCGACAGCCTCCTGAGGAGCTCCTCTGCTTTGGCCTGGCAGTCCATGAGAACCTTGCGGGCCTGGAAGTTGACAACGGAGCTCAGGTTGCTCTCCTGGATCTTCCTCTTGCTCTTCTCCACCATTTGCTGTTGCTTCTTGTGATAGGCAGCCTCCATCCTCTTCTGCAGCTGTAGTTGGTTAAAGTCCCGAAGGCTCTGCAGCATCCTCTCCTGCTCCCGCAGGCGGTGCACTTGACACTGTTGGAGGTGCTCGGTCTGCACTTGCGTCCTGTCCAGCTTGTCCAGGCCTCCGTTCTCTGGGGCGCCCGGTTGCACCGTCCACCCACTCTCACTGTCCGACTGGATCACACTCTTAGCCTGGTGGTCCCGCCGCGGGCCCGGCTGCTCCTGGCTCTGGTGAGAAGGTTCGCGGCCCCGCCTAGACTTGGGCCGTTCCTTCAGCCCTTTCCACTGCTCCTGGTTCTGTAACAGCAGCAGCCTGCGCTCTCTCTCCAGGGTCAGGTGGACTTTCTGGTCCGAGCGTTTCAGCTCTTCCCAGGCGACTGCTGCCTGATGCTGCAGCTCTCTCATCCTCTGGGCCTTCTTGAGCCGGCTCAGCACCAGGGCCACGATCTTCTGGTCCCTGGAGGACATCACCACTTCATCCAGCTTGCTCTGGAGGACCTGAGCAAGGTGGCTACTTTCCTCTTTGCAGGAGGTGGAGGAATCGGAGTGCTGGTTGGCTGAGGACTCGATCCTGTCTCCACTCTTCTGGGAGCACATACAGGCAGGATGCTTCTGGAACTCCAGGGATTGCACAGAGGACTTCTCCGTGAGAACCGAGGAAGGGGACCAAAGACCTACAGGTCTGCTCACCGGCACTGCCCACTGGTCTCCGCTGTGTGACTTCTCTAAAAGCAAAGTCCCAACACTCTGGGGGCTGAAAGCTCTCCTGGGGTACGGCGGGGTTGACTCTCCCGAGGTTGCAGGATATCGTGGGCAGGGCTGATCCAGCTGTTGCCAGGTTCCACCGGACTTGGCCGGTGCCTCCCCGCAGGCTTCCTCCAGGCGACGGCTGCCGGACCTGTGTTTTCTGGCGCGGTCCGAGGGTCTCCGGGCCACGTGGGTCAGGCTGTGGCTCTCTCGTGGGGAGGCGATATACCCACGCCGGCGCGCCCGCCCGGTGGGTGAACATTTCGGGTGCCCCCAGGACACCCCGGCCTCGATTTCGGGGCAGGGAGTCCGGGCCCAGGGGCTCAGGGTCGGCTCAGGCCAGCCCAGCTGCGCCATGAACTCCCGCTCTCCACCGAGCGAGGGCTCCCTGGGCTCCCCATAGGGCGGTGGGGAGAAGAGGTGGAAGCCGGCCATGCTCCCTTCCCGGCGGGCCCAGAGTCTACACGAAGGTCGGGGGACCTCCAGGGGGCCACTGAGGACACCCACACCCCTCCCTCAGATCCTGGGATCCAAGTGGCCTGTGACGCTCCGGCCACTTCACAATGCACCCTGGCGCCATTCGGTCCTTGAAGGCCTCAATCACTGGGACTTTGAGGAAGACAGAGTCCTGGAATAGATGCCTGGGAGGAGCTAGTTGGAAATCAAGGGGCATTTAGAAATGAAGGTCGTGATCTCACCAGTGTTTCAGTACTCGGAATTAGTGGGCTTGTGAGAGCCTCTAGGCCAAGGGCGTCATGCTAAAAATAGAATGCAGTGGGAGAGAGAGCCCAAGTGCAGTTTAGAGAAGGGGTGTGGGGATAGTCCTCTGAGTCACATCTACTTTTACACTTATTTTATTGTTTGTATACATGTGAGAACAAGTACGAGCCAGGACTACTGTATGGGCAGCAGAGGACAACTTGCAGGAATTGGTTCTTCTGTATACCACGGGAGTCCCAGACATCAAACGCGTCTCACCAGCCTCACTATTCCTAATCTGTCCACAAAGGTGTGGAAAGGAAACCGCCTGCCGGGGAAGCTCAGTGGTCTGGACCTTAGCAAGCCCAAGGGATACTTTCCTGTTTACCTTTGGAAACTTCAAAACAGCAAGAGGCACTTCTGACTTCTCCAATGTGTGGATTTCAACTTTTATCAAAACACAAATTTTTGCCTGCACTGTTTTGAAATAGGCCCCCCCCAAATTCATTTATTTACCATTTGTCTTTTCTTTCCCTCCACTTCTGTGAGATTTTCTTTTCCCTGCTGAGAGGCAAATGAGTCTGAGTCTTCCATTTTCAACCCATAGGATGTTGGGGAAATTACTTCCATGACCCTCAAGGTCTGGGAAGCTGGGCCATTGTGGAGGTGAAGTGAAATTGTGGAAAGCCTGGCACCATAGTGCATTCAACAAGTAATGCCTACTACGTGTCACCAAAAGGGTTTTTTAAACCCTTAATGTATCTATTAGTTATTAAAATTACTGCAGATTTCTAGCTGAAGAAAGATTTACTGTATTAATGCAATTTTAACGCAGTTTGGAAGTAAGGTTTTATTGTGTCACGCCAAACTGTGCGATTCCATCATTTCCCTCATCTAGGGTTGCTATGGTCTGAGTCTATGCTCCCAAACTGTATGCTTTGAAATCTAATCACCATGACGGTGGCATTAAGAGGTAGGGGCCACTGACTGGTGGGTCATGAAGGTGGAAGTCTCATACATGGGATTGGTGCCGTTGTTGTAGGACTTCATTCCAATTTATGAGAATTGGCCCCAAGATGCTGTGAGATAGAAGTAGCAGGCAGACGCAGGATAGCACTGAATGTAATTCATTCAACTCTCACTGGCAGATGTTTGGTCCTGGTATCCTTGATTTGGGTTAAAAGTAGGAGACTTAATAGACCACAGTGACTTCACTCAAGTAAAAATGTACCTGGCCTCTCTTCAGGCAATATCGAGATACCACGAACTTTCCTGGTGCTCGGGGTACCAGGGTCTGCCTTGTAAAGCTCTACAGGCTGTTCTATATTTATGAAGATATGTGCCACCTGTGGCTCTCAGGTCACATGTCCTCCAGAATAACTATAAATACAACCTGATATAAAATTGCTAACTTACGTAAAATTTTGTTTGATTTGTATCACTCCATTACTCAATTCTCAAGTATGAACTTAGTAGATGATAACCTTGTGCCACATGTCAAAAGGTTTTTCATGCTTGAAAGCTCGAAGACTATGTGAGGCAGCCAGCTATGGCTACCCAGAAGCAATCACAGTGGCTGCCACTCATAACGGCTGTGGTCACTTCACACTGGATCCATACAGCCCATATAAAAGGAGGGCCAAGGAGATGGCTCAGTGGGTAAATGAGTTTGCTGCCAAGCCTTACAATCTGAGTTTGATCCTTGGGACCCACATGGTAGAAGGAAAGAACCAGACAACTCCCAAAAGTTGTACTCTGACCTCCACATGTACACCGTAGCACACTCAAGTGCACACACACACATACACACACACACACACACACACACGCACACGCACACAAGTGTTATAAAAAAGGTTGAGTACTAAAATCATGCTGGGCCATTGTGAATATGTATATATGTATGTGCATGTGTATATGTATGTATGTATATGTGAATGTATGTGTATGTGTATATGTATGGGTAGGTATGTATATGTGTAGGTACATGTATGTGTATGTATGTATGTGTATGTGTGTGTGTATGTATGTATATGTGTGTGTGTGTTCATGCTCACATATGTGCTACAGTGTGCATGTGGAGGTCAGAACATACCCATGGAGAAGCAAGGCCAGCAAGCAGTGCTGCTTTTTCCTCAGGCTTCTTTATATCTGAGTCACTGGTAGGAAGGCCCAACCACACCTGCTCTGAGTGAAGGTCTCCTTTTCATGGTTAATACTTAATGGTGAGCAAACGCTGTGTAAAACCAGGAGCAATGTCTGGGACAAACTAGTGAAACACAAAGAGAAAGCTTTTTGAGGGGCCTCATGAGAGGGTTCTGGGCCTCAGAACACACCACACCTGCGTCTCTGTGTCCCTCCATGGCTCCCAGGAGCACATGAAAGAGATGTTTTGTGAATACTAAGCTGCCGAGCATCCCCACGATGCTCAGAGCCATCAGTCTTCTTTTGATTTGGCAGTGAAATCCTCAATGGATTACACTGTGTCTCAGAACGTGGCCTTCTGCCAAAAGGAGACCTGGGCCTTTCTTAATTTGTTAGCACGTTAGAATGTGGTAAAATGTGCTCTAACCCCACAGTTCAAGAGAATCTATGGGATGGAGGTATGTTCCATGTGTTTATGGCTCCAGTGGAAACTTGGAACATTCTCTCTCTCCTCCCCTCTCCTCTTCTCTCCTCTCTTCTCCTTTCCTCTCCTCTCCTCTCTCCTTTCTCGGTCTCTCTGTGTGTCTCTCTCTTCTCTTCTCTCTCTCTTTCTCTCTCTCTTTGTGTGTGTGTCTCTCTGTCTCTGTCTCTCTGTCTCTCTCTGCACTGCTCTTAGTGCTTGAATGAGTCATGGGGAGAAATCAGTTGATACGTGTGGTATGGGCATTCGAACATGGATTGTTCAAACTGACATGTGCTTAAGTATTAATACACACTGTGGGCTAGAGAGGTAGCTCAGCAGTTAAGAGGGTTGCTCCTCTTGCAAAGGACCAGAGTTTTGTTCCTAGCTCCCACAGTGGACAGCTCACAACTGTCCCCCAACTCCAGGGGATCCTCCGCTGGCACACTTGGCACAGACACAATCAGATTCAAACCAGATTCCAAAAATGTAACATGAAGAACAGCAAGATCTACCAATGTTTTTTATTTTGCACTGGTTACATTTAAGATGAGGATATTTCAACACCATCAGACTAAATGCAATATATTATCAAAACAAATTTCATACTTCTTATACTTGTTCTGATATGAATACTAGGAGATTTTAACTTACATGTATGTAAATGTAATATATATCATGGTATGCTTATTTTGTGTGAAAGAGATTTTAAAGTTTATTTTAACTGACGCATAAAAATTACAAATTCATGATATTCTGTGTAATATTTTGATATATTCATGCATTGTGGGATGTTTAAATATAGTTGTTTAGATATGTTTAGGATAAACAGATCTATTTCCTCAAACATTTATCATTCCTTTATTGTGGAACTTGTGAAATCCATTTGTTTCCCTTCCTGACATGTATAGTACATAATTGTTATCTATAGTAACCTACTGTGCATAGCTCTGGAGATCCTTGCTGTCACGTGACTGTTACTTAGCATCCATTGATCAACCTCTCCCCATCCTGATCCATTTCTATTGGGCAGAACTTTGCTAGTGAAAACTTTCCAGTTTTCAGGCAATAAGTAAAAGCTTTCAACACACAGGGATTTATTATTATTATTATCTTATGCAAATTTATTGCTTTGAAATCTCCTTTTATTCTTTGTGGTGTGTTGGGGGAGTATGCGGGGCACACATGTTGTCTTTGTTAGGGCTTCTATCACTGTGAAGAGACACCGACCAAGGCAACTCTTATTAAGGAAAATATTTAATTGGGGCTGGCTTACAGTTCCAAGGTTTAGTCCATTATGGTCACAGTGGAAGCATGGTGGTGTGAAGGCAGACACTGTGCTGAAGAGGCAGCTGAGTGTTCTACAATCGGATTGGTAGGCAATAGGAAGAGAGTGTGAGCCACTGGATCTTGTTTGAGCTTCTGAAACCTCAAAGCCCTCCCCCAGTGACACACTTCCTCCAACAAGGCCACGCCTCCTAATAGCGCCACTCTCTATGAGTCTGTGGGGGACATTTTCATTCAAACCACCACACATGTGGAGGTCAGAGAACAAAGTTGGGTATTGGTCCTCAGGCATCTTCTGTCTTTCCTCTGAGACGGGGTCTCTCCCTGGCCTGAAATTTGTTCAGCTAGGCTAGATTAGCTGGTCTTCATGACTCCATCTGTCTCCAGCTCCCATCTCTCTGTTACTGGGATTACAGGGACACACCAGAACCAGGCTCTTTATGCTTGTACTGGGGATCTAGACTCAGGCCCTCACACCTCCAAGGCATTACTGACTGAGGCACCTCTCTAGCTCCTGAAGTCACCTTTGCTAAGAGGATAATATTTAGGCTGGAAGGGTCTTGTTTGTTGTTAATCCCTAGATCGTAGAAGAGAGTATCATTTTCAAAATTCAATTTCATGGTATACTTTTTATGTCACAGGATTTAGGGTCTTTTATGCCCCATTTCCACTGGTTTCTTACTACGCAGGAAAACACATGGCCTCAAGTAACAATACCAAAAACACAGACCTGAGCCACTGTCTACATGCGCCTGCAGTGCACAGTGGATTCATCAAAGACTGGAAACACAGAACAATAAAAAACCAAACATACAAACACCCAGGGAGATAAATGAAAAACAACTTAGAATGTATTTATGCTAATAGAGCACTAAGCATGAAAACTCTAGCCTGTAAACAACTTCTTCTTCCTTTTTTTTTTTAAAAGAAAATAGTGGGTTAAGAACCTGGAAATAGGCAAGTTAAGTTGCCATGGAAACAATCATAGTGCAAATATTCCATGCGGATGAGAGGTTATATGTGTAAAAATGATGGCTGACACACCCTGGGCATGTGCTGGAACATGCCTCTGAGTGCTGTATGTATAAATCTGACTATGACAATGCTGAGCAGGGCCTGCAGTTTCCAGAGGCGCTGAGAGAGAATTCTGGAGTTCCTGCAGCTGGTAGTGGGCAGAGGATCCAGAACTGGAGTCTGGGTTCTCACAGCCCACCTACCACCCCACCATCCAGCCTCCCACCGTCAGATCTTCCAGGCTAATGCTACTCACTTATAGGCAGAGAAATGCATGTGGATCAGAGCAGAGAGGATTTTAAACATTTCTAGTTTTGCTATAGCCTAAGATTTTAATACTATTCACATTTGTAACCTGAACCTAATTACAAGCCTGAGATGCTAATTAACCAATTTTCATAAAGAAAAGAAGAACTCTCATGGTATTCTCATGGAAACCCTGCTTGGTTGAGTCTAGAGGGTGTTTGCTACCTAACTCATCCCAAAAGGCTGGCGGAAGTTTGGCCCCTCCCATCTGCACTGACAGACCATAACCCACAGCAAAACACTGCTTTCAAAAGGTGGGCTGCGATTGGCAGAATTGCTTACTAGGTCCCTATCCCAGCATCCCTGTCCTAACCAATTGCTTTTACCCCTGAGTACCAAAAGACCCTCCCCTCCCTGTACCCCATAAAATGTCACCACCCTTGCATTAAACTCAAGAGATGTTCCACTGATAATACTCTTCCAGAATTCTTTGCATTCATTCTTTCGATCAGTTCCCTGATCTGGGACCTGACCCACGTGGACACTGCGACCCATGCCCTGCACTTCCTTCCTGGGAGCTACTAGGGGCTAAGTTATACAGTCCATAGCCTAGCCACCTGCTGTTGGGGGGAATGGAGGTCCTGCAGTTGGGAGAGAGACAGAAACACCCACAAACTCTAAAGTATGTTCAGAGCCAAGGATAAGCTAAATTCCATGGGAGTGGGAGGTTGGGGGCATAATGTCACTGTCATCAGGTCACTCGACAGAGATGCAGAGGCTAAAACTAAGTGACAGTCATTTGCTTTAAAGTACCATATGTGGCTTACACACAGGACAACATTTTCCCTTAGTGGCTCACCCAATGTAGTGGCTCTTCTCACTTGACACAAATAACACAAACATTATATTGAATAAGTGTTTTCATTTTTAAAGAATGTCTTGATTGAAACTTTTTAAAAATCTGAGTCTTTTATAGCTCTATTTTTTCCCCCTGTTTTGCTAAATTTGAGCCTCATGTTTTTAACTCCAAAGAGCATCTGTTCTCTCGGTAAGGTCCAGGAGAGAGAAGAGAGCACTGCGGTGGAAGGGTAGTGATGGAGGTTTCACCGTGATGTGGAAGGTGTGCCTTGCGGTGTATGTGTCACTGTCAGTCTTTGGCTGGCTTTGTCAGTAGGGCAGGAACCCCTCAGCCCACTGACATTCCAGCCTCTGCCCCTGGGTGGACTTATTATATTATGGCACAGTTTTCAGAAGGCAGGGCACAGCGTTGTTGTCCACTCAAAGCCACCTAAGTGCAGGGCTGGAGAACTCCAGCTATTGTGGGTGGCTTTCGGTGCACTCAGAAATCACTTGTGTCCACAGGAGCTGCACAAAGGTCCCTTTGTCTGCCTGCCACAGTCACACAGCTGGAGGAAGCCATTAACTGCCTTGTACTCTGTATGGAATGGTGCCCCAGCCCCACCCTCCCATGTCAAATGAAGACCCCACTGTACATGCTCATGGCTTCTTTAGAGGACCAGACCTTCTTTCTCTCTGTGGTCTGTGTTTGTTACAGGCCCATACCTGAACGTCATACATCTGATTACCCAAGTCCTCCTGCAGCAAGTTCCACTGGAGACTGTACCTCACTTCCCATGTCTCTAGTGCCCAGCAGTACATCTCCAGGGCCAGCCATGTTGGAGGCCTTGGCAAACATTTGAGGGAGTAAGTGTCTCATCCCTGCTGAGCCCTTGCTGATGGGCATCAGTGCTTCCACTGATGTGTTTGTACAAGTGCAAATACACGGTGAATTTCAGTCTCTCTTCTCTGACTCAAGCCCTGCAAACATCCCTCCCTACTCATTCCTATTCCTATTCTTGGCCCCTGGATTTGTGAAAAATCAAACTCAACAGCTTTTTCAAGCGAGCCTTTTTCAGTTTGCTTTCTGTTGCTGTAACAAAGTGACTGAGATAATCGAGCAAAAAAGGGGAAAAGTTGTGTGTGGGCTCATCATTTCAGAGGTATTGTAGTTGGTCCATTGTTCTGGAGCTTACGGTGAGGCAGTACACCATGATGGGAGCATATACATGGTGAAGGAAGCTGCTTACCTCACAGTGGAGGGGAAGCAAAGGAGAACCAAGGGTCCACAGCCCAGAATACCCTTCATGGTCATGGCCTGGGGTACTTTACTTCCACCCACAGTCTCCACTCCTAAAGTTTCCACCACCTCCCTGTAGAGTCATAGGATGGTAACCAAACCTTCAGTACATGCACCTTTGGGAGACACTTATAGAGACACTTACCAAAGCAATGGGACACTGCTGGGCCTCCACCTTCTTCCTTTATAACCCAAGGTGGAAACCTCATGCCGAAGCCACTCCTCTGATTCTGCCCCTGTCTCCTCCCCCAGCTACTGTCCTGTTCTGTGGTCCCCACATTGACTGCTCTTCAACCTGGCCTCTTCCTCTCATCTCACACACATGCTGAGGTGTAACACAATCGTCTGTCCTCCAGGACACTTGGTACTTTCACCCCAGAGCACTTCTGTCCAGCAGAGCCTTCTGCATTCAGGGAAATGCTGTGTGTCTATAGCTGTCCCTTATGCAGGCCACTAGCCACCAGTGGCTATAACATGTGAAATGCAGCTAGCAGCACTGAGAAAATGGACTTTTCATTTTAATTAATTGATTGCAATCAAATTGGGCATCTGCGGCTAGTGGTTCCCATCTGGACAGTAGAGCTTAAAAGTATGACCTCTGAGGTCTATTACCTTAAATATAGTAACATAAATTAAAGCTTTACCATCTCCTGGCCATATAAACCCTGGTAAGAAATTTGACTCTCAGTGGCCAACTGTTTTCATCTAAAATTTGACAATAATTCTCGGGGGGGGGATAAGGTGATTATGAGTTAGAAGATTCATGGAGCTGCATTTGGTACGAAGTGTAGGGCTGTGGCCTAGCTGCTCGCCATGAGTATGGCTGTCATCTTCACAGTCATCATCTTCACTGCTATCTGATCCATGCATTTTGCTTTTTCAAATTTCCAGTCAAGGTACACAAATGACCAGTGAAATTGGTTTAGTGAGTTTTGACTAGTATTTTAAAATATGAAATATATTAGACTAGAAGAGGAAATACGTACCTCTCACATGGTAGAGGTAGGTGTTGATTCATTACATGTTTGCTTCTATATATGGGTGCGTGCACTGTGTACCAGGTGGCAATTTGTAAATACAAATTTCTTACCATGGGTTATATTTTTAAAACGTCATGTTTCTTTCAAATTACCAGTGTCGAGTTTAGGTCAAGACTGACTGATATCCAGGAGCTGAAATCTGACAGCTTCTTCCCACCCTTAGCTTGATTTCTTGACGTGGTGCCTGACTGTCTTTTGAATAGAGTTCAAACTCCTCCTGGTGATCAACAGCCACCCATAGCCCTATATATACATACTCTCTGGGTACAAGGAACTCTCCATAGCTTCCCAAGTACACCTCGAAGTGTTCTATGTCTTACACTGTTGTGATCCTCGTAAAAGTCAGATTCTCCCTTGAGGGTGAAGATTCATAATATAAGGTCCACAGTAAGATTTCATTGAGATATGATGAATGTACAATGGTAAGGAAGGTTCACTTCTGTGTGCTTCCATCCTAGTCCCACACAGAGGGAGAAGACAGGTACGGAGCACTGCACCAGCCAGCCCTCTTGGGCTTCTAGCTGCTTTGTTACCCTTTGATAATGGAAATGAAGGAAGCCATTCAGCTTCCTTAGGACCTGATTGTGCCTCTGTGAAGACATCCATCCATCCACCCATCCATCCATCCATCCATCCATCCATCCATCCACCCACCCATCCATCCATCCATCCATCCATCCACCCATCCATCCATCCACCCACCCACCCACCCACCCATCCATCCATCCATCCATCCATCCATCCATCCATCCATCCACCCATCCATCCACCCATCCATCCACCCATCCATCCACCCATCCATCCATCCATCCATCCAGCCATCCATCCAGCCAGCCATCCATTCGGGTTATGTAAGCATTTATTAACACTGTCCTTAGCCCAGTGGTGAATACAAAGACTAAGATGTCACCTCTGCTCTTTGTCATCTTGTGTATGTCTGGTACATTATAGCCTTGTCAAAAGAAAGAGAATAAGCTCCAGGAAACTTCACCAGTAAGAGAAATCACTTCTGGGTTAATGCGGTGGGGATGCAGGATAAACTATTGCTTATCTCCTGCCGCTCTTATGCAAAAAGGAAAAAAAAAAGGAATAAGGATATTTCATTTGAGTAGTTCTGTATTTTTCACACTCAGAAAAGGGCCTGGGGTAGAGAATGCCTGCCTATTTGTTGAAATATGCTGGGTGTGTGAACGAAGAATTCTATGTATACAAAATGTAACCTGGGTTTGTAACTGTGAGAGTCCAGAATGCTGGGTTGATGCCTCTGTGTTTCTATGGACTTGCTTGTGACTGAGCATCTCCCAGATCAGCTGTTCCCAACCAGTGGGTCTCGACCCCCCTTTGGGTCACCTAAGACCATCTGCTTATCAGATATTTATGTTATGATTCATAACAGTAGCAAAATTACAGTTATGAATTAGCAATGAAAATAATTTTAGGGTTTGGGTGGGGGGTCACCACAGCATGAGGAACTGTATTAAAGGGTCACAGCATTAGGAAGTTTGAGAACTAGTGTCCTGGATGGATTTTTGTGTGACTGGGCATCTTCAAGGCACTGCTAAACGCCAGGTGAGTGTTGAGTAAGAGGTTCCACAGTGGCGGTTTCTCGCCTTCTCACACTTCCCCTTGGCATCCCTTCAAATTAGCCTTCTTCAAGGAAATGCTCCTGCCATGCTGACAAGGGGGTAAAATCTAAGAAACCAAGAAGAAAAAAGTCAGGGAAACAGAAAAAGGAAAAGGTCAGGAAAACAACATTTTAATATAATTAGCCACCACTGGGAGTGCATCTGAAAGCTGGCTCACCTTTACCTGGTAGCCAACTGAAGTGGAAAATTTGACCAGAGGTGGTGCCCATGTTAAAACAGCTCATTAACAACCACTTGTTTGATTTACTCCAAGGACAAAACATTGCTATATGGAGGCCAAAGTTTAATGTTATAAGAATATTTACTCAATTCCGAATTCAATAAAAAGCTGAAGGTTCGTCGCTGTTCTCCTCCCCCACCTAAATTAGATTTAACTAACTGAAATGATGTTCTAAGCCTCAGATCTTTATGCCAGGCCCTGGAGTGGCAGCTATCTTTGCACACTGAAATTACTCGAGGCTTGTTTGAGTGAGATGTCTGTCCATTAAGAACCCCACTGGATGCAAAATTAGTTGCTGAGAAAAGAATCAAAAGCAAGAGAACATCATAGCCCTGAAGGGTCTTAGCATGTAAGAGGGAGAGAGAGATAGAGAGAGGGAGAGGGAGAGGGAGAGGGAGAGGGAGAGGGAGAGGGAGAGGGAGAATGAATGTGTGTGTATGTGAATGGGGGCGCCCCCATGTGAATGCAGATTTAAACCTGTTAAATTTAAGCCTGTTCTTTTCTGCATGCAGAACAATTGCCCCCAGACTACATTTCCCAGTCTCCTTTGCATATCTGCAAGGCCATGTGATTAATTGGCCACTGTGTCATTATCCTGATGAATGGAATGTAGGCAGAATGGATTTGAGCTTTAAGGTCTGACCCTCATACACTTTGTTCTCCTTTCCCCTGGGCTGATGTAAAAAGTGTATATGTATGTAAATTAATTAACTATGCACTATATGTGTCATCCTGGCTTGAGCCTCTGGTGGAAAATGGGTAGACTTCTTTCTTTCTTTCTTCCTTCCTTCCCCCTCTCCCCGTCTCTCTCTTACTTGATTGAGATGCCAACCCTGCTATGTTACTTTTTGTGGTATCATAGGGAGTCAGTGTAGACTTTCCCTAATCACCTTAGTGGGGTACAAATCAAGGAAAATCCCTATGCTTTAAGGCATTCAAAATGATTCATATTAACCAATCCACAGAAGGCCTGTCAAGTGGAGCTGACTACCCATGCTTCAGCTCAGCCTTCTGTTTCTCTGTCCCAGGTCTCATGTGGTCCTACCTGGAAACAAATTCTTGTTTGGAGGAATTAAGTAACAAGGGATTCTACCTCTTGTCTATGAAGTGGTACAGTGACATATTTCACCATCTTTTAATCCTACAGAACAAGCCAGGTATGATGGTACACACCTTTAATCATAGCATTTGGGAGGCAGAAACAGGTGAATCTCTGTGAGTTAGAAGCCAGGCTAGTCCACATACTGAGTTCCAAGACAGTCAGAGTTACATAAGGAGGCCCTGTCTCAAAAAAAAAAAAAAAGTCTTATAAAGCAGCTGTATAGCAAGGACCAGAGACTCTTGGAAACCATGTGTTGAGGTCAGTGGAGCTGCCTTCTGCATGGGTCCCTGAATGACTTGTTCATCCAGGATACTCATACCCAGTGCACCTCTCCTTGCTCTATCCTATACCGTTCTATGATACAGAAAGAAACTTCACCTTTGTGGAGATCATTACTGTCTCCATGTTGGTTTATCTTTTAGGGAAGTTTAAGCTAGCCCAACGGAACAACCAATCATTTGCAAGGGATGTAGTGTGAGTTTGGGGAGTAGCTGCAAGTTGATCATCAACAAAGGGGTAAACTAGCTCAGTAGGCAGACGTCCCTCCTCTTTTCTTCTAAGTAAAAGCCTTCAAGAAACAATTCCTGGGATTGATCTCTGCTACCCCTTTTCTAGTACCCTGCTTTTTCACTTTAGTACATGGTGGTCTCAATGCTAATTATATATCATTAAACTATAGGCTCAGGCCTAACTTTTGTCTTACTATGTGTATTTTTTTTCTCTCCAGTCCTTCAGTGTGTGTGTGTGTGTGTGTGTGTGTGTGTGTACACTTGTGCATGCATGTATCTGTATGCTAAGAATTTCTACCACTGAGCCCAAACCTCAACCCTTCCAACCAGTCTGTGAGCAAGCAAACTTCAGAGGGTAGAAGAGAGACTGGTCCCACCTTCAGCTAGTGGGTAAAGTATCTTAGGTGAGCACTGTCTGTCATTTGGAATGGACAGTGACTAGTGAGAAGTAGAATCAGGTTCTCCTCTTTAAGTGCTGGCTGGGTGGGGAGTAACTAGGATTGACTTCTTTTGGTGTGGGAAGACACACTAGTATGGAAGTGGTTTTGCCGAGGAAGAAATCTGTCTGCACTCACAGATCCCTTGCACGCACACCTGCGTGGCATGTGGGGCAGAGAGAGCTAATCAGAAGTAGACGGAGTGCGGTGGCGAAGTGGGAAAGTGGGGAATGTGGCCAAGAACTTTTGCTGTGGGTTCCATCGGAAGGACTTGGAAGCAGAGTAAATAGATGTAAGACTGACCATGTGGATAAGTTCAGCTCCAGGATGCAGGGGCTGTCCCTCATTATCTACCTGGCCCTGGGCAGAACACTGATCCTGAGTGCGAAGACTCCCAGAGGAGGGGATGGATGGGAAGACTGGTTTACTGTCTACAAATTGGCTAATTCTGGGAAGGGTGGCTACTCCAGGGTAGCGAGGCCTCCAGACACCAAAGAATCAGATTATAGAAAGCAAAAGACGTGATTAATCCATAAGCAGTTTGCATTATTCGAGGTAGAATGTGGACATTTGTTTCCTCTGCACATGCATCAAATATTTGTTATGTTCACACATGTGTCTATGGTCCATGGTGGTAACTTTTTTAATTGGCACTCTCCAATGTGTCAGTCATCTTGAACAATTTCCACCGGGGGTGTGGAGATGGAGAGCTGTCTACAATGTGCCTGCTCCTTCCTAGAATTGTCACTTTGTTTTTAGATCAAAGTTAAACTTGTCTGCATGGCTTTCCAGGATCCTCTTGGCTCCTCTTGTCATGGACTTAGGTGTGTCTCAGACATCGTGCCATTTGGCATTTCCTTCCTTGCATTGTAAACTTTTCCCTCCTGGTCTCTGCCTACGCTGTTTCATCTGCCCAGGAAACTTGCTGAACCTTTGTGCCCATTTTATTCTCCTCCAATCCACACAGACACACAGATGTTTGTACTCACATAACATATTGAGTTCACTTCCAGGATCCTGTTACAGGGCACCTTTTCATTTGTACTTCCAAATCTTAGTTTTGTACTACTGTAATTGTTGACTGATTTTTTAACTTCCCCATAGACCATAAACTTATTCAACAATATTCATTTCATGTTTTTGTTTCTGTAGTTTCTTTACCTATCATGATGACAGAAATACACCATTGCCCACCCAGAGTACACTTTGTGGGGATGGAGGAGGTGGGGACGGTGTGTGCCTAAATGAGCTGCTTTATCCATCTCTGCAGCCCCCAAAGCTTGCCTGATAACAGACTGAGTTATCTCTCCAGGGCTGATGTACTGGATGGAACACAAACTCTGAAAACTTCTAGATCTTCACAGAAACATAGCATTCAGTGCACTCTTGGACTTGTGTTCTGCATGTTCTGGGATCAATAAGTTGACTGTATGTTTCCTTGATGTTCATGATTGAAGAAACTCAGGGAGGAGAGAACAGCTCATTTCTTGGCTTCAGTTTTCACTTTTCGAACTGTTTCCCTCAAGGCCTATACTGAAACTTAACCCCCAAGTGCCACCATTTATGCAACAGAGCCTGGTGGGAGTTGTTTGGGTTGTGAGGGCTTCATCTTCATGAATAGACTTATGCTACTCGGGCGGTGAGGTGCTTACCAAGAAATAGGTTTCCCAATAAAAGGATGAGTGTCAGTCTTTTTCTGTGTCTTCTCCCTGTCTAAAGTGTATTTCTTTCTGGCCACATGATATCTTCTGCCATACTATAATATAGCAGGAAGGCCCTCACCAGAAGCAGTTCTTGATCTTGAATTACCCAGCTTCTAGGGTGTGAGCCAAAAAAATTTCCATTATTTATAAATTCCTGGCTGCGGCATTTAGTTGTAGCAGGATGACTTTAGCCCACTCTTTCACAACTACTTCTGCCTGATACCTCAACTCTGTACAATACGACAGGGGGCTTTTGTCTTTTTCTATAGTTTCATAGTGAACTCCTATATGAGTGAGGAAGACGGAGAAGGTAAGTTTCCCTCTCCCTTGGTAGGAAGTAGTTCATGTTATCTCCCGTACTTACTTCCTTTTATAGATAAAGTATATATCCAGTTATATTTAAGATGGTTTACTTTTTAGATTCCAGTGCCTCAGAATATGATCACTTTTGGAAACAGAGCCTTTAAAGGGGTAATTAAGTTTAAACGAGGCCATTAGGATTGTCCCGGACACCACAGAGGAATGTCCACACGGGCACACAGGAGAAAGCTGTCATCTGCACCCGTACTGACACTTTCGCTTTGGATTTCCAGCCCCAGAACTTGGAAAAATTGAATTCCTGTTGTATAAGCCAGCAAGTCTATGGTATTTTTATGGCGACTATGGAAAAAATAGAACATAAGATAGTATAGAAAACCAACAGGAGGTTGTGCTGTCGTTACCCTAAAGCTCCGACTGCTTGGGCAGAGTGACGGGCTGTCTAGGCCTGCCCTGCCCTGCACTGGTGAGAGTCCAGGGTGAACATATGCCCCTTTTCTCAGACAAACTGTCCATGATGCAGCTGAGTGGGCACTCGGAATGTCAGCTAGTTCTAGCTTGGCCACAAGCTCGTAAGGAACCTGGAAATTGTCACCTAAGGGAATTGGCTGCATATAACCCAGAGGAGGAAAAGTCAAAGGAGCACAATGTACCTCCAATTGGATGAGATGCTGTCTTTAATTTTTTTTAATTTATATTTGTAAGTATTTTGCCTGAATGTATATGTGTGTACCATGTGCATGCCTGGTGCCTGTGGGGGTCAGAAGAGGACGGACATTAGTTCCCCTAGGACTGGATGGTTGTGAGCCACTATGTTAAGTCCTGGGAATCAAATTCACTACAAGCACAGCAAGCAGTCTTAACCACCGAGTCATCCCTCCAGCCCTTCAAAGTGTGTCTGAAAGAAGGAGGGTTTGAGTTTGCTTTGTGAGTCCAGGAAGGAGAGGTAGAACCATGGGCAAAGCTTCAGAAAGGATCGATCTTGGCTCTGTCTTAGTTTGGTCAACTTGACACAAACCTAGGCATACCTGAGACGAGGGAATCTCAACTGAGTAAGTGGCCATGTCTGGGGTTGGGGAGGGCATTTTCTTAAATGCAAATTGATGCAGGAGGGGCAAGGCCACTGTGTATGCGTGTGTGTGTGTGTGTGTGTGTGTGTGTGTGTGTGTGTGTGAGTGATTCCTGGCCCAGCCCACTGTATGCATGTGGGGGTGTCGCTCCTGGGCAGGTGGGCCTGAGCTGTAATAAGTAAGCCAACTCAGCAAGCCACGGGAAGTAAAACTGGTAAGCAAGCAGCTTTCCTCCATGGTTTCTGCTTCAGTTCCTGCTTTGGTTTCCTGCCTTGCCTTTTCTCAATGATGGACTGTAACTTGTAAGCCATGTAACCTTTTCACCCCCAAGCTGCTTTTGGTCAGTGTCTTATCACAACAGGAGAAACCCAAAGTAGAGCAACCCCACACAAGGAAAGCTTTTGAGTGCTACTGGCAAGTACAGTGGGCTTCCTTAAGTACTGGACGAGGCTACAGGAACATGTTCACGAATAACTAATTTTTATACTACTGGGGGTGGAGCCCCGAGTCTCCCACAAGAGCTAGGCAAATGTTCTACTTCTGAGTTGTAGCCATAAAGGAGACTTAAGCACAGGTCCTATGTTTGAGCCAGATGAACTTGGATGGTCCTGACATATAAACCAACTGTTGCTGCTAAGGGGCAGATTTCAGATATGTTTGTTGCATGGTCAACAAAAAGTTTTGAGCATTGTGGATTTGACAGCTATTTAAAAAGTGTAGACATTTTACTGAGAACAAACTGGAATAAATATTCAACCTGTGGTGAACATTCTGGGGACCTTGGAAACATGGGAAAATGCCCCAGTATTATTTCAGGGCCACAAAGAATATGGTTTTACAGGGATGCAGTTGTGATAGCCCCCCCTACCCGGAAAAAAAAAATGCTAAACTTACTCTGTGCAAAGCCGGCGTTCAATTTTACAAGTTGAAAAAAAAATACCGAACTTTTTTATCTACTAAAAGCTAATCTCTCCTGCAAGAATTTGTTAAAATTACTCTCCGTAAGAGCCGACACAGTAAAAGCTGTAATTTCCCAACTACCTTCAGTATGTGAGATTTTGGGAAAGTCGATAGAAGGACGGGATGATTTGGTGGCTGTATCAGAAACATGGTTTTTCATATCCACAAATTGCTTCAGAATGATGGAGTGCCAGTGGTTCGAAAGTACTGCCTGCCGCACCACCTCATTAGCACACACCCCTTAATCACCATGGCTGGAACCTGGGCCCTGAGAGTCCAGCCCACAGAGGGAGGCCTGACTTGTTGGGGAACAGCAAAGGCAAGAATAGGTTGGGAGAGCAGAGCCCACAACAAGCTGAACATAGACACCAGACACGGACAGCGGACCAGGGGAATCTCTTTCCTGGGCACCCCCCTCCTTTTAGGTTTTTACCCACCGGATAAGCCTCCCCTTCCGGTGATACCCAGCTTTCCGCATTGACATCCATCACCTCTCCGCCTGTCACTCGCCTCCCTGGGGGAAGTGCCTCCCAGGAGAAAGCTCCGAGGGATGAGTGCATCTCCAAGGCAGCTAAGAGGGAAAATGCTAAGGATGCAAGGAATTGGGTACAGAGACCCAGGCTCCTCGAGTCCTCTGGGCTCTGGGAGAAGCGCAGAGCCTGCGGAGGTGCTCGGGGGAGCCAAGAACTTGAGGTTTTAGCAAGGATCGCGCACAGTCCGCTCTATTCGAGTTAACCCTGTCGTTGGTGAGGGTCCTGGGTGGGATCCCCCTGTCTATGACCACCTTCGCGGTCACAGCCAACGGTGGTGCGCACGGAGCTAAGGGCACCAGAGGCCATCGGTGAAGGATCGCGGTGCAGATCTGCATGTGTGCGCGCGTGCGTGTGCCTCTGTATGTGTGTGTGCATGTGCGTGTGCGTGAATGTGGGTGCGTGTGTGCCGCCGCCTGGCGACTCCTGCCCGACAGGTGCAGGCGCGCCGGCTTCCCATTGGCCGTAGCGTCTTCCTCCGCCCTCGCCATCCCCTTCCCCCAGCCACTGGCGCTGGTTGGGGAATCTGCCGGGGCGCGTGCACGCTCGCGCGCCCCCGCCGCATCCCTCCCTCCCCCTCTCCGCGCTGCCGCTGCGCATTCCCGAGCTCAGGTAGCCGGGCGCGCGGGCGCCTCCCCGGGGGCGCGCAGCCCGGCCTCGGTGGCCCTTGTCACCCCCTCCCCCGGCCGCTCGGGGGAGCCCGGGGAGGGAGCGCGCGGCGGGACGGGCGGGGGCGGTGTAGCCCGGCAGCCGCCGAGGCTTCCGTCTCGCTCTCTTGCTCTCGCTCTCTCTCTCTCTCTCTCTCTCTCTCTCTCTCTCTCTCTCTCTCTCTCTCTCTCTCTCCTCTGGCTCTCTCGCTTGCTTGCTTGCTCGCGCAGCGGCGGCAGCAGAGGTCGCGCACAGATGCGGGTTAGACTGGCGGGGGGAGGAGGCGGAGGAGGGAAGGAAGCTGCATGCATGAGACCCACAGGTAAGAGCCGGAGCCCGGAAGGGGCTTGCCTGCCCCGGGGAGGCGCGCGCAGGCCGGGCTGGGCGAGTTGGCTCCTGGCTCAGCACCCCTAAGGGAGGAATTTTTAAAATAAAAATCACAGCTCAGATCTCATAGAGGACTGGGGCAATAGGACCCTCCCAGTCCCTGGAAAAGCAGAGAAGTAGCCGGGGGCAGCAGGGCGCACATTGTGAGATTCCTGAGAGTGAAATGTACAGGCCCAGGGAAAAGTGTTTTCTCAGCTGCTTGATGCTAGAAGGCTTTAGACTTTCCTGTCATGACCACAACCGCTGAATCCCGGGCACCAGCGCAGAGACAGTGTGCACTAAACCCCTGTCCTCTTTCCCCTCCTCCATCCCTCCCGCACGCTCAGTATCCCATGGTGGCTGCTACTCTCTGGACCCTGCATGGGGGGTGGCAGGGAGGATCTCGCCGTGGGAAAGGGGGCGGGGGCCGCGCAGGGGCGAACTGGAATGGAGCCCGCAAAGCCTAGGCGCCGGGTCGGGTCCCCAGGGCGGAGGAGGGAGAGCGTGGCCCCGGAGCTCGGGGTATTGTCGTGTTCCACTCCTGGTTGCAGACTCTTACAAGCTGGATGCCCTCTGTGGATGAAAGATGTATCATGGAATGAACCCGAGCAATGGAGATGGATTTTTAGAGCAGCAGCAGCAGCAACAGCAGCCTCAGTACCCCCAGAGACTCTTGGCCGTGATCCTGTGGTTCCAACTGGCGCTGTGCTTCGGTCCTGCACAGCTCACGGGTGGTGAGTGACCCCGCTGTGATAGGAGAGCCCTGCAGGGCCCAGCAGGGAGGGGAGCATGTGTTGACAGGACAGCACTGCGTCTCCTGCATGCCTGCAGACTTCAGGGGTGCCTGAGAAACAGAATCCCTGTGTCCCAGCCTTCTACAACCCCCTGGAGTTCACAGAAAATTCTTTGGAGCCGGTGCAGGTTCGCACACCCACCAGCAGCCCAGTTGGGGTTTTCCTGAAAGAAGGACAGAAAGCCTGGTCCATTATTCCCATTTTGACCAAGAAACTAAAAATGGGGCTAGAAGAAGGATTGAAAAAGAAAGAGAAAGAAAGTAAAGGAGAAAAAAGGCGGTGTATTTGTGAACCTTTGACTCTTGATCTTTGCCCTCTGCAGATAGGTTAGGTTTGACTTCTGAATTTAGGCAACGTTAAATCAACCATCTTTGAGAATGTGAAGGGTCTGAAAACATGGTCAGACTGGTTGAAAGACAGGTTTATTTGAAAATTAACTTTCTCTTTCTTGGAAGTGGTGTGTTGAGGCATGGCAGTGGCTGTTGGGGGTGGGGAGAGGTTGCAGAGCTTTCCTCCAGGTGTGTTTCTGGAAGATTGCTTAGCTAGGTCTGATTTACAGGGGGGCATCAAGTCAGGTACTCTTCTGTGAAGTGGAAGTTAACCAAAATAAAATTGATAGCCCCAGACTCCTTAGGCGGTTAATCTATACCAAGCTATACAGTGCTTGGTTCCCAAGGAGAGGGCTGTCTTTTGGTTGTGGTAGAGGAAGACAGATTGAGTTCTGGTCTGAATTCCCCCACTTAAGTATCCCCTTTCTCCCTTGTGCACCACTGTCCATCATTCCTGTCCGTTGCAAATTTTCCTTGAGAGCTTGCTGATGTGGGTATGTGAAGGACAGATTGGTGTTCTCATAGCCGAAACAGTGTGGATGCAGAAGTAGATGGCCATTGGATGAAAAACAAGCACTGTGTGGTGTAAACGAACCATTTCCATGTTGGAAAGTATTGCTGTTTCAGAGACTTTGAGGGTGAAGATGGGGCAAATAAATGGATGGAAATTTAACAAAACTCGGGGAGGAGAACAGCAACGTGGGCCTTAGCACAGAGCAGCCAGTTATAAAGGCGTTCCATTTGGGCAGCCAAAAGATCCCTAGGGCAGGAGAGTGTTTACTGTGATGTGCAAGGAGTCAGGATTAGAGAGAAAACTCTTACTTTTGATTAGGATGGAATGGATGGGTGGATGGTTGTTTTTATTTTTTCTTTCAAGAAGTAACTTTTTATGCTGTTAACTTTAGTTTCTGCTAGAAATGTCTCTGAGGCGAGCGTCCTCTTCATAGAGGACAAGGTCAAGTGTGAGTCCCGTCTTTGTGGCCTGCCAGGGCTCTTCCCTCCCTGGAGACAAGCTGTACCTCGAGAGCAAATGGGGAAGCCATAGGCAGGCCACCACTGGCCAGGCCTAGATCTTTTCCTCTTATCTTGCTTTTTTGTTTCAGCTCCTGGTCCTTTCAACCAGGTCCATGATTTCTCATCTTCCTGGCCCATGTCTCCCACGAAGATGACAAATGAGCTAATCGGAGTCCATCTACGTGTGTCTCGACTGTTGTTGTTGGATGTGTGATGTAGGAGTACAGGCTGAATTTGCAGGCTCTGCTCTTGGCTTCACCCATTGCAGTGTTTTTGGGGCTTTCCCAGCTCAGTTTAGCAAGGCTCTTTGGACTCACCAGTTACCTTTGTAGTTTGTACAGTCATGTCTTTCTCTACTTTTTCCCAGAGCCTTGGAAACTGGGAGTGAGGGTCCCCTGTCACCCTCCAGTGTCAGACCCTCTTCTTTTAAGGATCGTCTGCTGCAGAAAGGCTGTCTGGCTGGCTGCCAGCCTGGTCTCATCCTCAACTCCTTTTTAGCCAATGCTGAGTTTTAGAGGAATACTTATCATTTCAGGATTTCTGCATGAATCCACAGTTTGTGCAGGGAAGGACATGAGTGACATCCTAAGGCATGACCAAACAGGTTTATTCCTTAGAAAAAAAATCTGTGTAGTATCCAGGTTGACGATAAAGGCAAATTTACCTTTGCTCCTGACCTCTGCTCTTAAAACTCGCATGTGTGAGCAAATCACCTGAGATTTTATTAAAAGACAGATCCTTATTCCGTTGGCTTTGGGTGGTCCCTGAGAGTCTGCGTTTCTGTGTTCTTTAATTTGTTATTTTTAATTACGTGCGTGTGTGAGTATCTGCCATGTTTGTGCTGATGCCCTAGGAAGCCAGAAGAGAGCGCTGCATGCCCTCGAGCTTGAGGCACAGGCAGTCATGGGTCATGAGCTACACACAACATGAGTGCTGTGAACTTAGGTTCTCTACAGGAGCAGCAGGTATCTTAGCTTTGCAGATACCAGCTCCAAGGGTCTATATTCAACAAGGCTTTGCTACAGGTCCACAGCTCATGGTTTGATTGGCAATGCTTTAGACTGAGGTATTCCTTAGACTAAGTTGATTCTAATACAGACTTGCTGACCTCCTTCTCAATTACCAGATGCAAATGGCCTGCTAAGGAGCAGAAGTCTCACCCAGTGTCCGATCTGCAGGTGAAACACAGCTGAAATCTGAAAACCCTCAGAGAGTGCTTTCCTTTTTTAACCCACAAAAAGGTGCATATTTAATAGACACTGTTCTGAAATGTGGATTTTCATTTTTGATTGCTTTCAGAGGATAAGGAACACCACAATAGCGAGATATAATAGTCTGAGCTGTGTTGGGGGGGAGCATGTGCCCAATATAAGTATTACAGAAAAAACCTCTACTAGAAAGGCAGAAATTGAGAAAATGACCAGACAAAAGGGGAGAGAGAAAAGAGCTCCATCAAAACCGAAATGCTTTGTCCCGGGAAGCCAGAGATCCAATTCAACTCTTTGAGCCCTAGGAGAGCTTTCATGAGCCTGACTTAGCTTGGGGTGACTTTGGGTGGCTCTCTTTGGGCTGTCTTTTGTCAGATGAGTGGAAGGGTTCTCATTTGGAGCCACTGAAAAATGATTATCCTGAGCAGACTCCTCCCAGGCTTATCGGGGTGTACAGGGCCCTGCTGTGCCAAAAGTCCTCGTGGACTGTGGCTTCAGGTGCCTTTCTTCCATTGCCCTAGTCTACTTTCCAGAAGCCCCCTGGGTTATGAGGGATGACTACAGTGATCTGCCCAGATGTGCAGGGAGAGGACCTAGACTTTGCTCTATAAATTACTCAGAGTAGGCTCTAACATATGATAGCTTTGAGATTTTCTGGTGTGTGTGTGTGTGTGAGAGAGTTTCCTTGTCTATAAAGGAAGATTTTGACAAATTTTAGGGAGTTGGTATCAGGGATGGACTTGCCACAGACACTCAGTAATTGCAGAAGGTCATGGAGAAGCTCAGTTAAGAAAATGCTATATAGTTCTGGGCATCTTTGCTCTGTCTATCAGTAAGCATCCAGTACTCGTACCCCACCTCAAACCAAGGCCTGTTGCTTACATTGTTCTTTGAAACCAATAGAGCCCTTCTTTATTCTCCCAACAAACAATTTTAAGGTGTAACCTGTGTGTCATCGTCTCACTTTTCTCTGATCAGTAAATTCTTCCCTCCCTTGGGCTTCCACTGCCCCAAGAAGCAACCCTTTATCATAGCATGGTATGCCCACTGAGGGCAAGAATCTTGGCCGATACATTTTTATGTTTTAGGCACCAGTGAAGTACCTGATTCACAGTCAAATGCTCAGTTAATGTTGGTTGAAAGCAAGGAAAAAGATACTCCAATTCCTGCTTCACCATTTAGAAAACAATCACTGTGGTTGGAAGAGTTATGAACAGTCTAGGCCATGTCCAATTGGAGGCAGTCTGGGAGGTTGGAGGAGGAACCTGGAATGGCTTGAGATACAGAGGGGCGCTTAGGGTGGGAGGGGTGAAAGAGATGTCTTGTACAGAGATGTGGAGATGGTCACATGATTGGACTCACCAGAGAGCAGACGAATGAAGAATGTATGATTACAGTGAACCAGTATGTAGAAGGACAGATAACTTGGAGTCTTTTTATAAGGGTCTTTGGAGCATCCTGAAGGCCCCACGTCAGGGAGTGGGACCCAGGGAAGAGTCTGGAGCAGGAGTGTGCTGTCAGGCAGGCCATGCATCCCATTTTCGGCTTCGAGTTAGCACACCGAGTTGCAGTTCTCTCTGAATTTAACCCTGTGAGGTCTCATTGGGTTCTGAGGCTGTATCTGTGTGCCAGCAGATAGGGACAAATGCTTTCTGAGTAATCGACTGGTTTGTAAATGTGAGTGCCTTGAGAAAAATTTCATATGTGGTTAGGTAGAAGCTTTTCCTGCAATGCTATATCTAAAAATCCATGGTTTCAAGCCGAACTTAGTCAACAAAGTCCCAACTCCCCAAACTCCAGCACATATTTCCTCAAAAAAGCCTGTGGTGATTTAAGCAGCATGGAAACTCAGCTTATCTACACAGTGAAATCTGAGAGCTGCAGAGCAGCCAGAAGAAGGATTTCCTGTAGCAAGTAGTGAATCTCGCCGCTCACAAGCCGGAAGAGAAAAGGCAAGGCAGAGAGACCCACTGTTTCTTTAATTCTCGAAAGTAACGATGAGAGTAGATGAAGATCTTGACCTGGTAGATACCAGTTAGAAATGAGGAAAAAAAGCGGCTATACTGTTTTGTTCTTGGTGTCTGAGACATATTTCCGGTGCTTCCTAAAGGCCTTCAAATGAAAACCTCTGGCTTGGGACAAGGGCTCTGCATTCTTCACAGGATGAGCAGAGTTCAAGGTCAGCTTCTGCCCCTCCATGACCGGATGGCTTTAGACAGGCTGTATAACTTCTGTTCGACTTCATTTCTTCTATATCACGGATGGTATTACAGTAGTTTATTACATGGGTCTCCTTTACAGTACTCAGTCCTTGTCTACAGTCTTGTGTCCATGATTTCAGTTGCCAGTTATCACTGTGCCCTGAAAATATTAAGTGGAAAAGTCTAGAATGAGCAATAAAATGCAAGTGCCATATTGAGTAGCATGAGGCAGTCTTTCACCAACCTGTCCAGTTCCTCCTGCATGCAATATACATTATCCCATTGTCCAGTGTATAATATAGTAGGATATTTTAAGATAATATCCAGAAGACTTGTATTATAGCACACTGTTATAAATATCTGTTTTATTATTTGCTATTGTTAGTTCCTTACTATGCCTAACCCAAAAACCTAACTTTATCATAGATATGTATGTATCTTAGTTAGGGTTTCTATTGTGGCCACAAAACATCATGACCAAAAAGCAAGTTGGGAAGGAACGGGTTTATTCAGCTTACAGTTCCACAGCACTGTTCATCACTGAAGGAAATCAGAAAAGGAACTCAAACAAGGCAGGATCCTGGAGATAGGAGCTGATGCAGAGGCCATGGAGGAGTGCTGCTTACTGACTTGTTTCTCGTGACTTTCTCAGCCTGCTTTCCTATAAAACCTAGGACCACGAGCCCAGGGATGGAACCATCCACAATGGGCAGGCCCCCCCCCCCCCATCAATCACTAGTTAAGAAAATGCTCTACAGGTTGGCCCACAGCCCGATCTTATGGAAGCATTTTCCTAGTCAATGTTTCCTCCTCTCAGATGACTGCAGTTTGTGTCAAGTTGACATAAATCTAGCCAGCATAGCATGTATGGGGTAAAATGAAGTATGTGGGATTCGTACTGACCATGATTTTAAGCATCCAGTGGGAATCTTGGAATGCGCGCTCACAATAAGGGGGGATTTTGGGAATTGCTGGTTCCCAAGTGCTTAGCTGCCTTACCCTTCCTTTCATTCCATCATTCGGGTCTATTGCATGCCCTGGAAATACACATACCAGGGGATGCAGGGTTTTACTCCAAGGGAAGTGTGCAAATAAAACTTCTCAAAAGTTGAAATGCAAATGACTTGAACAAAATTTCTTAACATAGATTTTTTTTTCAGCTCAGTGTAAAATCTAGTGTTATTTACTGATGAGAAAAGTGATTTTCAGATTGCTTCTCTTTATTCTGATCTCGGACTCTCCTTTAGTGTTCGGTAATTGAAATAACTGCACAGACTAATGGTGTGTCCGAGTAGATCACCATGAGCATTGATTCTGAACTGAAGGAAAGAAAGGGTTAAACGAATAGACCCTTTAGTTTCTTTACAAACACAGTTGCCTCTCACCAAGACACATTGCAACATCCATGGCAGATACTTAAAATGTCTAGTCTCAAATGGTGTAATGCTGATTGGTCCATTTTCACAGGAACACACTGTTCGATTATCACTAGCCATGGAAGACTGAAGAAAGGATGGGATGAAATGTTAAACTGGACAAAATCTGAGTGATTAATAAACGTTTCCAAATTGTTGCTAGTACTAATTGCAAATGCCTAGAGAATGCTTCGTGTGTACCAGCACCCGTTCCCTTACCGTAAATATGTCCCTGCATTTAATTCCTCATGGCGAATGTGCGTGGTATTATCTATCCTTAGATAATAGAAGAGGAATCTGAGGGATGGGGTGGCAAGATTAGGCCACTCGTCATTTTCATTATGGCCTTTCTTTCAGTATGCCAGGACATGATGATTCCAGTCTCCAGTACATCTACTCCAACCCTGTTTTGTTAGTTGACTCAAAACTGTCCCTTTAAGCCGAAGTTATCAAATAGTTTGAAAATTAGACTTCTCCACCATGGCATAAGGGAACTCTGGTACTGATCCACAAGAAAATCCCACAATTCAGGATTAAGTAGAGTCCAGGGTGCCTGAACTTCAGACTCTGAGTAGATAATGTTGGAGACCGGGAACACAAGAACCTCTCCCTCGGGTCAGAATGTGTTGCTCCCTGACTCTCACCTGCTCTGAGCAAAGAGATGCCTGGTCCCTGGGACCCCTGCTAGTGACATTCATGGTCACCATCCTCTTCTAAGGGTTGTGACATCCTTCCCTGCAGCTTCCATGTCTTTGGACAAGTGCTGATGGTTCCCTTCCCCTGACACGTGCTTAGAGTGTTGAGAGCAGTTTTTATATGTATCACCACCTGTAATTTCTGAGTGCACCAAGAGGAGATTTTGATAATCTCTCATCTTTTACATCTTTATTGAAGAGACATACTCAGTGAGGTTGTCTTCTAGAGTCTATAGATGGTTAGATAAAGCCAGATTAGGAAGCAAGACACGGGGGGCAGGAGCACCCCTGTAATTGGAACACGGAAGAGGGGAGAGACAGTGGTGACTAGGACTTTTGAGCCTGAGAGAAAGTTTCTCCCTTGAAATGTTAAGTTTGGAGGCAGAATAAGATGCAAGGGTTCAGGAGATGCGAGAGTCATTTGTGATTGTGCTCCTGCCCCAGAAGACTGTTGTGTAGATGAATGTGAGACTTGATTTTGGCAGGAATTTGGCCCAGTTTTTCTTCAAGTATAGGAAAAACATTCCTGCACTGCTCTAAGTGAAGTTACCCACTCAGGAAGAAAAACAAATAGAAATAATTAAACGAGTTGCTCACAAACTGGAATTGAAAGTGCATTTTGAAATAGCTTCTTAATTGGGAGTATTGTAATTGCTTTATTAATCTTAAACAAAGTAAATTGGGAACATCAGAGAAGTCAAACAAAAACACATTCTTGACATTATTTAGAAGTGACATCAAACCTGGGAACACAGTAGTAAGTGAACCTCCACTTCCTCCACCGTGCAGATGCCAGAGGCCTGTGTAACCCCCACAGCCCCGGCACTTTTGTGACCTTGTCTGTGTGTAGGAACATGTCCGAGTCTCCAGGAAGAATGGCCTTGGGCGCTAAGAAGTGGGAAGAATTGCAGAGCTGAGTTAGCATGGTCAGTGGTCACCTCATCATTGTCCCAATAAATGGAGCTTTTCAACGAGAATGAGTAAGAATGAAGTTCTTTGGAAAAGAAGGCTGTGCCTGGCTATCTCATGCTTCTGTTTGAAATGGCTGACTTTATCTCTTGGAATCGCCACTGTGGAAGAAGAGCTGGTCAAGGAAGGTCACTCGCACACAGTAACAAAATACAGAACGACCTTATTTCTTCAGTCTGGTTGCATTTAGAAGAGATGCGTGGTTCGATTGAGTGAGCCAGTAAGAGGAAGGTTCTTTTAAAGAAGATGTGAAATATATTCTCAGAGCAGATTTAACGTTAACATCGGTGTCCCCACAACATTGGTACTGATCTAGCTTAGTTGTCAAATTTCAGGGAACTGTGTAGAAGAAGTTTCTAGACTTTAAGCTCTTACTCTCAGGAGATTCTGATTTCATTTTTTACTTTTTTTTTTTTTTAACCATTAAACAGAGAACAGGAACTACTGGTTTTGTAGAAATATGATAGGGTTAATCTTGTGAAAGATTTTCAGGTATCCTTTTTGTGTGTTTCTGTTAACTAACATGGAATCTTAATAACTGAATCTAACCCAAAGATACATTTTAAGTTAAGAGCTGGGGGGCTGGGGAGATGGCTCAGTTGGCAAAGCACTTGCTGTACAGGCACAAGGCCCTGCATTCAGTCCCTCAGCACTTAGAGAAAAAGCCAGGCTCAGCTGCAGACACCTATGTCCTAATGTTGTGGGGGTGGAGACAAGAGGGCCCCGGGACATGCCGGCCAGCTAGTATAGCCACCAGTGAGTTAAGGGAGCTTGTCTCAAAAACTAAGGTGTGTGTGGTGGGGTGGAGAGATGGTTAAGAGCATTTGTTGCTTTTACAGAGGACCTGAGTTCAGTTCCCAGCACCTATTTCAAAGCTCAGAACTGTCTGTAATTCTTGTTCCAGGAGATCTGATATATGTGGTGCTTACATATTTGCAAATAAAATACTACATATGCATATCTGCAAGCAAAACACTCATAAGCATAAAATAAAATAAATAAATCCAAAAAAGGTAGAGAGATATAGAGGATGAAAACTGACCAACCCCTAGTCCCCACATGCGCACTTACAGGTATGTGTACTCCCCATGAATACATACATATACATACAACAACAGCACACACACATGTGTATACACACACGCACACACATGCATGCACACATTCGAAAGAAGTCTTTTGGGGAGTAGTAGCAGGCTCCTGATAGTTTAGTTTGTAGTATAACAGCATGTACTCAGCAGCTGATGGGAGCTTCCTCCATTTAAACCCTATTTAAAATAGAGGAATTAAATTGCATTGAATTATATTTAAATAGGAAAACAATATTTAAGAAACTTAGTTTATCTGGTTAAGAAGAACTCAATTATGAATTACTATGTAGCCTTTTAAAAGCCTTGCCCAGGTTCTAGCCACCTCCCCATTGCTTTGGATTAGAAGTAGAGGGCAGTCCTCCCACCCCCACCCACGGCCATCCAATTTATACTAGTTACTTTGTAAATGGAAGGCACTTACTTACTTTTAATACTGACTTGGTGGGTATGCTGTAGATTCTGGGGGCAAGCGCTGGAGAGACATAGTGTCTTATAGGGAGTAGCCAGTTTGCATTGCTGCTGCCACTGGGCAGAGGGATGGTTAACTTACTTGCTGCCTTGGTTTCATTATCCGTGAAAAGGAGATACTTCCCTAGGTGCTGCGAAAATCAACTGTGTGTGTGGTGGTGACAGGGGTGTGTGTGTCACAACTCCCTGAGGTGCCAGCATCGTCAAGAACAAACTGACGATGAACACTTGCTACACTTACTGTGCTGGGAGTGAGCCCTACTGAGCCTTCTTTGCCTGAAAAGATATGGAACAATGAATACATGTTCAACAGCACGGGCCAAGGTAGACGGCTGGTGTAGGTTTTCACTGCGTAGCTCCTGATTCTTGGTCTCAGTGGTCCTGGGGAACTAACTACCGTGATGCAGTACGGTAGGTTCTTAGTGAAAATTTATCTCTGGGATTCTGGGCGGCGGGGAGGGGGCGCAGAGGCTCATAAAACATAGACTTTGGAGCTGAGTCTTGATCAATAAAATAATTTTCCAGTTGGAGAAGGTGTTGGAAGATGATTTTTTTTTTTTATTTTGAGAAGGGAGAACAGTGTGAATGAACAGAGGCTCAGAAGGAGACAGAATGAGCACTGAAGGGGCGGAATAGCTCAGGGGAGCCGTGGTAAAGTGCACACACAGAGGGAAGTTTGGACCCACATGCCGAGCTAACCACAGCATGTGGGGACCTGGGCGAGAACCTACGAAGATAGAGCTTCAGCAGCATGGCATCACCTGTTTCATGTTGCTTTAGAAATGGATTGTTTTTTTTTAGCAGTGTGGAAGATAGAGATGTAGAGAAACCTTTGCTCATTAAGTATTTATCATGCAGCTATCCAAGTCTAGGCGGCAGATACAGTTGGAAACAAAGCCCTGCCCTCTGAAAATGTATATTCCCTGGGGGGCCGTTAGGAAGCAACTGTATTGACTCAGGAGGGACATGGTTAGGGCTTTAACTAGAGGGAGCTAAACAGAGGGCAAGGGTGCAGAGAGGCAGAATTAACTGAGGCAGACAGCTGGCGGGATGCTAAGCTAGCAGAAGAGGAAGAGCCACTGACAGAGCCTGGGGAGCGCTCCTTTGGAGGGACCACACTGATGAGGGGTGGCAGCAAGGAGGCGTGCCCCACCTCCATGATTCAGCTGCACAGGAAGGGACCCCTCCAGAGCTGCCCACAGACACGCAGAGACCACTGAACCCTTACTTTTGGAGCCATGTCCCCCCAGTGATGAGGAGGCCGCATCGCCCTCAGGACGTGCGTTTGGTCACCAACTGTCCATCCAACAGCTGAGAACTCAGTCCAGTGCTCAGGAGAGACATTAGGGCTGAGGATCAAGATGCTGCTTCAAGAGTTCTGTGGGAGGGGCTGGGCTTTCCCAGGAAGGGAGTGTAGGAGGAGAGGTTGAGGATGTAATGTTGGGAGGAAAAGCCTGCTTGGAGACTGAGAAGACTAAGCAGCTCATCAATATTGATACTAATAAGAATTTAAAAAGCAAAACCATCTACATTTGATTCAGGTTACTGAGTGCTTCCTCCTGTTTGTGAGCTTTTATGTTATTTTTAAGATACTTTTAAGTTATTATTAGGATAATATTTTAGTGATCCAGATTCTGGGTGCCTGTGCCAACCAGGTAGATAGCCAAACCAGGAGGAGAAAGGCCACATTAGGGAGTCTGTTAAGTTTTGGGTGCAAACTGTCCCCTACAGGTTTCACATCGTCATAGTTAGGGTTCCTATTGCTGTGATGCAACACCATGACCAAAAGCAACTTGGGGAGGAAAGGGTTTGTTTCACTCACAGTTCCATGTAACAGTTCATCATCAAAAGCAGTGAGGGCAGGAACTCAAGCAGGACAGGAACCTGGAGGCAGGAGCTGATGCAGAGGCCATGGAGGGGCACTGCTTACTGCCTTGCTATTCATGGCTTGCTCAGCCTGCTTTCTTATAGAACCCAGGACCACATTCCTAGGGATGGCCCCACCTACCATGGCTGGGCCCACTCCCATCTATTACTAATTAAGAAAATGCCCACAGCTGGAACTTTTGGAGGCATTTTCAAATGCTTCCTTTATGTCAATTTGATAGAAAACTAGCCGGCAAACTAGCCTGGACACTTGGCTCCTAGCTTGGTGCTGCTGTTCTGCAAGGTTGCAGAGCCTTTGGGAAGTAGAATCTAACTGGAGGAAGTGAGTCACTGAGGGAGTGGGCCTTGAGGGGTATAGCACAGCCCCGCTTCCTTTCTCATAGCTTCTTCTTGTTCTCTAGAGATGTGAGGGATTGGGAGGTCCCAGCCATCCCCCTCACCCCTGCCCTCACACACACACCATGGATTTGCCTGCTGTCATGGCTACCCACCAAGATAGACTTTGATTCCTAAACTTCAAGTCAAAATAAATCTGTCCTCCCTGAAGTTGCTTCTTCTGAGGCTTTGGTTACAACTTAAACATTATAAAGGAGCTGGAGCATCCACATGGAGATGTTTGAGCCTAGTTGAAGAACCCTCAGAATGGATTCCAGTTTTTGGTGGGAGGAGAAGGCAAAGAGGCTGAGGGTTCAGGGTCCTCCCCGTGTCTGTGGCCAGCTCTGGATACTTCCCTTTCTGTGTGCCTGAGAGTAGTGGTGGTATGAGGCACCTCTCCCTTGCAGCCACCTCCTCCTGGGGTGCTGTGGATGACAGTCCTTCCTGCACATCGCCTTGGCACCCCGTCCTGGAGTTCTCCAGGGATCCATCCAGTGTCTGCTAATCTCCCTCTTTCACCCCACCCCCTGTCACTGTCCTGCTGCCTGCTGCCTCCGAAGCCAGTCACCTTTCTATGCTTTTCTTTCTTTCTCCACCAAGGCCAGTGGTGAGTTCTAGGCATCTGGTAGGGTTGTAGGACAGAAAGATGCACATCCTTTTGCCTGCCTAAGTAGAAGAGGCCATATGGGATGCTCTGCAGAATATATATAAATATATATATATATATATATATATATATATATATATATATATATATATATATATATGCCTCCATGCGAGTCCTGACCCCATGGAAGCTCATTTTGTGTGAACATGAGATGAGGCATGAGATGAGATGAGGAGCTGTTTTGCTGCAAAATGGGGTGTGCCAGTCTATGCCACTGCTGATGCGGTCAGCGAATATGCACATCTGGAGCTGGGGAAGACCCTTGTACTGCTGAACTCCTCAATAGCTGTTGGCCTAAGCCCAGTCGACTCTTTTTGTTTACTGACAGAAGCCCCAGGAAAAGAGAAATTAAACACGTGAGGCAGGCAAGCAAGTCGCAGGGTGCTGCGAAGGCTCGCTAGGGAGGACTTACTCTGTGTGTCTCTTGCTCTGCCTCCCTGTTAGCCAGCATGGTCTTTCTGTTATGGGAGCATTTGTGTGTGAGGGCTCAGCCTCTGTATGTTTAGCTCAGATGGTGGGATGAGCTTGGAGTTTGCCTTTGGATCTAACACAACCAGGTACAGCTGTTGAATAGCATGCATGATGACATTGGCGAAGTTCAGACTCAGGAGCCAGGTAGATTGTGTCTCCAAGAAAAACTGTAAAAATACCTCATAATGCAAGCCTATGATTTTGTGTTGGGCTGCATTCATGACTGTCCGTGGTGGAGTGCAGCCTGCAGGCCACAGGTTGGACACACACACACTCTATCAGTACTTGTGTTTGTTGAACTCCAGCTACGCGCTGTGTCTTTGTCTTGGGTTCCTTCCTTGTAACTTGGCAAGTAGGATGCAGCTATTGGATGTAGGCTGGCGATTGATTGTGGGATTCCTAGTCCCTCGTGAGTGGCAGGAAATCCTCTGTGTTTTGATCTCAAAGCCCTTTAGGAAGGCAGCCCTGTCTGAGAGTACATTGCTACAGCTTCTGTTCTGTCCCTCAGACCTTGACCGTGAGAAGGCTCCTACAATGCCCAGGTCTGATTCGGGAAAGGGTTCCTTCAAATACAACGTGATCCTTAGGCTTTGAATCGATAGCAGAAGGTCTTGTGTGGTTTTATGAGGTAGCAAGCGTTTATCCATCCCCTAGAGAGGGGCTTTGCTGGAAATCAGCTGCTGCTGCTTTCATTTACATGGAAATGAATGCCCAGAGCTAGTGCCCTCTCTATGCTCCAGCTGAAGGAAGACCTTGGTATTCAGAAGCTCCAGAAACTTCCCCCATCTTTGCAGCAGCTGCCTTTACACCTTGGCTGTAGCCACACTCAAGGGCAGCTTCCTCTGAGCCTGTTGTGCTGCTGCTGTTAAAATTGGCCTTTCTAGGGTCCCTCCGTGCAGTGTGGATACCAGGGACTCTAATCAAAAGCTGAGCCGGTTACTGGTTTCTGCCTTCGTCGTGCTCCATGGTTTGTAGGCCTCTCACCTCCTACATGCCTGAGCCTTCTAATACTTGGCATTTTCTCTGGTGCCTGCTGTGTTGATGTTGCTAAACTGGGTCATGTTCTCAGTGATACAGCATGAGCTAACTTCCATGGAAATGCACAAGATTGTACTAAGCTCATTTCTGTTGTTCCTTGAATTTACACTGAGATGATGGTGTCTGTGTCCCGCCCTCTTCCCTGACCCCAGTACTGTTTGTGCGTCAAACTAAATAAGCTTCCTTAAAGTGTGATCGCCACAGCAGTGGGCCCAACAATGAAGTTAAAGCAAGGTCTTCATTCCCTTTGGTCAGTGTTGTGGTTTGAGTGAGAATGACCCCTATAGGCTCTTGGGTTTGAATACTTGATTCCCAACTGGTGGAACTGTTTGAGAAGGATTAGGAGGTGTGGCCTTGTTAGAGGAGGTGTGTCACAGGAGGCAGGGCTTTGAGGTTCTAAAAGCCTGGTGTCATTTAGAGTTAGTGCTCCCATTTCTTCTCTCTCTATGCCTCTCTCTGTCTCTCTGCCTCTTGGCTGCATCTCAAGATGTGATCTCTTAGCCACTGCTCCAGTGCCATGCCTGTGTGCTGCCATGTTTCCTGCTGTCATGGTCATGGACTCACTCTCTGAAACTATAAGCCTCCAATAAACTATTTCTTCTATAAGTTGCTAGGACATGGTGTCTTGTCACAGCCATAGGAAAGCAACTAAGTAGGAAATAGGAAAGTTTGGGACAGTCTCTAAGAACAAGAGCTATGATGACATTAATGCCCCCACCCTAAGCTGGAATCCCAGCGTGACTGTTTAATTGCTTTGACTGTTGCTTTAAGGCAACTGACTTGTCTCTGTCTCAGTGTCTTCATCTAAAAAATGGGGATGGTGGCACCCATCCATGTTACAGAACTATTTCGAAGGTTAAGTGACTTAACATAGAAAGCACCCAGAAGAGTGCCTGTTATACATTAATTGAACTTACGTCTTCATTATCTTCATCATTAAGCTCTTCAGAGGTAGGATCTGTAAGTGGTTTGACTTCATCTCCCCAAAGCATATATTTGCAGTTCATCCCACAGACCAATGCACGCAGGAATGACTGAGAGCAAGCTCTACCGCCGGGCTCTACGGAGTGATCACATGTTCCTGGAGGGTGGGCACCGACTCTGTTCTGCTTCATCTCTCGAGGCTCAACGCTGGTGAAAGGGCTCTGCAAAGCTCTTGGCTGTGTGAACAAATATGTCACTGAATCAAATAGAAAGAAGCACCTTAAAATATTATTTGTATGTGTGTGAGTGTTGTGTGTTGGTGGAGCAGGCATGCCACAGCAAGCATGTGTTGGTGGAAGACAATTTGTGGAACTGGTTCTCTTTTTCCCACTTTCTGTAGATTCTGGGGATTGAACTCAGATCATCATCTTTGCAGCAAGAGCCATTGTCTGCTGATTCATCCCATTGGCCCCTTGATTATCTATAAAGTCCCTTTCCTTCCATTCCCACTTCCAACATCCGAGCCAGGCAGCAACAACAGCTATTGGGATGGGTAGAAAGGACTACAAGAGGGCGGGTATCTGGACTTGAACCTCTCTGCTCTTCTTGGAGTGACAGCCCTATGCGTCCAATGAGTTTTGTTTACATTGATGATGTTGTAAGCATGGGTTGCATGGGAGGTTCTTTTCAATTTTTTTTTTCTTTTTGGTTTTACTAGTCAGCGTTTCTCTGTTATAACTCTGGCTGTCCTGGAACTCACTCTGTAGACCAGGCTGGCCTTGAACTCACAGAGATCTGCCTGCCTCTGTCTCTCAAGTGCTGGGATTAAAGGCGTGCGCCACACTGCCCATCTTCTTTTCAGTTGTTTAATCTTAATCTGTTCCTCTGGTTATTCAACAAGAATTTATTTAGCATTTACTATGTGTAAGGGCTGCAGTAGGTACTGAGACTAGAAATATGAATAAGATAAACACTGATCCTCAAGGGACTCATTTCTGTGTGGGATGCTAAGTCATGCAAGTGACCATATCAACCTATCACAGTCTGATTAGTTTAAACGACAAACATTTATTGTCTCGCCATTCTGGGGGCCAGAAGTCTATGTCTAAGGTATTGGCAGGTTAGGTGTTGTGAAGGTTCTCTTCCTGGCTTGTAGACAGCTACCTTCCTTGGTGTATGTGCAGAGCAGCTGGGGAAGAACAGAAGAGAAATGTCACTGGGTGCCTCTTCTAACAAGGACCTAGTCCTGTCAGGTGTGGGTGGGTTCATTTAACCTTGTGGATTTTATGGGTTCATTTAACCATAATTGTTTTGTAAGGGTTCTACTTCCAAATATAGTCAGAAGTGAGGACTGAGACACTCACTGTGAATTCAGAGGGATGCATTTCACTTCTGAACAGATTCCCGAGGAATAGAAATAAAAATACTAATTCTGATAGAAAGCTGGTATAAGGGCTCAGAGCTCTCACCCAACTGAGGGGAATCTGGGATGGCTTCTGGGAGATAGATGGAGATAACTTTGTTCTGATAGAAGCACAATAGTTACGTGGAGAACGAGAATCAATAGGGACAAAGGTGTATTCGCCCGAAGCTGTGTGTTTTTGTAGATGGGGGGGGGGGGAAGCTACATGACATTTGTTGACTTATTCATGCATATCAGATTCGCCAAACATCTCCCAAGAACAGCTCTACATGCAGACACTAGCTGTGGAAGCTCAGATTTGCAGTTTCCTAAATTATAGGGCCACAGCGTTTGCTCTAACCTAATCGGCCTACTGCTAGACACTCGCATTATTTGATTACAGTTGCTGGCCACTGAAAGTCAATTACAAGTGGCTCCCCAGGCCACGGAGGAGGCTCATCCTGGTTTAGGTCAGGTAAATATTGAATTATTATGAGGACTTAGCCTGAAGAGAAGTGATGGGTTAATAGCTGAAGTAA
Organism: Cricetomys ansorgei; assembly: GCA_026225945.1. Taxonomy (NCBI): domain Eukaryota; kingdom Metazoa; phylum Chordata; class Mammalia; order Rodentia; family Nesomyidae; genus Cricetomys; species Cricetomys ansorgei. The sequence goes on along the minus strand of JAMJFZ010000116.1, from coordinate 14,383,080 downwards.
TAGGAGGCAACCTCTGATTGTATTTTTAAGTCGTTTTGAATTTCTCTTCTGTGGGGCATTTTCTTGTCTCTAGTCAAAACATTCGCTTTGTGTTCTCCTCCTCCTCTGCCTCTCTCTTCTCGCCCTCCTCCAGAGAAAATGGGGCATCTGGGTGACTTTCGTGACCATGTCAGATTGTGGTGCACTGTAAGGCACCTGGGTGAGACTCATGGCCCTTGTTTTAGGAAAGGGTCTCGTGAAGACTGTTAGAGGGAATGGTTCCGAGTCCAGTGTGATCTAGCTCGTCTGTCTGCAGGCTCTGCTAGCTCGTCTCACCCAGTCATAGCCTCACTACAGACCGGCCTCTGCAGGCTCTAAACCATCCCCATGACCGGGTGTGAACATCACGGTGTGCACTTCTCTGAAGAGGATTGGTTTGTAGCTTTCAACAGACCCTCCTGTGGGTTCATTAACGAGAAAGGGGCTTTAAAAATCTATAGCTCAGAACGAACCGTTTAAAGTGAAACTGTGGTCAAGCTGCAGAGAGAGATCATGCAGAGAAGGGAACAGTTTGCAAGACACTGGGAAGTGGTTTCTCCCTGTGATTGCTTTTCCCTAGAGCAGTGCTTCTCAACCTTCCTAATGCTGCGACCCTTTAATATAGTTCCTCATGTTGTGAGGACTTCCCAACCATAAAATTATTTTTGATGCTACTTCATTTTGCTACTGTTATGAATCTTAATGTAAATATCTGGTATCTAGATGCACTGAGTCGACCCCTATGAAAGGATCTTTCAACCAGCAAAGGGTTCAGGATCCACAGGTTGAGAACCACTGTTCTAGCAGCTTTTCTGCTTAACTACCTTTGACATAGGGTTTGGGATGTCCTGGGAGAAGATGATCCGAGCAAGAAGGCAAATGATAATTGGCCGAGAAACTCATCAGAGAGAGCTACTCTCTCAACTTCATCCTGACCCACCTTGGCTGTGGGACTGAACTCCAGAAGCCTTCCACTGCTGATGAGCAACACCCTTACAACCGTTGAAGGAGGAGATGAGTCTAGAGCAGATGGGGCCGTCCACAAACCTTCACAGAGCCTGCTCTGCACAAGGCTCTGTTGGAGGCAGGGTGGGGAGCTGGAGATGGAGACAGACGGGTCCCAGAATCCAGAGTTGATAGAAAATAACGAGTGGGAAATATTCATCTTCGTATTTTTTTCTTCGAAAATGTGGACAGTATGAGAAATATTCTAATAAACAGGCAAAAGTGACGCTTTTGTCTCCACTATCTCTGTAATTCAGCATACTGTGATGGCATATTGAAGCATTACAGGTTTATAACTGTGATTATACTGCCGTTTCCAGTGCTATAGACTGATGGTTTCATTGAATATGAAGGAAGCTGAGTTTGTCTCATTTTTAATTTTTTTCTGGGTGCTGTAATGAATATTTGGAACCTAACGAGTATCTCTACTATGTAGATCTGTGGTCCTCCTGGCCGAGGCTTTTTGGGTGTGAAACGTTAAAGCATTGCGCCTCCATGGTCACCTTAATGCTGGTGAGGAAATGGGCCCGAGAGCAGGCGGGCTGCGGCATCATAGCTGCTCAGAGAGTAGCAGAGCTGGCACCTGGGCCCTCGTGACCTCCCTCAAGTGAGTCTTCTGCATAGCATCGTTCCTCTTCTGTCAGACAACTGGGAACATTCAGAAGCTTCCTGTGAGGGCCTGGAACAGGAGCTCCGTGCCTGCTCGCCAGACCCCGCCTTGCCACGCCCCACCCCATATCCTGGGAAATACATTCCACATGCATGTGATCTGCTAAGTACTACTTTTAATTCCCTCAAATAAGCAGACCCTCTCTAGCTTTGGAAGGTGTCTCCTGTGTCAGGGGACACAGGAGCCTCATGCTTTGCTGAATAATGTCAGTACACCTTTGCCCCTCCTGCCAGCCACCTCCTTTGAGAGTTCACTCAGTTTATTCCTCCGTCTCCTCATCTCTCTGTCTGTCCTGGTGTCAGTGGTGGGTGCTCTTCAATCCTACCAAGGCTTGACTAAGGACCATTAGTAGTCAGCTGCCCTGCTCAAGGCTGGTTGGCGTGACAAGCCCTTTTCTGGCATTGCCCAGAGCACCACGGATGTCTCCGTCTCCGGCTGCACACTGGCTGATGATAGTGGTTCTGAGCCAGGATTTACTACCAGCTGTGACCAGAGGGCAATGCTGTGGCCTCGGCTTTTGTAAGAGAAAGAAGTTTACCTTGAGATGATTAGCAAGGATGTCAGGAGCTGGTGAAAAAGAAAAGCCCAAACCAGACTTCCCAGTTGGTTAGTCTTAGAGGGGTGTACAGCAACTGAGAGGCAGAAGCTGCCTGTTGAGTGGAGGTGAGGGATTTGAGGGCTTTTGTGTACCCATGGAGACAGCATCATGCCTCTTCATAGATGGTGGGTTTTCTTCCTTTTCCCCGGCTGATCATTTTCTGCAGTGGGTGTTTTGAGCTTATGATGTTCAGAGGTTGTTGACTAGACAGGCTGGCTGCACATGCTCCTTGCCCATCTTTGAAAAACTTGTTCTGAGCCATCCTCAGTGGATCCTGGAGGTCGTTACAGAAAAATTGCTTGAGCATTGTGACTTAAGGAATTTACACCCTGTTGGCTCCAGATCTTAGCGGAGTTCATGAACTCCGGGTCACAGGGCCCCAAACTCAGGAGTTTGTGGTGGGTAGCAGCTCGTGGTACAGTGTGCACAGGTTTTTCTGTGCCGGACTCACATGGACACTCAGTCCTTCACACTCATGAGCAGAAGTCTTTTTCCAACTCTCTGTTGTGAATCATCAAAGTCAACCCAGAAGCAAAATGAGACTGAAGAAGTTAATGATTTACGTGAGGATATTAACTTACCACTTCGGAAGCATTTTAAAAAGTGGGTGAAGGATCCTTGTCTTGCTTGAGACCTTATAATACAAAAGAGTTTGGAAATTCATTTATAACCAGTCCTCTACACCCATGTGTTCAATCAATTAGAGACTGAAAATATTTGGGGGAAATGCATTTCAACAGAGCATGTATAAGTGTTTATTTTTTTTTCTGTCACTATTCTTTAAACAACACGATGTGACAGCTATTTTCATAGCATTTGAACTGCATTAGGCATTTCCAGTAATTCAGAAATGATTTAAAATGTACAGGAGAATGTTTGTAGGCTGTACACAAATACTATGCCAGTTTTTATAAGTAACTTAAGCACCTACAGGTTTTGCTACCAAGGTGGGGAATGGTCCCTGAACCAGTCTCCCATAGAGTCTGGGCCGCGGAGACCAGCATATGTTAGCAAAACATCTACCTCTGTCCAGTGGAAGTTGTCTTCGTGTGTATGTCAAAAATGCTTCTGCCAGAGAAGACATCACAGAAAAATGAAATAGTTCCTTGGTTACTTCTTGTAAAGAGTCATGTTAGAATCACTGTGAATTCACCGTGTGAAGGTGCTGTGCTGCATTCCACGTCTCTCAGGCTAGCTGGGAGTTGAGATACTTAGTCAGGAAGGAATCCTGCCACTCAGAATCATGATCCAAGATGCTGGATCAGCATAGTCCGAGTGTTGTGGGGTTCAGGAGTGGAAGGTTTGTGGGAAAGGTTTATGACAGAGGTGACTGAGGTTAAAATGAGAAAACTGCAGAGCTTGAACGGACAGCTTTAGAGCAGAGACTATGAACAGAAGTGCTGGGGGTGCTAAGCCTGGGTCATACTCAGCCGCAGGGAAGGACTTACTCTGACCTTGCTGTGGACAAGTGTCGCCGAAGGCTCCATGGACGACATAGTTGCTGGCCTGTGACACTGCTGCGAAGCAGAGGAACTTTCCAAATGGAGCCTAGTGGGAGGTATTAAGACCCAGGCTCTCTCCTCTCTCCTTCTGTTTTCTGGCTTTTATGAGGTGAGAAGCTTTGCTTTCTCACATATTCTCCAGTGTGATGTGTGGTCTCATCACAGGCCCCAAAGCGAGAGAGCCAGCTGAACAGGGACCAAAACTTCTGAAATCGTGAACCAAAACAAACCTTTCTTCCTCTTTAAGCTGATGACCTCAGGTGTTTTGTCATAGTAATGGGAAGGAAACAGTCTTGAACTGTGAACATGTTTGGGGGACATGCTGGAAATACAATATTAGTAACCGATGAAAACGCTGGCTGATGCTTTTCATTTATTTTCTATTCCAAGTGCTTTATATATTAGCTCATTTAAATTCATCAGACCTTGAGAATCCGTTTTCATTTCCATTCCAGATGGGGAAACTGGGGTAAAGTACGGTTAAAGGACGGATATGGTTTCTTAGAATCAGGAGGTGGGGGTGCTAGGGGGCCAGTCCAAGAATCTGTCCCTAGAGTTCATGAATGTTCACTGCTCTTTGCCCCACTGCCTCCAGGGACTCCCAGCCTCAGGAGCCTCAATGTCAGAGCAGGGATGGCTTTGGCAGCTAATCTGTTTCCTTTTGCTCCATGGACCTCGTTTTCCCAGTGCACTTTAAACCAGCCCAAAGGTGCTTAAGCCCACATCTCAAGAGGAAAGAAATCATAGATAGGGCTTCTCTTAAAAGTTTTTACTTTATTATTATTGTATGCCTGTGGGTGTTTTGCCCACCTGTAGGTCTGTGCACCAGTGTTGTGCAGTGTTCACTGAGGCCAGAAGGGGGCACTGGATGTCACATCTCCTAGAACTGGTGCTCTAGATGGTTGTAAGCTGCCTTGTGGGTGCTGGGAATTGAACTCCGATCCTCTGAAAGAGCAGCCAGTGCTCTTTACCTCTGAGCTGTCTCTCCAGCCCCATAAATAGAAATTCTTGTTTCCCAATCTCTCAAAATCTCTAAATTTTCCAATCTCTGAAAAACTCCCTTCTTACAAATTCCTCTGGAGCCCACTGGGAGCTCCTGAAGCTTTTGAATGAGGGCACATTGGAGCCATGCTGTAGGACTGTGGTTCTCCTCAGGAGTAGCTTTATACCCTAGGGAGACATTTTGGATTACGAGCGGAGTGAGGGAGATAAAGTCGGAGCAAGAACACTTTGGTGCTTATAGAGAGTAGAGACCAGAGATGCTCCTGAGCACACAGCTCCGCGGACAGGGAGTTAGCCAGCCCATAATGTCCAGAAGGGAGGGTGAGCAGCACTGCCTGGGTGGCCAGTCTGATGGGCAGGGCGGACTGGGCAGGGACTTGGAGACCCTGGAGGAGGTCTTGCAGGGGAGAAGCCCTGAGAACGCTGAGGTGTATATATCAAGATATATACATTAAGAAGGATTACAAGAGGACAGGGGTCAAGCCCAGGCCAGCAGTCACAGCCCGAGGTGTCTTGTATAGGATTGCTCCGAGTAGGGTCATTAACTAATTAAAAAGTGAGGCGGGAGCTTATGTTAGATAGTGAATAGGTCCTGAAGCATTTTGTTTTGACTTGGAGGTAGAAGTTCCTTCCAGATCATTCCAACGAAGGAAGGAAAGGGTGAAGTTGAGTTATAAATGAAAATTTAACAATCATCTCAAAGGACGCTTGTGTGGATACCCTCAAGGTACTGTGTGTGTGTTGGGGTTGGGAGAGTCAGGGCTCCTTCTCTGAGTAAGCATGTGACCTTGAATGTGTCCTTGAACCTTCTCTGCCTCAACCTCATTACAGAAAACCGAGGGATGATTGGAGCCAGGCTAGCACAGTATGATCTAAATGGGGATGAAGGGCCAGGGAGGGCTGGCCACTGGTGGCCACTGGTGGCACCCTGTGGAGGGTGTGCGTGGAGGAGTGGGCAGCCTCCTCTTAGAGCTCCTTGGTGACTTTAGGGACTACAGTCTTATTACTGTTTTGTGAGTGCCACTTCAATGTGAGTTAGCCTGCTTGGCTTCACCACAGTATCCAATTATGTTTTTCTTACTGAGAGTTGTGTCTGTGTAGATTTAATAACCAATTACTCATACTAACTTTCTGTTTTCCTTAAGCAAGAGGAATTCATTGTAGAGGAGGAGAGAGAGAGATGAGTTATAAAGGAGTCGGGGTGGGGAGAGACACAGCAGACAGGAACTTATGGGTGTTTCCTCAGAATCTGTTTTGCTTTGAACTCCCAAACTCCCAGCACTGGACATTAGAAAGAGGACGAAATGTTCTGAACTTGGACGTTGTCCAGACTGATTCAAGGAAATAGCTTACTGGCCACCCTGCTCCTGTGGCCTCCTACATGGTGAGCTACCCAGTCTAGCCTTAGGGAGACACTCCAACCTTTGATGCTCTGGAAGGGTCCATCTTGGTTCAAGTTGGGCCATGGGATCTGGAGAAGGGGGTCATAGATGAGAGTCTCCATGGGGTTGGAGTTTGACTTTCAGTGGGGCAGACTGAACCTGCCAAGCACAAGCCAACGCCAACTGCTGCCCTCTGCAGCCCTTCAAGGAGTGGCCTTTCTCAGAGATGAACACTTCGTGAGCAACTGCTTCAGTGTGCGCACAGACTTGTTCTTCCTGTAGCGACAATTAAGCGTGCTGGTTTGATTCTCACGAAAGGAGGTCCCCAGCAAAGTGCATCTCCTGCTCTTCCTCACCATGCCAGCTGCACCAGGCAGTGGGGCACACAAACACTCTCCACATTTGTCTTCTATTTATATGAGAACTTCCCTCGAGATAAGGGGTCCCAGTTCCAGCCCTCGCTGGCAGTCCTCTCTTCTACCTCCATAGCTCTTGCTAATCACACGGAGTTTATGCCCCACACATAAAACACCCAGCCCCGTCTCTTTGAAGTAGCATAAGAATGACCTTTGCTCTTGAGGTTTCAGCCCACTCACACTCTTGCTCCATTTTCCTAGGCGGTCAAGCTGCCCACACACATTCTTTGAGAGAACGGTTCTGATGCTGAGCAGATGTCAAGAAAACCATAACTCGAATTCCATCTCGGTTATTTTGAGGAGTCTAGCTCATACATTCGGTTTTGATTTTCTGAAAGTCAGAAGCATGGGGCTTGGGGGTGATTAGATGGAGGTTCTCATGTGGGGTGATGGTGCTCCCTTTCTCACAGTGAGAATAAGACCAGAGGGGTGGAGAAGGACCAGGGAGAGTGTGTGGAAGGAAAGCTACAGCAGTCCCACTTGGACTTGGTGGTTAGAGAGGAAATTTAGCCCCACCCCCACCCTGTGTTCGTGAGTGTATTTATCGTTGGAATGTTGTAGAAAATATTTGATAAAAACAAAATTAAGGAAATAAATCCCACCCTAATTCTGCTAAAGTGTGATTTATATCTTTTATTTTTTTCTTCCCAAAGCTGTACATATATATTACGTTGTAACCTGCCTGTGCTACTTAACAATGTATCTAATATTTTTGTCACCATGTAAGAGTTTATCTATTATAACATCATTTAAACATAGAGCAAATACTTGATTTTACAACTCTATAATTTATTTAACCATTGTACGTACATGTAGTGGCTAGCAAATCCAGAAATAGTTTATCTGGTAAGAGAGAAGCTTGCTTAACACAGAAATAAATGTGCACTTGCAAATTCAAAGTGCCAAGGAGGGAGACTACTCAGTGTTGAACACATTATCAGCAGACAGAGGGGTCCGCATTTCCAGAGTGTTCGGGACTTTCCTGGGGATGTTAGCTCCACATAGAGTTGATGGTCTAACTGGGAAGATCAGGGAGAGGGTGTTTCTGGTGGAGAGAATAGCCTGTTCAAAGACGTTGTAATCAGAGATAGCCTAGAATGTTCATGCGCCTGAAGGAAGGTGGATGCAGCTGGACCACAGGGTGCCTGTGTGTGTTAATTGGCCATGTGCAGATCTTCATTTGAATTATTGACTCCTCTTTTTCGTCCATTTTTTCTTTAAAAAATAAAAAGATTTTGTGTGTGTGTGTGTGTGTGTGTGTGTGTGTGTGTGTGTGTGTGATTGCTCCTGTGTTCACAGTGGCCAGAAAAGGGCATCAGATCTCTCAGAGCTAGAATAACAGGCATTCATGAGATATTCGGCTTCAGTAGTTGCTGGGATCTGAACTCTGGTCCTGGTGATTGTTCCACAAGCACTCTTAACTGCTGAGCCATCTCTATCCCCACTTTGTCAGTTTTTCTACTGATACTTTGTCTCTTAGAAAAGCTCTTTTCAGACGTCCACTCCCTCGTAGACTACACTGCTTGTTCTTGATATTTTCACCTGTCTTTAGCCATGTTTCTGAAAGTCCTGGCAGCTTATTCCTGAGTCGATCCTGCCATTTGGTGACTTGAAAGTTTGTCCCAACCCAATGTTAATTCAATATCCACCTGTAGTTTCTACTATTCATTATAGTTAAATGTGTAGTCAGTCTGGGAGTTCATGTTTGTCCTGGGAGAGGTGAGGGCATTGTTTATTGTTGTCTAAATGATTGGCTAGCTGTAGAAACAGTATTTATTGAATAGTCTATCCTTTCTCTGCTGTTTTGAAATACCACCTTCATAACATACTGACATTGTGTAGATATTTGGGTCGGCTTCTGAACCTTCTATTATATGCCATTGATTTGATGTCTCCTCCTGTGCGGGTACCTTCCTATTTCACGCCTGTACCCTTCAACATCTGATAGAGCAAATCCCCACTCATTACTCTTATGTTTTTTTCCAGAATGTTCTCAGTCCCAGGAAATTATTCTTTTGGATACATGTTAGGATCATTTAGTTAATTTTGCAGATTAATTTGGGGACAAGTGACATCTATTCAATACTAGTAACCTCAGAAAAATGGCAAAGCTCTCCATTATTTGAAATCTCCTCTCTGGTTATTGGGTAGAAAGGACATTTTTAAAGAAAGCAGCAGCCTTGAAGACATTGCAATTTCTAGAAAATACCATGACCCAGAGAACATGACCGAAGTGAAAACCGGACCGATATTAGGACACCGAGGTCCCTCTATCACCTGGTCATAGTCTCCCTGAGGCTTTGGACCACTGGGCAGACCTCAGCCATGACTGAAGAGCTGTGGAAGGTACGGAGGTCAACATAGAGTTCACCTGTGCTGGATACCCTCCTCTGGTCTTGGCACGGGTCTCATTCACTCCAAGTGTGACCAGCAAGTGACTTCTCCTGGGTTCTCAATCTGACTCCAAGGCCCTGGGAAGTGATTTTACTTTGCTAAGAGGAGGGTAATGATGATGGAATGGGGACAGATGATGGGCTTTGCTGGGTAGTGGAAAATGCTCTGTGGTCCTGCCCTTATTGCATTGAGAGTGCCACCTCCAGTCAAAGCTGCACATGTAGTCCTTAGTGTGCCGAGGACAAGGGGGAGAGTGTCCATTCCTGTTCTTGTTTTAAAGTAGCCTGGACCCTTGAACACTTCAGTGCCTTGTCTCTAGACCAAGGCATCTGACTTGTTTACATCTTCTGTTCTGCCTGGGGAGTTTGATGGGAATTGACTCCCCACTACCTCCCACCCAGCTGGGTGGCACATCTGGAAAAGGGACGAGAGGGGCGGTGGGATGCTCCAGGTTCTGCTGGCAGCAGCTGCCTCGCTTCTCCTATAGCCTGGGCTGGCAGGATCAGCTCAGCTTTGCTATTTTTAAACTGTCCGCTATGCTCTAGTGGAGGCTGCCTGCACCTCATGCTGAATCATGATCCAGCTTGCTAATTGCAGCAGCGCCTGTGGCCTGCCAAGTACCCAGACAGGCATCTGGTTCTGCATTTTGGGTTCCCGCAATAGGACACGCAGGGTGACAGACACTGTATAGGCAGGAGTACCAGGCAGGCCCAGTAAGTACTTCTGTGATGCTCCTTACCTCTGGACTTCATAAAGAAATTTATAGATGCAACCCCACGCAGCACCAGATTGTTATAGTCCATGCATCAAAATGAGGGGCTTCAGGACTTGGTGTATCAACACGCATATTTCAGCCATCAAAGTCTCTTCCATTCCATGTCTTAGAGCGGGCAGCATGCACACACAAACCGTATTAGAAGAATATGTGCAACACATACGGGTTGATGCATGAAGTCGGCTGCGTCTTTTCCTAGAAGCCAGTTTTGCCGGGGCCATTATTATATTTCTAAAGTAATGGGGAATGAAGAATCGTTCCTCCAGGGCGCTGGCAGTCTCCCGCTCTTTGTCACCGAGCGCCTGTTAGTGCGTTCTCTCCTTAATGTCCCTACCTATGAGGTCACAGGACTAAGAAGGACCACATACCCCTCCTGTGAGGACTTAACCGCCATTCCTCATCTTCCTGGAACCTCTTAGATCCAGCTTCCAGTGGTTGCAGCAGGCTTGATATCGTGACTTGTGGACAGAAGCCACCTCCACACTAACAAGAACCTAAAGGGCTGACTTTGACCCTTCCTTACCTTTGATGATGGCGTGGCTCACAGGGGACATTTTTCTATCACTTTTTTAAAAAAAAACGGACTGGCTGGTTTTTAACTATAGCTACTCATCTGGGTCTGTCTCTCAAGCAGAGACCTCATCTGGTCAGGCATTACCAGGGTTGGTCTCTTGGACCCATTAGAGGCTCAGAGAAGCCAGAGCCTTTATTTCTGTCTGTTCTGGGAGACAAGACACAAGGGCTGAGCAATGCTGAGGGAAGAGGTGACACGCAGGCTGTGGCTCCCTGGTTCTCAGGCAGAACGGATGTCTCGCTTCTTAACAAAAGTGAGTCTTTTCTTAGGATATAGACCAGCCCCCAGGCCTGCAGCACAAGCTGGATACTCTTCTAGTATTTGGCTGTGTGTGTGGCAATTTGAGCAGGATGATGGAACTCTCTTTTCTTCAGTCTCTTGTGGGGGAGAGTAAAGAAAGACTGTTTCAAGGACATCTGTCAGAGGGGGACTGGTGGAGTGAAAGTCTCAGTTCTGTTGACTGAACAGATTGCCACCTGCCTTCTCCTGACTGCCACAAGTATGCCTCTGATGAGTGAGGACACTGACAATGGGCAGGCCCTGGGCCTGGCCCATTTTTGGAACACAGTAGTACCAGGGTTCTGCATCTTGCAGGGTCTCTAATGAAGCCATAGAGCTTGTTCAGTTATGTTGCCTGGCTCCCCAGCAGTCTCGGGAGGCTTTCTACAGATCCTAAGCTGAGTCGCCATCAACTCTGAGGGCAGGCCACTGAATGTAGGAGTTACAGATCTGATAGTGGGAGATTTGGGTGAGTAGCTGATATGTTGACCTGAATCTCACCTGAAGTCTGGAAGGGATCAAGCCATGGGAAGACCACAGAGCATCCAGGACATGTCAGGCCAGAGGGGAGAAGGTTGGCTGGGGTAATGAAGACCTCTGTCCCACCCACCACTGACTGCCCTGCTCATGCCCAGCCCCTCTCCTTACCGAACTCCTTTTCGGTCCTGGCTTTCTATCATTTCCCTCTCCCCAGGGGTTCCTGGAGGAACTACAGTTCACATTTAGTTTCTTCCCTCATCTCCAACTTACCGCTCAACCCACTGCAATCTGGTTCCACCCCCACCACGCCACTGAAATTATCCTGGCAAATGTCACCTCTGAAGACGTGTGAACAGCAGATCTGAGTGTGCAGTGGGTCTTGGGAGCTCTTTTCTTTCTCGGTCTTAGCAGGGCTTGACTTCTTGGCCCTCTCTGCCGTGGTGGTAGGTAGGATATTACGTTCTTCTGCCCTTTTTCCTCTGACCGTCTAGGCTCTCTTCTATCTCAGTTTGCTCAGTGTGCTGCGCGCCCTCATCTGCTCTGTTTTCAGTCGCCCCTCGAGTTGGATGTTTTCTTCATTATTTATATGGCCCTAACAAGGAATGTTAGGTGTCTATAGACGCTCCCTGTGTTGTCTCCCGAAATCTCGGCTGGTCTAGATGGGATTATACCCCACCTTCCAATCACCTCTTCTTCAGTTTTCCCCCTCTCAGTGATGTATTATGGTCTGCCCCATCCTCCACCTCATCAACGTGGGAGTCATTTCACATCTCCATAGTTCGTCTGCCAAGGCAACTCTCCACTAGTGCCATGGCCATTGGCTGCCTCTACTCACATCTCTACTGACCTCATCCAGGCTTTCTAGCCGGTTGTTCCTGGACCACTGGACACACTTCTCAGTAGGTTTTTGCCCGCCACTAGCACCTATCCAATCTATCCCCCTTTCCGAAAATGGAATTGTTGGTACTGTTTTTATATGCCCTTACCCATGCTTCAACTTCCTGTTTTGAAACTTAATCCCCAATGGAGCATTGAAAGCTGGGACCTAATCCAAGAGGATTAAATCCTGAGGTCTCTACCCTTATTGATGGCACCATCTTGGAAGTGGGCTAACTGTGAATAGAGGCCAGGCCTCTATCTTGCTCTCTTCCTTCTCTCTGCCATGGGATGCTGCTACAAGGATGCTTTGGCCAGATTTGCCTCCTCACCTTAGGACTCTGCAGCCATCCGAACTGTTAGAGAGAGGTCTCTGTTCTTTTATAAATTCCCCAGTCTAGAATCGTCTGTTAATATCAACACAAAACAGACCGAGACAACTATGGCTCCTATGCATATTTGCTTGTGTCCTTTACTGCTTGAATTCCAGGAGGAAATACACTCCAGAGCACACCCAACAAAGCCCTCTGCAATATCCACCTTGCCTGTCTCCAGCCTCAGTTTCTCCTGTTGCTCCCCTCCTTCCCAGCTGTTTGCGCACCCTAGCAGATCTGATTTCAGAGCGGAGACCCTTGACATCCCTCTGAACACAGTGACTCACAGTCTCACACCTCATGTTCCCCCCCGTATCATTTTCAGAACACTAACCTGTCTTAAAAGAGATCGAATGGGTTTGTGTAGCCATGGTCAATCCATTTCTCCATTTCTGGTATGTATGTACATGAACATCACTGTTTGACACCAATATGTATTTCCAGCCCAATCAAATCTGAATTTTTACATTCACCTGCATGGGACTGTCTGTCCTGGTTAAATGTACTATTTCCACTCATCTTTTTAAAGAAATGAAAAATAGTTCAAGCATTCCCTAGGAGTGCAGAGACCTCAAGTAGATCAGATCCAGTCCAGCCTGAGAAAGAGGCTCAGCCCAGAGACTGGATGGCTTCAGCACAGGGCCTCTTAAGGGCTTTTCTTAAGGGATTTGGTGTGCTTTGGCCTCGTTTTCTTACTCTGGGCTGCCTTTGTTTTTGCTTCAAACAACAGTTTTTTCTCTTGGGGGATACAAACCACCCTGAGCAATGACTCTGCCAACTGACCATGTAAGCAGGTAACTACGCCAGTGAGGCTGGAGAGAGGGATAGAGTGTGCCAATGAATTTATACGCAGCTTGCAGCTGCAGGCACGTGACTCTGGGCTTCCAGACTGCAATGGCCTAATTGTTGTCTTCTGAGCAGATGGCTCATTCCCGTGGTGCTAAGGCTGCCTGAGAGGTTCTGCTATTAACACTCGGTTACAGCAAGTGCTTCCATTACATACCCCACCCCCATTTGCAGGAGTTCATTCCTTGGATCCTTGCATTCTCCCTCACACCTCCAGCTAATTTTAGACGTTGGAGGTTTCATCCACTTAACACAGTCTGCGGGTAGGCTCTGTGAAGTGTCATTCATTCATTCACGCACGTGAGTACTGAGAGCCGTGGTGACTATGGGATACAGCCCCTTCCTCATGCAGGATAGGGAAAGCACACTGGGGACAGCACAATGTGAAGAGTGCTTTGAAGAAATTGAGCTGACTTCCACCTGGAAGACAGGTTAGCAAGGAACAAGAAGGACAAAGGGAGCCTTGGAAGGCTGGGTATAGTGTCCTTTGCTGCCACCATGGTGGCCAGCTCTTACCAGGCTGCAAGCTCCTCAATGAGTGTTCTATGTAAGATGTTCTAGAGTCCCAATATGTGGGTGTGATAACCTTTGAAGCCCTCTAATGTGTTAGGCATTGGTGAGACAGAATGGCATTTAAATTGGAGCCAGAACTTCTTGGTTTCAAGTGCAGACAGAACATTCGCTGGGTGGAATTTGACAAGTCCTCTAAAAACAGTCAGGCTAAAGCTCCCCGTGACCATCCCTCAGATGCTGTCCAGTGAATGAAGAAGATAATTCACATCCGTGGGCCCGTGCGCTAAGTGCATACCAGTAAATAAGACACAAGCAAGACTTCGAGCACAGAACGGTGGGTGGAGTTTAGTATGGGAAAGAGCAGTTCCCTGCACTGCTTCTCCCAGGCATGGCTCCCACCTGCTCCTCGCAGGCAGTCTCCTTCATGCTTACACCTCTCTTGTAGCTGCCTCCACACATCTAGCTGTGTTGCTTTGTAAGAGTAGATATTAAAAATATTACGCATTACCTATATATTTCAAAATGTAGGACATAATGATAGTTTCCTCCCTAGATTCTCATTCCTCCTTTCACGGTAGTTCCTTCCAGGTTTTTGTTTAAATCGGTAATTGTTTCCTGTGACTCTGTAAGTGCCTGCTAAGACAGGAAGTATAAAGACGGTATTTCTTTTCTTTCTTCCCCCAACCTATAACCTTCCATGTTTTAGGAGTTAGCTATAACCGTTGTTGTTTTATAGTAATTTCTGTGCCCCTATAATTCTTTCCTAAATCTACAAATCTCACTGTTAATCTATCTATCGATCTATCTATCTATCTGTCTATCTATCTATCTATCTATCTATGGGGATTGGACACACACACTAGCATGCAGTCTTACCACTGACCTACCTACATCTCAGTCCCTACATTTTTTAATACCATTTTTCATATGGTCAAATACAGACAGTAATCTTTCAACTCCTTTATTTCCTCTAGAGGTCCTTCCTGGCCCTTTCCAGTCATGGTCCTGATTCTCACAGGCTCATCTCTGAGTTTGCTCCCCTCGATACCTGACTGTTCAGTGTTGCTTTCTGTGTTTCTCAGTCTCCGTCTGTCCATTTCTTGGGCTACTCCCAGATTTTAATTGAGAATACTTTTATCAGCCTTGTGGGTAAAGGGGTGAATATAGTTTCTGCCTGCACATTTACCCAGCAACTTGGTAAAGTTTCAGTTGAAATTAATTTCCCTCAGAATTTTGAAGACATCACTCTATAATCTTCTAAGTTCTAGTATCTCTGTTAAGTGTAATGTCACTCTGATTCCTATTATTATATGTGATCTGATCTCTTCCCTCCTCTACCTCTCTGCAAAGCTCAAAATCTTTTCTTTATCCTAGTTCTCTGGCTTGTCCAATAAGGTATGCATCATGGAGGGGTATTCATTTATTCTGTGGCCTTGTCAGGTTGAAAACCCATGCCTTTAATTCACAGAATTTTTCTTGTATTGCTTCTTTGATTATTTCTCTCTTTCTTCTTTTTGTATTTCTAATCAGTAAGGTGCTAAAACTCCTTTAAATTAAAGGTTGACCTTTAAATGCCCTTCTTATCTTTTTCTCTCTGTTTTGTTTGTCTGTATGCCTTCATTGTTCTCTGATCAGAGAGATTTCCAAAGCTTTTCCTCCAGACTTTTTGTTGACTTTTTCAAGTTACTATACATGACACTTTCCCTGTCTCCTTTTAAAGTGACTTGGATGGGTACAGTATAGTCTTGTATATCTCAGAGGATTATTAATCGTAGTATTTTCTCTCTGAATTGCTTCATACTTCTCACTTTCTTTTTTCCCTTTTGTTAAAAATAGATTCTTAGCTATGCGATGGTGGCGCACACCTGTAATCCCAGCACTTGGGAGGCAGAGGCAGGTGGATCTCTGTGAATTTGAGGGCAGCCTGGTCTACAGGGTGAGTTCCAGGACAGCCAGAGTTACAATAGAGAAACCCTGTCTTGAAACAAAACATAACAACAACAAAAAAAACCCCACCCAAAACAAAGCAAAACAAAAAATAGATTCTTTTCTCGTACAACATATCCTGATTATGATTTCCCCCTTCTACTCCTTCCAGCACCCCACCCTTCCCATCCAGATCCACTCCCCTTCTGACTCTATTAAAAAAGAAAGGGCTTCTAAGAGATAACAACAAAGAACGAAGTACAATATAATAAAATAAAGCAAAAATCATCACATCGATTGGACAAGGCAAACCCACAGAAGGGAAGGAGCCCCAAGAGAAGGTACCAGAATCAGAGACCCACTCATTCACACACTCAGAAGTCCCATAAAAATACCAAACGAAGAGCTGTAATATTTACTCCGAGGACCCGGTGCAGACCCATGGAGGCCCTGTGCATGGAGGCCTCTGTTCTCACTTTCTTTTCCCCCATTGTTTACATATTTACTTGTGTAAGTGGTCATATGTGCATGGGCACATGCATGTAAGTGTGCATATACATGTGTACACTTGTGTGTGGAGACCAGAGGTTGACATCAGGCACCTGCCTCAGCCATCCTGCCACTTTATTGACTGAGGCAGGGTCTCTCACCAATTCTGCTAGCCTAGTTATTTAGCTTGGACCAGGCAGGCATCTCTGCCTCTGCCTCCGAGTTCTGGGATTACAGATATCTGCAGCGTCCATCTGCCTTGTATGTGGGTGCTAGGGATCCAAACTCCTGTTCTCACGCTTGAGCAGTCATGCGTTGTATCTACTGAGCCATCGCTGCAGCCCCATACTTTGCATTTCAAAATTGGGAACTTTCTTGACTAGGGGTAAGACTGAGACAAGAAGGGAAGCTCCAGTTCATGAATTGGGGCTTATCCGTTCTTAGGCATCACTGAAATGGTCTGAGCTGGAGTTCAGATACATCACTGATGGCAGGTGGCATTAGCCATAGCCCCTGACTGTCTACATCTGGAGATTTTCTCTGAGGCTATTCATTTTTCCCAAGTCTGGGGCTTCTAAAATGATAAACTCTCTTCCTATCTGTGATGGGGAGGGGAGGTCACCAAGAGGCCACACCCAGCTACCAATTGCTCTGTACATATTTTAGCCTGCTCCTCTGTTTCTAGCCTATTCCCCACCACCTCTCTAGAACCCAGTGCTTCCAATTTCCCCAGCTCCGGGGCTTCTGTGGTATTCTGGTGTTCTCACACCTTTCTGTTCTTCTGGGTCCTTTATTCACATTTCTTCAAAGTTTCTTCTCATTTCTGGAGTGCTGGGGAGGGAGAAATGATCAGATGTTCCATTTATCACATTCAACAGAAGTGCTAATTTCACTTTAATGTGTTCTGGAATGCTTTTTAAAAAATTGATAGGCTCACAGACACTCATCTGTGTGGTTCCTGTGCCTGATCTGATTGGGTTTGATACTTACCCTTGAAGAAGGTGTTCATTCCCCTCAGTTTACAGTGGGTGAAAACAGGCAGGGAGAGACTGAGTGACTCAGCTGCAACTGGTCCAAACAGAACTTCTCTCAAGCGCTGCCTCTCAGGGATGAGCCCTGTGTGTGCAAACCAGTGTGTTGCTGGAACAGATGAGATTATAGTCAGGACCTGGGAGGGAGGACCTAGGACGAGGAAGGGAGGGAGGGAGGACCTGGTATAAGGATGGAAGGCTATGATAGGCTATGGAAGGAAGTCAAGAATAAACAATTGGCTGTGTGTCTTGCATGTAGCATTGAGGTTTCTCCTACCCCCAGATCTGCAGTACGGGTGAGACATCTGTGGTAGGTGGTTGACAGTATTCATTCCACATGCCAGCAGCTCATGGTCAAAGGTGGACATTGGGCTGGAAACATGTCAGAATGTTTCATGACCTCTATGAGGCTCTCCTAAAGTGGTCCCATCCTCCCTAGCACCTGTGTAGGGATGTATAACATTCAGGGCAGGAGATGGCTTGGGAGGGCATTTTCATCTTGGATTCTAGTTCCCTGTTACAAACCTGAAGGAAAGGGCTGTCTGTGGAGGCATCTGTCTTCCATGACTGATTTCTGTCACTGAGGACTGCATAGTGCTCAACCGTGTTTCAATGAACAGGCTGTATGTTTTTCAAAGTCTGGGATCCAAATTACGGCATTAAAGATAACTAATGACCTTGACTTTAAGTGGTCAGAGCCAAGAAACTTTATCTGTGTCCACACAGTGAACTAGGAAGGCTGGTGTTAGGTAATGCTCCTGTCTGGAAATTGCTGCAGACAGCAGCAGCAATAAATACCCTATTTTTGCAAGGAAACCCACTGAAGTAATTTAATCTCACTGATGCTTGTTGGAATTTAGGTACCATGTCTGAATATAGAGACACCATTTTTACATATATTATAATATTTTCTGTATATAGGTATGTACATGAGCACATATAAAACAAGTTGCTTTGAGGTAGCCTCCCGTGATTCCTGATCGCACCCTGCAAATATTTTATGAACCACATCTTATGTATTTTATGTCCTTATAGAGCGCACCTGACATACCACTCCGGCTGCTGTTTCATTTACCAATAAGCATTTTTCCCCAAGAGGACTAGAACACAGAAGCTACAGAAGGGCGGGGGTTGTAACCAGTGTCACCTGGGTGACTCCTTCCCCTGTCACTTAGCTGTCTCTGCACAGGAAGCCCTGCTCAACAGCAATGTTGCAGTTCCATGGAGCAGAGCCCAGTCAGAAGGCCAGGAAATTGGGATGGGGAAACAGAAATGCCAAAACGGCCCTTTAATACTAACTAAGGACTCACCTGCCATCGCATGTCTTAGCAGTTGTGTGTCTGAGTACTGTTTCAACAAACCTGGACGTTTTGTTGCTGCCCTTCAGTGCATAAAGGGTTGATTTCTTAGAGGTAAGACAGAAGAGAGCTCCCCACATCTTTAGTGTCTCTGGGTTGGTCCTGGCAAGCTGAGGCACAAGGTCCCAGGGCTCCTCGGTGCGAGTCTTCTCGTGGGAGCAGATGGCTTTATCAGCCTGCTTAAAGAGGGACACGGTGCTGTGTGAGGTGAGGCCTCATTCAACACGGAAGTTCATCAGGAGAACTACGGTTTGAGTGGCAGGCCCCAGGAACCCACACTTGCCGTGTGGTGAGGGTAGAATCGGGAGCACTGGAGATGATGGCGCATGGCGTGCTCAGCTCCGACTTCCCGGGGACACTGGTTCATCTAGGTTTTTGCTGGAAGTGGTGGAGCTTTGTTGGCACGCAGGATCCTGTGTGGCTTGGAATAGAAAGCTGGCTTGGAATACAAAGAATAAAGAGAAAAGGGGATGCTTGCGTTGGGACTTCTGTGGCAAAGGGAAGTGATCGTGTGGTGAAGAGCTGGCCTCTGTGATGGTGGAGGGTGGAAGCACAGTGTCAGATCTCAAGTCGTCTGTTCTCGCCCCTTGGATCAGGGGCGTCCATCACTGTCCTGAGCAGTTAGCAGCGCTGACGTCACCAGGGAAAACAGTACAATGTGATGTGGAGGTATAGGGAAATGAGCCAGGTGACCTTGGGGTGGATCCTTCAAAGTGCTTAGATGAGCCAGTGTAGAGAAATGTCCTTGCTGAAGGCAGTCGTCTGGCGGGACAGCTGCCGCACCTCTGGCAGGGTCATGGCAGTAGTTGGTGGGGAAAGGGATGAGGCATTGGTCTGTGGGGTCCAGGAGTCTGTGTGATCCAGGCACCCCTGTATGGGAACAACAACTCCACTGAGCAGAGTTTCTCATTCATTCCTACGGCCATCCTTCCATCTCTTTAGATATGACAGAGAGGTGCTTCTGTGACACGGAGGGCCTAGATGGCTCCATGGCGCTACCCCACTGCAGGACTCCCTGTTTTTACGTGAAACCCAACAGCTGTGGTGAATGGTACCATGAGACTAAGTGCTGCAATCAATCGAGTCTACAATCTGTTTACTCGAATTTGTCTCCACTGTACTTGAACTCCGTGGCTCCTGTTGCCTGGGGTGCTAACTGTACATTAGCAGCATGAGGCTGGAGACATGCAGTTTTATTTCTATTAATGCCAGGAGAGCGAGGAAGTTAAAAGCAGTAACTAGGACAAACGGCGCTCTTATTGGCAGGTACTCCTTTTGCTTGTCGACTAACCTGTTTTATTTTTCTTAGCGTGGCCTTTATTTCCTCGTCTGTTGTCTTCTGAACCTCCTTGGTTAAGATTTAAAGTTTGATGAGACCAGGCAAGTGGGGGGTGGGTCTTAGGAAAGACGGAAGGCCTTTCAGTAGAACTTGCGAGGTGAGAGAGGAAGACCCGGGGAATTTTCCCAACACAAAACTTGCGTTT
Organism: Cricetomys ansorgei; assembly: GCA_026225945.1. Classification (NCBI taxonomy): domain Eukaryota; kingdom Metazoa; phylum Chordata; class Mammalia; order Rodentia; family Nesomyidae; genus Cricetomys; species Cricetomys ansorgei. The sequence goes on along the minus strand of JAMJFZ010000116.1, from coordinate 14,363,088 downwards.
CTTAAATATGAAGTGAGAGCCCGTAACAAGTGGATGGCGGTTTGGTCAGAATCTAACCCTTCAAGTTGCGGCCACTTTACAGCTTTCCCTTGCTGCTGTGCACCCAGTGAGCTTTTAATGTACCGGTGGCGGTAGAGAAATTGTGAAACCTCCCGCGGAGAACGTGCTTCGGAAGCAAATGAGTGCGATAATGAGAACGAATGCGAGCTGCTGTCCCAGGAAGCAGGAGGAAGCTGGAGTAGCACACCCGGAGAAGGAGCGCTCTCTCCTCCTCCTCTCGCAGTCCTCTGCGCATCTAGCCTGCTCTCCAGCCGTCTACCCATGTAGCCGTCTCTCTGTGCATGTGTGTTCCATCTGGGAAATCAACTTTCAGAGCCCACGCATGTGAAAGGCCTGGCAGTAAGGACTTTAGGGATGCAGCTCTAAATCAGCAGAGTCCAAAGTAAAAGATGAGCTCAGAACATGGTGGCTAAAAAACAAAAGCAAACAAAGGGATGTGTAGATGAAGTACCAGGATTGTGACAACTTGGAGACAGAGGGCTTGAGCCTGGAGTTAGAGTCAGAGCCTGTGGGGAAAGACAGGGCAATGTCTGACAGAAGCACTTCATTTTTTTAAAAATGGGATCATAAACTTTGAAGTCAGAAAAAACAGCTTAAAGTTATAGCCTTGCACATTATTGATCCAAAATTGGATCATAGAGGGAACTGATGACGGCCATTGATAATCTGAAAATCTTACCTACGTGAGTTTCTGCCTTCTCTCTGATTCTAAACACAGAACTGTATTAAATAAAACACCTTTTCTGAGCCAGACATGATAACACACACCTGTAATCCACACTTGTAATCCCAGCATTTGGGAGGCTCAAGCTGAAGGGTTATGAGTTCGAGGGCAGCCTGAGCTATATACCAAGGACTGGAGATGCAGCTTAGTGGTGAAGGGTTGGCCTAGCCTGCACAAGGCTCTAAGTTTGAGTCCTGGCACCATACAACAAACAAACGTAAAATCCTTTTCTTGATCTTATTTATAGCCACCAATAAGGCTGTGAAATTAAGGTGTCACCTCAGAGAACACTAGGCTGGATATGAAGGAAAGTTCTAGAAAAGGGAGGCATGCAAAGTAGTAGTAAATAAAGGATAATAAACTTTGGGAGCTCAGAATTGGTGATCAAGATGGAGCACAGTGCCTGATGGTTGCTTTCTTGGCACTAAGCTGTCCACTGCCAGATGGGTTAGCCAACACCAGGCCAAAGTTACTGTGTGGACAAGCAGGTGGCTATCTCTGGAACCGGAGCTTGCCTCCACTAGAGTCAATTCTGCCCTTGAATAGCTGACACCCAGTGATCCTGAGGAGATAGCTGGCCAATGGCCATCGAAAGAGGAACAGTGCAGCTGCCAGCATCTGGGACTGGCAGTCAGCTGAGTCAGCTTGTAGCCGTTGAGCCCTGCAGGTGTCCCTGAGGTCAGGGTTGGGGACACAGTGAGACTTGAGAGAAGGTCAGTGAACACAGAGGCTGTGGCTTTCATGGGCTTTTATCACATAGAGTGATCCAAGGGGTCTTTGAATGTCATCGGCAGTACTGTCCCCTCAAGGAGATTTAGTTTAGCTAACCCTGGTGGTGCAGGCCCGCAACCTTGGCTACTCAGGCTGAGATGGGAAGGTGGCAAGTTCAAGCCCTAGCTGGGATACAGAGTGATTCAAGACCAGCCGGGGCAACTTTCTCAAGCTCCTATCTCACAATAAAAAGTAAAAGCCAGTTAGGGGTGTAGTTTAGTGAGAGAGTAATATCTAGCATGCTTGAGGATCCAAGTTCAAGTCCTAGTATCCAAAAATTAAAAGTAAGATACATATCTCATCTAACTGGTGCTTTTCAAATGATTAGTATGTTTAACAAAGGAGATCTTACATACAAATACAGCATCGTACTGAATCTTTAGACAGAACTCCCTATGGGAGGCCTATGAAGATGGTGCCCCAAGAGAACCAGACAGGTGAAAGTGCTGATCCTCAAGCTTGACAGATACAGGCATGCCTGATTCCAAATGTGTGAGGCTGTTGGTAGACTGGCAGTGGGCTCACCTTGGCCTTGTCCCCAGATGACTTATCAGAAGCATGAGTAGGATACCATAGTACAGAAACACCACAGTGGAATCTGGAACCGTTCTCCACAAGCTCCGATGGCCTCATGGCCCTGGGTGGTGAGGTCACTAAGTCATGTTGCAACCATATGAAAGGAAAGCGACTTTCTCTTGCTCTCTGCAGGCGGGGAGTGAAGTCATAGAGTCTGGTAGTAGTCTGGTAGTGAAGTCGTAGAGGAAGTGTGCGCTGACAAAGCTTGGTGTGATTTAGTTGTGTCTTGTTAGCTGTGTCTCTCCTCGTGTCTGTCTCTGTCTCTCTGTGTCTGTCTCTCTGTCTTTGTCTCTCTGTTGTCTCTCCTCCCCATCTCCTCTCTGTACCAGGGATAGAAGTCAAATTCTTGCACATGCTTAACAAGCCTTCTACCCCTGAGCTACATCCCCAAAGAGCCATAGATCTAACGTTTTTCCCTCGTGACAAAATTCAATTAAATGATGACGCTATCTGGGATTTTTCGTTTGTTTGTTTTGGATTCGTCTGTTCGTTTACTCAATTAAGTAAAGACCTTGGCACATGAGAGGATTTTCTTGCATTTTGGGAAGACCAGAATGAAGGGATATTAAAGCCAGGTCACATAGGATGCTCTGCGTCTGGCTGGCTGCAGAAATCATGCATAATTGGATGCCTGGCTTCCTTTTACTCTTGGTTAGTTGGAGGCTGAAGAACCACTGGTTCCTGCTGCATGGTGGAGAGGGTATCATGGCGACACAGGAAGAGCTCAGGGCACTAGTCCTGCAGAGTGGGGCGGCATGTGTGGAAGGACCTGCTGGAGTGGCTTCAGCCTTCTTGTCAAAGTGCTGATGCAGGTGGCATCTGTCACTGCAAAGGGAGTCCCCTTGCTGGATGTCCTGGTGGGCCATGTGAGGAGGGTCCTGGAAGGGGGGAGAAGAGATGACAGAGATAGACAGAGACAGAGAGACAGAGCTAGAGAGAGGTCTGTGCTTGGGCAGGTCTTCTGGGGAGAAAGAGTACAGCAGTGCTTCATTGATCCTGACGCTTCAGATAAGTGGCAGCTTCCGTGGAAGTCAATTCTTCATTAGGAAGCTTTATCTTAAAGATAAATTTTGAAAATAATCATTTTAGATGAGAGTCCTCCAAAGAAATGTATTTCTCTTCCCTCCCTCCCTCTCTCCCTCCCTGTTTCCCTCCCTCCCTTCCTTCTTTTCTCTCTCCTTCCCTCCCTGTCTTCTGGTTTGTTTGTCTTATTGTTTGAGATGGAGTCTCATGGCATAGCCTAGTATAACCTGAACACGTGAACCCCTCGCTTCAGCTTCCCATGTGCTGGGATTGGAGGCATATGCACCATACCCTGATCCTGCTCATGTGTGTGTGGGGTGCACACATGTGCTCCTATGTACACCTGTGTAAGAGTACGCTCCCCTGTGCATACACACGCAGAGACCAGAGATCGACACTGGTGTCTTCTCAATCACTCTCCATCCTACTTTTTGAAAGACAGGGTCTCTCTTTGAACCTGGAGCTTATACCATTTTGGCTAAATTGATAGGGATCCTCCTGTCTCTGTCCCTCCAGTGCTAGGGCTGTGGGGGCCTAATATGGCTTTTAATATGGGTACTAGAATCCAAATTCTGGTCCTCATGCTTCCACAGCAAATGACTGTTCATCGTAAACAGTCACTATTACGGTGATTCTAGAAGCCTGTGACAGCCTGGTAGCTCTGGCCCTGTACATGGACTCACCCTAGGATCTGTTAGCTGTCACTTGCTTCCTGTGCCTAAGCACTTTACCTTCACAGGTATCTAAAGCATGATCATTGTAAGCCAGACACAGGACATGGAGGGTAGAGAGATGCATCACACTCGGATTTGCCGAAGATGTTCTACACTGCTCATAGATTTTTCATATGATGCTGAAGTTGCACACTCAAAGATGGTGAAAGACTCCCCAAATGTGTTTCCCTCAGGCTCAGTCTACTACTGCAGTTAAGCTTAGCCTTTTTAGTAAATATTTGGGAAATTAATTCCAGGTTCAGATTTTAATTTTTTCTTTTCTTTTTTATTTATTCATTTTCCTAATATGTGCCTGAGCATGTATTTGGCAGTCAGAGGACAACTCCTTGGGAGTCGGTTCTCACCTTCCACTTGTTTGAGGCAGGGTCTCTTGTTCCTGTTGGCTCAGCGTACTTAAGCTAGCTGGCCCTCAAACGTCCAGTGGATTCTCCTGTCTCTGCCTCCTCTCTTCAGACGAGGCTGGGCTCACAGACTCACAGATTCATGCCATTGCATTGGGCTCTTTGCATGGCTTCTGGGGGCTGAGCTCAGGGCGTCCGGCTTGCACCCGCAGCCTGGCACTTTCCCGAACTGAGCTATCTTCCCAAGCTCATTCCTTTCTTCTTCTTCCCCTCCTCCCTCCTTCCCTTCCTCCCTCCTCCCCTTCCTCTCAGCTCTTCCCTTCCTTCCTCTCCCCTTTGTCTCCCTGCATCCCTCCTTCCTTCCTCTCCATCTTCCTCACCTCATTTTGAGGTCAGTCCATTGGAAGGGGGGACCAGGTGCTTGGTGCTTCAGAAGGTGAGGGTGACAGGTCTGCTCCCTCCTCTGCCTTTCTCTGTCGCCTCCTCTCCCTCCGTGGCCTCCCTTGTGCCATGCTCCTCCTCCCAGCGGGAGGGCAGAGCTGTAATCATGTGAAGGCCCTAGGGAACATGATTAGAAGGGACTGAAAGATACATCTGTTTAATATTTTCAAAATATCATCCCAGTTGCATAAACATGAATAAAACCTTCCTCTTGTCAAGGAGATGGATTCGTGACCACCACCTTCAGAACGACTCCGTAAACACTCCACTCCACTACAGCCCCCTGCTCCTTGCTTTCTGTGCACAGGCTTGCACATGCACACACACCCTCTTCTAGACTCCTATGTGATGGCATTGGCAGCCTCCAACCTGTGTCGGTTACCTGTACACAGATTTTCAGCTTCTAGCCTGTAAGAGCCTTGTCAGTTTGTAGCATGGGGCACAATGTTCTAAATCCATTCATTAAAAAAAACCAAAGTTCTCCGTCCTTTCTGACCCTGAAGTCACCAGGATGAAGTGCGTGTGAACTCTCAGACTGCATTCTAGAGGAAGGTCCTCGGTGGAATCCCAAAGGTCTGTGAGCTGAGCTAAGACAAAAAGTTATCTGTTTATGTCCGAGAATCTCTAAGGAAATTCAGCATTTTCTGCACTTAGGGAATTGACCAATGTCATCCTATCAGTATCTGTGGCCTTGTCACCAACAGAACGTAAACTGCCCTACAGCTGTCAGTATTTCCAAAAATCATTTTATTAATCAGACTTTATAATTAGGGGAATTCTTAGATGTGATGGTAGGTCCTTTTTGATGGGTTAATAAAGAGACATGTGTATCCAGCATCGCAAGATCTGTTTGAGTATTTTGAGAACTGTATTTCTGCATGATGAGTCTCCACATTTGAAAGCATTGTTTTGTGTGAGAGTTCACATACTACCAGCGGGACCCATTGCCAAAAGGCTTAGAAATCTAGTCTTGTTGGATTACAAGTCCCATGATTGAATAATCCCATTAATGTGGCAAGATCAGACCTTGGGTGTTGTAATAGGAACAGAGCATTGGGGTGCACGGACCTATAAATGTATCTGCTGCCAGAAAGCTCAACCTAGTCTCCACAGAAGAGATCCAGGGCCCTTACAGTGACAGTGGTCAGTATGTGTTGACGTCTGTATCCCCTGCAGAAATTTAAATGCTTTAAATTCAACGTCTAACAGTTTCTAACAGCCTTGGGAAGTAGGCACTGACCCTGGAGGTAGGCACTAACCCTGTATGTAGGCACTAACTCTGGAGGCAGGCATCGACCCTGGAGGCAGGCATCGACCCTGGAGGCAGGCACCGACCCTGGAGGCACCGACCCTGGAGGCAGGCACCGACCCTGGAGGCAGGCACCGACCCTGGAGGCAGGCACCGACCCTGGAGGCAGGCACCGACCCTGGAGGTAGGCACTGACTCTGGAGGTAGGCACTGACTCTGGAGGTAGGCACTGGACCTAGGAGGTAAACACCCACATCTTACTAATGAGGAATTCCAGGCCTGGAGAGGTAAATTGATTTGCTCAAAGTCATGCAGGTAGGAACTGGCTACCTCAGGGTTGTACATAGTGGGATGTTTTTCTCTGCCTCCCCAAGTATGGATACAAATCAGGGAAGAACACTCAGACCTGGCAGAGTTTGTATCTGCTTTCCCCTGGCCATGTAGGAGAGTGTTTACTTCAGGGTAAGCAAGCTTGTGGAGTCAGGCAGTGGTCTGATCAGAGGGGAGAGGGCTATTTCCAAAATGCATTTATGAACATTAGATTCCTTTGGCCCAGAAAGTTGGGGCACAGGAGTTCTGGGTGCAGTCCACAGTATCATGTCACATGGAGAGTGACATCAGTCCCTTTGAAAACCTGGGAGCAATAGATTTAGGAAAATCTTTAAACTGGCATTTAGACTCCCACTGCACACAAAAGCCCTCTGTTTTAAATGGTTTCAGAGGACTGGGATTTTGTGAGTGTCAGTAATATACGTAGCTAAGTCCAGGACTTAGGGCAGTTATCTGTGGAGGGGCTCACCACTCCAGGAGGATCAGCACAGAGTATGCTCCTGCCACAGAAACTTCAGGGAGAGTGCCTCTCTCTCAAGCTGGTTGAGATGCAGGAAGCAAATGGCCAGGTTTATCAGCTTCCTCATTTCATCTGTTAGGACTTTCTCTATGTGTGGTGTTTCGGTGGCTATGTGTGGGTACACATGTGCGCTTGCATGTGGAGGTCAGAGGACAACCTTGAGTGTTGTTCCTCAGGCACAATCCCCCCTCCTTTGTTTTTGATCAAGGTCCCTCCTTGGCTTGGAGCTTTTCAAGTAGCCAGACGGACTGGCTTGTGAGCCCCAGGGACCTGCATTTCCCTGCTTCCCCATGGGCTAAATCACAAGCAACACACTATAGCAGTACACCTACTGTGGAAGCTCACCAAGGAAGATGCAGAAGCATTTTTTTTATAGATACAAACCCTGCCAGACCTCAGCAGAGGGAACCACCATCATAGCAAGTGCCATCCTTGACAGTGGAACCCTGAATGTCTCATCTGAGGATACCTAAGTGCCTCAGATATTTTACTGATAGCACGTGCAGATCATGAGCAATCAAACATTCCCTACATAAAGCTAACACCCACCTGCAGACAATACAACACACCAAGACCTAGGCAGCCCTTCAGCAACAGTACACAAAACAACCAGTTTAACATTACTGTTAAATAGACGTTAATATAAAAATAGACTTCTATGACAACATACCTAACTGCTCCTGGCTTTTTAAAATGAGGGTTCTGGGAGTCGAACTCTGGTCATGGTGCTTACATGGCAAACACTCCGCTAACTGAGCCATCTCTCCAGCCCACAGGAGATGATTATGTATGTCTCCATCAGCTGTGTCCAACCTGATGCCAATGGAGACTCAGGAAGCAAAGGACACAAGCATTAATAAATAAAAGCAGATCCTACATCGCAGTTTGATTTTGGCTCACAGGCACTGAGCTGCTTAAGGACAATCTAGTTCCCACCACCTCCCCTCTGATGACGACATTACAAACAGGACGTAGCAGATATCACATGGGATCTGCTGACTCCTTTAGACATGTGATATTACATTTACTAAAAGAAATGGAGTTCCTAGAATAAAACACAAAAGGAAAATCTCTCCTGGCTGGGAAGGGACAAAGGAAACAGGCTTGATGCTTAAGAGCCATTGCTACAGAGGCAGCACGCTAGCTCGGGTGGGTTCTACGCATCTTCTGTCTTCACCTAGCTTTGCTGAAGGGAAAACAGCTGTAAGAGGAAAGTGACTCTTCTAGCCGAAGCCTCCTTGCTCAGAAGTGGCTGAGCCCACTTCCAGCCCAGACCTAGTGGCCTTCAGGTCCCCGCCTACCTACTGCCCACCCTCCAGCGACACTCCCACAGTGAAAAGGGTCCGAGAATTCCTGGGGGTGTGTGGTACCTTTGCTATCGTTGCAAGTTGGAAATGGAAGCATAAAACCCTCTGTTCTGTTGACTAGCAGGAAATGACGGGTTAAAATTCAACAAGAAGAAGCAGTAGAAAAGAAATTGGTTGAAAGAGCAGTTTCAGTCCTCCCTAGCACTTTCGAGCTTCTGGTGGCTGCCCATGCTGGGTGTTGGGTCCATTTCCAGGGTGCTGTGGGTGGGTGTATGAGGAGCTGCATGCAGGGGTGTGTGTGGGTGCTGCCCTAGCCCAGTGGGGTATTGGGGTGCAGGGCTGGCTGTGAACTTTGATCTTGCACTAGGAAGGCCAAGTAAGAAGAGGTCTGGATGACTCCTGAACTTGTCTGCAGCCACAGCCATGTTGATCTGGAGCACTTAGCCTTCTGGTCTTGTGAGAAACACTGATTAGGGAATAACAATAATAAAGTACTTCTGAGGGTAAAGATGAAATAGGACCTGTTAGTAAAGGCCACTTCCCAGGGTTTCTTAGGAACTCTCTGAAAAGCTAAGTGAAATTTCATAATAAAGTTTCTCCAGAACCAGGCTGAAGTATGAGGCTCGGCCCTCCCAGTCCTGGTTAATTATGCCCGCTACACGATCTGCCTGATGCTTCTTCGTGCTCACCTGGCCCTCACCTGCCCATAGACGCATCCCCATGCTTGAGTTGCTCTCCCTCCCGGCTTTGACTAGCCGGCAGCTATGCTTTGAGACCTTGAGAGATGGAGATGTGTGGTTTGGGAGATGGATGTGGTCAGAAGGAACAACATTCCAATCTTGCCCCTGTGACCTTAAGTGACTTCTTGGAGCCTTGTGCTGCTGTTGAACACTGAGTGTGTGGAGTTCCAGCCAATCCTTGGTTTTGTCCTCTCCTGAGCATAGCATTGATGTGGTAGACATGGCCTAGACCTAGTAGAAGTCTATTTGAATGGCAGAGTGAGGAACCTCTGGAACAGAGTCACCTGAGAGGAGAGGGCAGGTTGATGACTGTTCAGTGGCAGCCACCAGGGCATGGGACAATCCCAGAACTGCACTGTATCTCTTATCTTCCCGTCTTGGGTGGGGTGATGGTTAAGCATTATCAACTTGATAGGTTCTAGAGCCGCCTAGGAGACAAGGCTCTGGGAAAGCCTGTGGGTGGTTTTCTGGCCCGTGTTAATCTATATGTGGGTAGTGTCATGCTATGGCCTGCGGCCCGAGGCAGCATAATAAAAAGGAGAAAGTGAGCTGCACACTAGCATTTCAGCTCTGCTTCCTGACTTGGCATGCAAATGACTAGCTGCCTCGGGTTCCTGCCACAATGGAGGACCGTACCCTTGAAGGGTGAGCCCAAATAAACCCTTGCTTTTTAAGGTTGCTTTTGGCAGCCATTTTGACACAGCAATGATAAAGGGAAAGAATGCAGGTAGAAACCCTTTAAGTCATGTTCAAGGCAGCATCTAGGATGGCATGAAGGAGCCATGTCTTCTCCCTCCCGTCTCCCCAAAGCACCCAGCCTGGGCTGGTGACAGGTTCCTGGATAAATGCAGAGTAGAATCCCTCTCCCTTCCCATCTCTCTTACTGCTTCTTGGCGTTGAGATACTTACAAGGTATTTTGGGTTTCTCTCGCTCTTCCTCTAGGCTCTGCCATGGCGACCCATGCATCCCTGCTCACCTCCATGCCCTTCCTTCCAGGCTGTGTTCACAAGACTTAACACCATGAGCCTCTTTCCCCAGGTTTCAGGGTAGGAAAGAGCTCCTCAGCCCTTTCAAATCCCCTTCTCATTCTCTTGCTGTTGAATCATCCCTGATCATCCTGAGACCATTGGAAAATCTGCCACCGCACACGCAGGCTTTCAAGGCAAACCATATTGTGAGTCTGACATCCCTTTCCTATGCAGTCAGCACTTCTGATCCTGGGGATGGGCCACTTTCAGTTGACATCTAGTTCTTGAAACTCAGAATCTCTTCCTAAGGCTCAGCCTCCCTCGTAATCAGATGTGTTCTCTCAAGTTTTTTTTTTTCCATTGAAAATATAATGGTGGTCCCAGGGCCGTATTCCCTCAGCTCCTTTCCCATATGAGTAGAGAACATGAACCACTCCAGGTTCTGGGAAAGTCTCAGCTGGTAGAGAACTTGCTCAGAGATTTCTGGACCATTTGTGAACCATCTGCCTTTGAGATCTGTCTACATCATTCGCCCGTTCCCTGGTGTAGGGCCCACAGAACACTGACACCTCAAAGAAGCAAGGCTAGAGCCACCCAGCTTCCAGCTCTGCCCAAATCGGATTTTTCACCAGGAGTGTATAAGACTTAGAATATTTCATTTAATTCCTGTTGCCCTGTATTCTCCATTTTGCCAGTCGGAAGACTGGATCGGGGAAGTAGGAACAGGCTCAGTAGCCAGCCTGGTGCGGCAAAGCTAAGTGAAGATGCAGCCAGAATCCAAGCCTGGGTTCTGCTCCAAATCCTGATCCAGATCATGGGTCCCATCTGTCGTTGTCCTCCTGGTCCCCAGAGCTTGCAGTGTAGTTGTGTCACCTATAGTAAGTGCAAGTTCTACGGGTCAGGGCCCCAGCAAGACTGCACTCACTTCAGACCCTGCTGGAGAGCTCTGGAGTGCCAGGCCACCAGTACTTCTAGCCAAATGGCCACTACCCTCAGGATTGTGCCAGTGTTCCTACCCCAGAGCCAGTTCCCCAGCCCCCAGCTTCTTCATAATGCAGCACAGCACCACTGGCACCTTGCTTCCTGCCAGCCCCCCAACTCTTCTTACTCTATAAGGTAGTAGTTCACTTTCGGAGGCTGCTGTCTCATGTCACTGGGCAACATCGCCATGTTCCTAAGGTGAAAATGACCTGGAAAGAATTGTCCTGAGCCTCGCTGTTCTCAGCTGTCCCTTCACTGGCTCACGAGTAACACTGTAAGCAGAGACAGAATATGTAGTGTTTCCTTGAAGCTTTGAATGAGGGAGCCCAGTCCCATGGTTATATCTTTGAGTCTAGTCAGACAAGTTACCCTTGGACCTCAGTTTACCAACGCAATTCCTTTTCAATTGCATTTGAATGGCTTTTCTAAGCATTCAGGGGTCCTTGTCATGCCTCCAACCCCATGGAGAACTAGTAATTCCAAGTCTCTGTTTTTTGCAGATTAGATAACAAGGCTCTGGAAGCTTCTATAATTACCTGATGTAGATGTGTCTCTAAGGGGATAGGACCAGTCTTGCAGCTGAGATTTGAAGCTAGGTGCTCCTTCTCTAGCACCGACCAGCCAGTCAAACTCCATCCCCCAGAGAGCCCTAGTGAGTGATTTAACCCAACTCCCCCTTTTTTTTCTGCTCTGCAGAATGGAGGCCTAGGCTACGTTCAGTTCCCAGCCTATCATATTTGCCAGCTAATGAGAGAAATTGTGGGCCCCATAAAAAATTAAATAGCAGCTGCTTCATTTTCTTCCTATCGAACTTTGAAATTACAACGATCTCATTTGCACGGCAGCTCAAGGTGTGGGTATGGGGGCCTGTGGGGTTCAGAGGGTCCTTCCCTTTCACCAGAATCATACGTTTTTTTCAGATTGGCTGGCATACAATATTGTGAGCAACCATTCATGAACTGAACCATTAGCCGTGCAAATAGAGCACTTGATTGCTGATCACCCTGTTGGCTGCTAATTAATAATTCCATACAGGTGGAGGAACCGCAACTAATATTTGAGCTGAAATTAGGAAGTGAATGGAGCTCCCAGAAAATTAGCATACCGTTGAATGCTAGGGGGTGACTAGCCTTTCTGTAGCCTTTCGGAACACAGAAACCCAGAACAACACAGAAACCCACTGCGAGTCTTATTTTTGCCTATGTGCTTCCTGCACATCTTTCTGTTTTACTTTCATTTTGACACAGGAGAGAAGAAGACTTATCTGGTTCTGTATCAGAGGTTTGGGGAATAGATATATGTGTATATGTATGTATATATATATACATATATATATATTATTTTCAAGAAAAACATAACAACAAAAAATGTTGAGTGTATTTCTGAACAAACAAAAATCTATTTGCAATGTTTTCCCCTTGCATTCATCTTAATTTATTCTGGTATTTGACTGCTCACAAACTGTCTGCCTCCATCACAGCGGAAATACGCCATTTCAACTATGAATCTGGACCAAAATCTGCAAGTAAAAAACAGGCTGCAGCTTCACTGCCCTTTAGTGGCCATGGTTTGTTTGCTTATTTATTTATTTTATTTGTTTGAAGCCCTACAGGCTACCCAAAAGAACAGCTGACATCATTTGTAGCATCACCCCACCCCACCCTTATCAAAACTCCGGGTGGTGTTTCCCCTAAGACCGCAGCAAAGGATATTTGTTTGGGGGAACTAGAGGTATTTCATCTCTTCATTTCTGATTTATCCCCATTCTTAGCCAACTCCACCGACAGCATATTTATAACACAGTGTTTAGGAAATTAAGCGGCTTCAGATAGCATGCAACGGTTCATTATCAATCCCCACCAGACGGCTGCTCTTTCCTCAGACCCATCTGTGCTGTTCCTCTCTGGGTCTCCTGGTCTCCACCCAGCCCTATTCATTCTCAGCATGCAGGCGACCCTCGTGGGGAGGAGGGCCATAAAGCACCCAGCTGCATTCTGAATGTCACAGCCCTTCTCCAGTAGCTGCAGCTCTTCAGAGTCCTGGCAGCTCGGAGACAGTACTGCTCTGAGGCAGGCAGATGATTTAGGGGAGCCACTAAAGGGACATTATGTTATTTGCTGGCGCCTCTGTGGAATTTAATACCCTCCAGAGTGGAGCTGGACCTCTGCCGTACACCTCTAGAGGAACTGACTGCTTTGTCATGTTTGGGGTCCTGAGGAACTCGTGTGTCTGTTGACTCCCACATTTCTTACCCCCAATTTAATAGTCTTGTGCAATGGAGTTTATTGAAAAATAGGATTTACCTCTTGATTATGGCTGTTCATCATAGATAGTGTGAATAACTCAGAGCTATATAAAGAATAGAAAAAACACATTCTGAACTCACTTTATTTTTTGTGCATGTTGCATTTTTATTCCATATATTTTTTTTAAAAAGACCCTAAGCTAGGAAGATGGCTGGATGGACAAAGGCACTTGCTACCAAACCTAGCCACTCGAGTTCAATCCTCAAGACCCACGTGGTAGAAGGAAAGAACCAACTTCTACAAGGTGTCCTCTAAGCTCCACTTGTGTACCATGATGTGTGTGTGTGTGTGTGTGTGTGTGTGTGTGTATGTGTTTGTGTACAAAATTAAATAAGTACAAATACAAAATATTTATATAAAACAAACAAATGTAAAATTAAAAAATTCTGCTATATATTGTTTGGGGAAGTTAATACAAATACAAGAAATTGTCCTGGAACCATTAGCATTTAGTGATCGGAAATTCTTCAAAAACATAGTTAATGGTTTCAGAACATTGTATCCCACAAACAGCTCATTAGCTATTATATCAATTCCGTGTCTCTTGGGCAGGTGCTCCGGGGGAAGTTCTGTCATACCCTCATGCGTGGGACTCAAGGTGATAGGAAATTCCATACAAGGATTTCTGGTCTTAAAAGCAATAGGAGGGGGTCCACTCTAGGCTGCAGCTCAGTCACACACTCGACTGTTCTCATGTAAGAAGTGCAGCGCCTGCTCCTGAGGCTGGCTCTTACACAGAGTCTGTGGTCACTGGCCTGTTGGTTAAAAGCACTGCCCAGCACTGTCTAACCTAAGGCAGGGGATAGCCCTGAGGCCTTGAGACAAGATAAGGAGTGGGAGAGCCCTGCAGGCCATGGGTCTCAGTGGAGGATAAAATGGGCAACATCCGAGAATAACCTCCAGTTGGTCACCTGTGGACACAGGTGAGGCCCACGTGTTAGACCCAGGCATGCCCAGAACCACCCCAGCAGCCCGACCCTGTGGCAGAGCCCTTGCTGTTGATGTGGCCCTTTATAAGCTATAGGGGTCACATGCAAGAAACCAAATTGCCCACATTTTGTAAAAGACAGAATAAGTCCTTTCTGCATTTGCTGAAGATACAACCAAGTTTGTCTCAAAGGACTAGTCCCTTAGCAGGCTACATCTTGTCCTGGGGATGCCTTCAATCCAGGCCTCAAGCATTTGCTTGATCCACGTTTGCTTCTCCCCATTTACAGCATACCTCTATACTAAGAACGAGGCTTTAGTAGAGATCGTGAGAACCTGACATTACTGTATTTCTCTGAGTCACACATAATCCAGCCAGCCAGTTGGGCTGTGCTCTTCAGGAAAGCCTCATGTAGCTCCTGTTACTTATTCCTGTAGCCCCTCTCCAGCTCCTGAGTGTGCCTCAGGCCCAGGCTGTGGCCTGTGCATTGACTTGGCGCAAGCCTTTATGGTTCTCATCTCCCCAGATTCCACTGTGTTGGCCACTTGCTGCTTCCTCAGATCCAGTTTTCTTCTGCTGGCAAAACCCACTAACGTCTACCATAGACCACTCAGCACCCACTAAGTCTACAGACCACTCAGCACACAGGGAATATAGGGAGCAAGGCAGGAACTGGCCTATTCAGAAGGCACAGGCGTCCCCAGGGTGTCTGGGGATGGCCTGTGTGCTGCATCTCTTTGTTTTGGTTTTTGCCCTGACCACCCTGTTGATCAGTTGCAACAAGGTCTGTTTCATTTTTCTTTGTTTTGTTTTTAAGCATTTTGCCATGTGATGCTTTGGCATAATTTACCACAAGAGGAAGACACACAATACCTTTTATGCATCAGAAGAACAATAATCTCCTCAGTTTTTTTGTTTTTTTATAGCCAAAAGAGAGCCACATTTTTAACACATCTGTTTGAATGAATCCTTTTAGCTGCCCTTACGTCCTTATATTTCTGCCTCATTTCCAAGTTATTCTGTCTGGTTTGTGACTGCTGCCTTCCTGGAGAGGAATTTGACAGTAGCTGTGGGCGCAGGCCTTCGTCTGGACACCCAGAGCAGCAGCAGGCAGTCTGTCTCCTGGACACTCGTTCTGCTGTCCCTGGGGTGTGAAGGATGTGGGTGTCGGATCCGTCCCCATGCTACAGTCCTTTCTTCCTTGGAGCTGGGTGAGCTCGCCCGGTCATCTGGATGCCTTGTTATGTCTTGGTTCCTAACAGAAGTTCTTTAGATGAATTCTAGGATGACTTCCTGCACAGTTCCTGTTTATATTTTATATCCACTTGCCTATTGTGTAGTTTTCATAATGTTTTTATAAAGACTTAAAATAGTGTTTAAAAGGGAGCCAGGTGATAGGTCCTGTTACTTAGAGTACACTATTTAAATGAATCGACTCCCCGCCCCCCTCCGTGTTCCAGTAAAATTTCGATCTACTGCCGTGCGTCTCAGCTGCTGATTAAGGGGCAGTGTCCTAAGGGTTGCTGCTTCAACCCAGTGCCACCGAATCGAATGGATGCGGGTAGTAATGGTGGTAGCGAGGAGGTCTCGACAAACGTTGACAATAAATTGTGTCGGTGGTGGAAGTTTTTCCTCTGGCTTAGCATCTTGGAAGAAAACAGAGGAAAGATGGCTCAGCAGTTAAGAGAACTTGTTGCTCTCCTAGTAGACCTGAGTTCAGTTCCCAGCACCCACATGGCATCTCGCAACTGTCTGTAAATCCAGTTTCAGAGGATCCAACACCAACACCCTCTTCTGGCCTCCTCGGGCACCAGGCATGCACAAGGTACACAGGTGTGCATGCAGGCAGAACACCCACACATAAAATTTTAAAAGAAAAGAAAGTTAAAAACCAAACAAAACAAAACAAAAACACACAGATCCGTCTTCTCATTTCTTGGGCATCGCGTGCTGAGTTCACTGTCAGCGGGTGACTTGGTGCTGAGGGGGCTAGTCGTCCTGCACATGCTGTGCTAGATGCCGTCCTCTCCACCTTTCACTTCATATTCTGCTGCCTCCGTTTGGATGTTGGTGCCTCTCAGGGGCACCTGAGTTCAGTGCCCAGCTCTTGGAATTCCCAGGGCGATGTGCGTGACCCGGTCAGCTGCAGTTAGGTCACTAGAGTGTGCCCTTGAAGGGGGTATTGAGCTCCTGGTCTCCACACCACCCCATTTCATGTCTCGTTGCCATGAGATGAGCGGCTCCCTCCCGAGACACACAAGCACATGCAAGTGCAGGCTCACACGCGTATGTGCACACACACACACACACACAGTATGTGAGGACACACACATGTACACACCCAAACCTGACACTCATGAACTGGAACTTCTGAGAGTTTAGGGAACACAAGGCTTTCCTGTTTATAAACTGATTATCTCAGATATTTTATCACAGTAAGGGCAAGCTTACTAACACATAACTTTCCCCATCCCTCTAACACACACACACACACACACAGATTCCAAGGGCATAGCATAGAAAGCTCATATACTGCCTTAGACTGCAATTTGTTAATGAACTATCGAAGGGGGTTGTGAAGTGCGGTTCTGCTAAAAACGACTGCTTGAAAGTTGCTGCTGTTAACACTTGGATTTTCTACAGTGACTGTGAGAGCTAATGGTATCAAACTGTTGGAGTGATCTCTTGGGGATGCTGTGGGATGAAACAAGACCACGTGTATAAAACACTCTGTAAACTGTGAGGCTGTGTACATGTGGGAAACGTGTTTTAGTATTGTCTGAAAGCTGTTGCCTGCAGAAAAAAAAGGAAATTTTTAATTTTACAGACAACAGAAAACAGCTACAGGCATCATAAGATTACATTAGCTTTTTTTTTTTTTTTTAAAAAAAAAAAAACTTCTCATGAATTGTCTTCCCGGCTGTGTCGGTCTAAGCACTTATATTCTGGGAGATTGTTACCTGTTCTTATTAAGAAGAGACTAGAAGGCTGTGGCTCTGCTGGCAGAGTGCTTGCCTAGCACACAGGAGGCCCTAGATGTGATCTGCAGGACTGCGTAAGTCAGGTTTAGTAGTGTATGCATATCACCCTAGCACTCAGGAGGCAGAGGCAAGAGGGTCAGAAGTTCAAGGTCATCCTGGGCTTCATAGGAGGTTTAAGGCCAATCTGGGCTATGCGAGACTTTGTCTCAAAGGAAAAGGAAGGAATTTTTAGAAATGGAATGAACCCAAGAAACCATTTTGAATAAGATATTGAAACTAAGAATTACCAAGTTACATATCCAAGAGCAAGAGCTAGCTAGACAGGCAACCTGCATTGTTCTCAGTAAGCATTTATTTAGGGGGAAAAAGGATACATCTTTAAATATAGCAACCCATTTTCTAAAACTGTTATCACAACTCATTCAGATTTCTGCACAACTGATTCTAAAATTTATACCAACTTCAAAGTGTCCCTGCCATCTCCTACAGACAAAAGAGCTACTGATTTTCCTGCTGGTTGGTGCTCGGTGCTCGCTTGGTTTCACCTAGATGCAGTTGGATACTGCTGTTCTGTGCTGGGATTGAACAGTCTGGGATGACTGTTGCGTTGCTGGCTGAGCTCTCATGGAGCAGTATCAGGAGACTGCAGTGAAAATCACATTATGAGTTAGCTTTGTGATCGGTTTTATTGGAACCGAAACTGAGTGAAAGGACTTAGGTATAATTGGGTAATCAAAGCGAATTAAATCAAGAGGGGGAAAATATCAGTTCTGGCATCAAATGGGGATGGCTCTGACATCCACATCTGTGGTCTTTATCCATTTTAATCAAGTCTAAATTATACCATTAAGACTTATTTTTGCGATGTTTACACTTGCTCAGACATAGCAGACTTTCTATTCATCTCTGGGTATTTCTTGAAACATAAAAATCTCCCCCACTGTTTCTGGGGGAAAATGTTACCTAACTTGATTAGCATCGAGATATTCAGCACACACGCTCACTTGTGAGACATCGCATGTAGTTTCTAGGAAATGTAATCCAGATGTTGAGCTTTCAACCCATGCAGATGAAGCTTCCAGCCCAACTCTCATTGTTGTCTTCAGAAAACCAGGTTTAAGTGATGTCTCTTTAGTGAGAGTCTAGGAAAATAAATAGTCATATCATGCTCCCGAGGTGGCAGAAATATCACTATAGTAACTAGCCACCGTTTCTCCTGTTCCCTTATGGTATTTCCCAAAGGATGCTTCTTTTTCATGGGGAAAAAAAAATCTTTTTAGACCAATAAATGGCAATAGGTGCTGTTCTGCCTCCCTGACACTCTTTAAGTATATGGGATGGCCGAACCAGGTTCACAGGCAGGGTGTAGGACTCTCTGTCTCCTTTGTTGAAGCTTGGGTTTCTCTGTCGCTGAGGTTTTTTGTGCCTTCTCCCATGGGAAACTCTATCCTAAGCTCCCCTCTTCTGCTGCTCCAAGCTCTAGCTGCTTTGTCCCAGATCTTGGTGTTTGTACCCTTGGTTTGGTTTAGGGTTCTGTTTGCCTCATTGGTTTCTTGTGTCCAAATCAGGAGTTGTTTTGGAGGCTGACTGCTCACCCCTAAGGGGGACCATGGGCCATCTTCCGCAGGACTTGTCTACTGTCTCTGCAAAAAGGCCCTGACTGTCTGTGCCCCGAACACTGCTGAGCCTGGTGTGCCCTCTCCAAGCTCTGTTCTGAGAGAATCCTGGGTTCAGTTCCCCATAACTATGTGTGTCACCCTGGAAGTTTCCGTGGCTTCATACTTTGGACAAAGGAAGACCTCTTTTTGTTAGTTTCTGTTGCTCGGATTCAACAATAGCGGGGAAGTAGAAACCTTTCTCACAATACTTCTTTTATATAGAAAGACACTGAAGACACAAAGAGGTGAAGAAACAAACGTATCCAAGCTTACATAGCCAGAAAAACCAGCAGAGCTGGGTTTCAAAGCATATACACTCAGCTGGGCGGTGATGGCGCATGCCTTTAATCCCAGCACTCGAGAGGCAGAGGTAGGTGGACCTCTGTGAGTTTGAGGCCAGCCTGGTCTGCAGAATGAGCTCCAGGACAGCCCTGTCTCAAAGAACAAACAAACAAAAAAACCATATACTCTCACCCTACCCTTACAGGCTACATCGTTTCAAGTAGATATGCTGTCAGTACCCTGCAGAAGTTGTGGTAATGAAAGCTGCTTTGTCTAACCTTGCTGGTTGTGCTCTCTGAAAGAAATATAGATGACACTGCAAACAAGCATGCTTGCACAGACGCAACAAAAAGCCATGCAAAACCGTCTTCACTCCCGTGTAGGAGGAACTCTCACCTTTCCTGTCTGTTTCAATTTGTTTCTGAAGAGTGCTGGTCCCTTCATGCAGACCGAGGCAGGAGAATCTTGTGTTCAAGTCCTGCCCGGGCCTCCCAAAGTGAATTTAAGGCCAACCTGGGAATGTATTCAAAAGAACCCTTATAAAGCACGTCACATCTTCCCAGTGATTTTCCTTGTCATTCTGACTGTGTGCCTCTGTCTCCTGCCCCATCTGTCAGGAGCTGGTCTGGGGACTCCTCCCCTTTCTGTTGAGGTCTCCCCAGGTCTCTAGAGGTAGACTGGATTGGTCTCAGCTCCTTCTTAATGGAATGGATTAGGATTGGAGCATACTCAATACTAGAGAAAACAGCCCCCCCCACAAAAAAAAAAAGAGCCTGGCTTGCCTCAGGACAGACTTCCTGACCCTGCAGAGCCTCTCTGGAGTCTGTCTCAGGGGAACCTCCAACACTGTGTGTGTGTGTGTGTGTGTGTGTGTGTGTGTGTGGTGGTAGTAGTAGTAGTAGTAATTGTTGTTGTTGTTTGCTGCCACTGGGGTGGCTCAGCAAAGAAGACATGGAGGCATTCTCATAGGTGTAAACTCTGCCAGACCTCAGCAGAGGAAACCACCATCCTGGCCAGTGGCATACTCAACAGTGGAACCCCAAGCGTCTGAGCTCAGGAGTTTTTATTGATTCAGAACTCCTCAGGTGTTCTACTGATAGCACATGTAGATCATTACCAATCGACATCACCCATATAAACCCAACATCTGCAGACAATACCAATTCCGAGACCTAGGCAGCCCCTCACCCTATAGTGCACAAAAA
The DNA here is from genome assembly GCA_026225945.1 of Cricetomys ansorgei. Classification (NCBI taxonomy): domain Eukaryota; kingdom Metazoa; phylum Chordata; class Mammalia; order Rodentia; family Nesomyidae; genus Cricetomys; species Cricetomys ansorgei. Next base: position 14,342,962 of record JAMJFZ010000116.1, on the reverse strand, counting down.
AATATTTTAAACACAACTAAAAATAAGCTTCTACAACGTGTATGTGTGTGTGTGTGTGTGTGTGTGTGTGTGTGTGTGTGTGTGTGTGTGTAGACTCAGGCCTGCAAGTGCAGCCAGGAACTCCAGTGTGCTGGCAGGGAGGGGCGGGCAGGGATAGCCTGGATGTGTCATCAATTACAGGGTGGCTGGAAATTGAGCATGCCAGGTGCTCTTGCATAAGCAGACCGCCCATGTCCAGGAGGAGCATTTGGGTTTTTAAAGAGTGGCACCAGAGACTGGGCTTCATGTGCTTAGTGGCTGAAAATTAATGTTATCTCTTTGATGCTGCCTCTGTTTCCTTTCTTTGTGGATCCCATGGTGCAGACACGCACCAGCTCAAGTGGTTTCTGGGCATTGATCCATTGTCCTGCATAAGACAGGATATCAATATATGTGTTCATTTAGAAAAATAAATCCAGGTCGTTCTGAGAGTGTAGGAGGTTTTTTTATTGTTTTTTTGTTTTGTTTGTTTGCTTTTTGGTTTTTCAAGGCAAAACTCTGTTGTAACTCTGGCTGTCCTGGAACTCACTCTGTGGACCAGGCTGGCCTCGAACTCACAGAGATCTGCCTGCCTTTGCCTCTTGAGTGCTGGGATTAAGTGTGTATGCTGCCACCACCCTGCAGGTGTGGGGGTTTTGAGGCAGAGGAAGCTGAGGATGGTATGAGAGAAGGAGTGGCCGCTGTCACGCACAGGTGCCAGGACAGCCTGATTCATTTTGTGTGTGAATAAACCCACAGAGCTTTTAACACCAAAAGGCCTTTTGAAGATTTTTCTCCGTGAGACAAGGGGTGTCCATCCCAGTGCTAGTTTCTTTCTTGAAGCACACACAGTTTACTGTTCAGATAGTTTTTAAGCAGCTTTGTCTATGTGTTGCTACTGATTTAAAGGTATTTGGTACTGGGGGAGAGGTAAGCTTTCACCTATGGGAAGATGAACTTGGAATACCTGGATCACTGGAGGAAGAGTTTGGGTGGTTGGGAGACCCCTGCAAAGCCACCATGTATTCCTCTTTGCTCTCTGACTCCTGAAGATAATATGCAGTTCATTCTATGGGGCTTCCTCCACCTCATGCAGCCATCAACTGGGATTCAGGCCTTTCTCCCCAAGGATCTCCTCATCATCAGAAGTAGAACCTTGCTGTGGACAGGAGATATTTGATGGCTGACTTTCAGCCAGGTTCCCTGGCCCTCCTCCTGCTGAGATGGTGTGATAAAGGGTCAGCTTTGGAAACCGTGAGGACTGTGTAGCACACAGTCATCAAATAGCCAGGCATTGCTCTTTGCTCAGCTCTATTTTAATATACAAGATTTATGAGCATTTACAAGTTGAGATTGTCACAAAGATTTGAGTCACTTGCAAACTAAAATTTGACAAGGGTCTGGAGTAGTGGACTGCGTCAGAAGTTTGGGGTTTGAGTTCCACTCTTAGCCACTAGGGTGACTGTACCAGTCCTTTAACCTCAGAACCCTTAACCACAGAGTCAGTTAGTAACCTTGCAGGTGATCTGAAGGTTAACTGAGTCTCCAGTGAGTGATGGGAGCAAGACTTGGGACTTCCTCTTAGTTTTATTTAATACCTGCAAAGATATCTGTTTAAATGTTTGCAGGGATGGCTCCTTCTTGCTTGCCCAGTTCCCTCCCACTAAAGAAATGCATACAAAATCAATTTTTGTGTTTATATCCTGTTTCTTCCCCCATAGACCCATAGAGCAGTTTACAGAGAAATAGACACCCAACCCTGGCTCTAAATTGATTTGGCTACATTTGATACACTCTTCCTTTCTGGAATATGACTTTTCAGCTATAATAGCCCAAAAGATTGCTTTTCACACCTCTTTCATTTTTATGATCCTTTCAAAGACTTCTTATGTTGTTCACAGTAGAACTGTCTGCTAGGTTTCTGAAGTCTCAGAAGTAACCAAGCCATAAGTGTCAAGACCTCATCATCAGATGGAGGGCCTGATGCATTTCTTTGTGTGAGAAGATAAGGGTACCCCTAATCCCTGTTATTCAAGTGGATTTTGCTTCAGAGAAAAGAAAAATAAGGAATCCTGGCATCCACTGGAACAAGAGTCCAAATTACAACTGTGTCTTTGACTTGATCTGGGCTCACAACAGGAAACCCAGCACCAGAGACCATGGTGCTGATACCCAGGAGGGGGGTGCAGGCCCAGAATAACTGGTCCTACAGTCATCAGAGGGGACTGCAGGCTAGGGCTGTCCAGCTGGGTTGTCCAGACCCCAGGTCTTAGCCATTAACCCCATTCAGTGAATCAACTGTATAGAATTCAAGGAACTTGAGAGAAGTGGCCTCTGGGAGCAGGGATGGCCAGCATCCCTGTTATTCCTATGTTGAGAGTGCCTACACACTTAGGAAGCCTATATGAGTCTGGGATCTGCAGAAAAACAGAACTAACAGAAGGCATTAATCTGTACATCCACTCATCTACCCACCTACATACCAGTCCATCTATCTGTATATTCATCCATCCATCCATCCATCCATCCATCATCTGTATCTCCTAGAGACACAGGAGAGCAAATGGTTCAGTTCTACTCCAAGTGCAAAAGTTTGAGGCCCAGGAGAGCCAGTGGTGTAAGTCCTGATCCAAAAGCAGAGGACCGGTGTTCCAGCTTGGAGACTAGCAGCTAGGGAGAGCCAACACTTTCCTACTCCTCTTTTTGCACTGCCAAGGCCTGTAACACTGGACGAGGCTGCCCCACACTGAGAGGGTAAGCCATTCTGCTTGATTTTCAGAGTCTCAGGTTGATCCCACCCAGAAGAATGGCACAACAATCCAAAAACAATGTGACTAATATCTGGTACCTATATTCCAGTCAAGCTCACACCTGAGTGCCTTGCGCACACACACTGCAGCCTAGATCGACTGTGGTAGGAACAGCCAGAAGAGGCTGCTGCTAAGGGTTGTTTAAAATGGAGCACTACCCCTTCCTCCAACTCCTCCTATGAGCAAACATGTCAGAAATAATTCTGGGAACTCACTTAGCCCTCCAGGCTGTGACCACTTAGTTCCAAAGCATAAGCAGATTTTGAAGGATGGGAAGGAAGTATGTTGGGGTTTTAAGAAAGCAGATTCTTGAGAGATGATTTGAGTGGGCTTGTACACAGGTTATTTCCCCCACTTCCTAATACCTACATCAGCCCACTCCTTAATGCGTCTGTTATCAGACAGGACTGATCATCATCATTACGGAAGGACACTAAGAGAGGGCTCTGCAGAAAAATGGCTTGGGCTGGGAATTGATCCACCAAGGGATAATTTGAAACAAAGACTCTGAGATCTAGCAAGACTAGAAAATTACTACTTCCTCCATGGGATTAGTTGTCCAAATGAAGAATATTTCCTCCCTGCACCAGCCTGCCTTCTGATGGCTCTTTCCACTGTTCGTCTCTTCTGTGCTGATGGCTGGGTCTGTGGCCAGCATCACTGCAGATCTCCAGCCCTGCACCGGGCTTAGAGACAAGGTCATGTTAGCTGTGGTTGGATGGAAGCAGAGAGGTGATGGGCTGTGCTTCACAGAGAAGGAATAAGTAAAGAAAGGATCTGGCTCATGAGGAACTTTTCTCTCTTCTTCACTGTAATTTTCATGAAGCTCTCATCATTTTTTTATGAGCACATGATTTTCCTGATAGAGTGGGCCACTTTTTCCTGACGCTTCTTTGGCACTCCCTTGAATAGTCTCTCCTTCTCTGAAAGAGAACAGCTTTGTGGCCAAGGCCAAGGCCAAGGCCACCTGGAGGAACTCCAAAGTCAGCGGTGCAAAGTGTTTGACAACAGGGATGACTAGCTAAAAACCATGTATTAGGGGAGCGCAGATGCCCTGGCTGAGGCACAGCATAGACCTGCCCTCTAATGGTGAAGAGGGCTAAGACACTTGGGGCTGTAGAAAACTAAGGATCTGGGTGTGGTGGTGCACACCTTTAATCTCAGCACTCAGGAGGCAGAGGCAGCAAACCTCCATGAGTTTGGTGTCAGCATGGATGACATAGTAAGTTCCAGGCCCACTAGGAGTACATGGTGAGACCCCATTTACAAAAATAAAAAAGAAGTTAAAGGAAAGAAGAAAATAAGGATATATAGTCCACAAGAAAGTGAAAGAGTGTGTGCAGAGCAGCATCTCACACCTCCCGTGTGGCATGCTGGATCTTCTGCCACTGGTGGTTCTGCTCGACGGGGAGGGATGGTTGTCTAATGGGTCTAGCAGAATGGTTGGCACAAAGTTCCATCCATCCATTGATATAACCACACACCTCCCTCTACCCACCCACTCATTCATCCATCTACGCATCTCTCCATCCACTCATACGTTCATCCTCCACACACCTGTCGATCAATCCATCCATTCACAAGCTACTCACCTCCCCATCAACTCAACTATTCATCCATCCATTATTCATGTATCCATTTATCCATTCATTCATTTGTCCATCCATTCACAAATCTACCTACCCATCCATCTGTACATCCACCAAGGCAATCCTCTTTCACTAAGAATGTTTGTGGAAATACTACACACAGTGCTGAATGCTGAGAAGATGAGGAAGGTTGCTTAGGCTTTCAAAGACCTTAGGTAAAGGAGTTTGGTCACAGTGAAGGAAACCTTGAGGGGTGAGCCCAGGCTACCCCAATGGGAAGAAAGGCCTCCTATGTATACTCTGAGGAGGCTTGCTTTGGGGGAAATTTCTCTCCCTCATTCAAGGATGTGACAAGACCTCCCTCTTGTTTCAGTGGAAGATAATTATCCCCTCCACCTCTGGGTTTAGGTCTCCTCCCTGCCCACATCTGGGGAGCAGCAGCTTACTGTCCCCTCAGTCATAACTACCTATCACTGTCTATTCTCCACTGCTTCCCTTTGTGTGAAGATTCTTAGATCTCTGTTGTTTTAAAAAAAAATTAGTAAAGGCAGCCTCTTACTCTGTATCCCAGGCTGACCTTGAACTCCCTGTGTTAATTCAGGCTGGCCTCAAACCCACAGTAACCCCCTCCCTAGCCTCTAGAGTGCTAGGATTACAGGCTTGAGCCACTGTGACTGGCTTTATCGTAACTTTTTAATACAACAATATTAAAACTCTGCCTTGACCCTCTTCCAAGGCTAGCTACCTCCCGTGTTCTGTTTACACCTCCTGAGAGAGACATCCACACTTACTGTCACTCTTCCTTCTTTAAACGTTAGCAGACAAGTTGCATACTGTCCCGTACAGTGTCTGGGTAGCGGTCCCAGTGTCCTCTGACTTCATAGATGTCTTCTGTCTTCTGTCATGGATGCTCTTGACCTGTACCCATGATGCTCACCTTCTCCTCTGACTGGCCTGTGCACTCTCCTAATGACTCAGCTGGGGGCCTTCCAGAGGCTTCCCTGCCCTCTAGATTAGTACATTCCTCTTGCCATTCTGTGGCCTCCACTGACATACACGTACCCTATTCTGATAATTAGAGCAGAGACTGGCTCTGTCTGACTTACAAAGAGAGAATGATGACCTTTTCAAAGGACCTGGCATGAGACTGTATCCTTCCATATGGAAGGAAGTCATGACACCCTTTACCTGGGAGGCACCTTATGGTCTAAAGTACATTCCCTAAACACGCAAACTTGAAATGATCACGTGATGACTTTCCAGCATCCCTCTTCCAGACAGGAGTATTGGTACCAGAGTGGTATCTTGTTGCTTTGATGCGATATCAGACTTGCTCATTGTTAAGGAATGGAAGTGTGGATGCTTCCCTCCCCCATATGTGTTCCCTCTTAGCTGTTCCATCCCTCCACTTTCCTCATGATCTCTGCACAGAAGGAGCTCTGACTGAGCTTGGGGCATGCTGCCACCACTGCTGCCTCCCCTGCTGAGAGGCTTTCAGCACAGTGACCCTGGAGGCCAGCGGGGAGGGACTGTGACTCTGACACAAGCACACAGCACCTCAGGTGTCGCTGACAGCTGAGGACCTTTAGCAACCCCAGGGGTTAAAGAGGCATAGGTACCTCATGAGTCCAACGTCTGGGTGGCAGTTGGAAGCAGGTGAATATCCAGGAGCCCCAGTACTCTGCTGTGCCTTCTGAATCCGGGAGCAGAGGCAGTGCCGGCAGGCTGTATTGGGATAGAAGATGTGCACAGCGGCCACAGCGCCATGGAGTTATGCACCTGGTTCCTGACGCCTGCTCAGTGAGGCGTGCATTGGCTTTTCTTACTTTATAGGGAAAACAAAAACAGTAGATGCTGTGCAGGGCTTGGACATTTCCACATCTTCCCTTTGAGGACACACTTGGAACATTGTGCAGACAGAAGCTGCACCTCCCTTGTCCTTGGCGTCTTCTAACCCACAAAATGCAAGCTAACACCTTTAGGCTCTTAATTTCTTTTATAATGCTGACGAGGTACAGGAATACATGGAGAAGTATTCAAGGTACTTTCTCTCTCTCTGTCAATGTAGGGTTCGATGACCTTAACGTGTGTCCTGACCCTGGTGTCCCAGAGAATGGCTTCAGGACCCCCAGTGGAGGAGTTTTCTTCGAAAGCGCTGTAACCCGATTTCACTGCCAGGACGGATTCAAGCTGAAGGGCTCTACAAAGAGACTGTGTATGAAACATCTTAATGGGACCCTAGGCTGGATCCCAAGTGACAGACCCGTCTGCATACAAGAAGGTAACACCCCCATTCCCCACCCCACCCCTGTCACATAGAAGCTACTACCCATGCTGCTCTCAGGGATGACAGCTGTGGATACTCTGGAGGGGTCAGTCCCGGGGCTGGTCTAGTTGACAAGATGAGTCTGAATGGTCCTCTTTCTCTGTCAATTAACCATCCAATTCGCCACCATTTTGGCCGGTGCAGGAGAACACTCAGATGGCAGAGGGCAGTTTGTTATCAGGCTGCCAGTTCAGCGCTCACTCCCGTGTCACTCAGTGAAGAGCGCAGTAAATATTTTTCTGCAGAAATTTGGCGATACACAAGGCAGGTGCGATTCAGAATCAAATCGACGACTGCTTCTCAGCCCAGAGTTTGGTGTGACTCATTTAAGAAGGACCTGTGACAGGGAGAGTAGATTGACATAGCAGACAGTCCTTTCTAGCAGTGACCCCCAAATCTATTGCTGATGCAGAATGCGCACAGACTTCTGGAAGGTAGCCTAAATCTGCTGGCTCAAACAGTCTCACATGCTTTTTGTTGTTGTTGTTGTCTTATTTTTACTCTGTAGACAATGTTTAGAGTTATGAAAAATGCGCTGTTTAATTAATTGGAATGCTAAGAGATTGATTATGAGTCTCACAGGATCAGTGAGGCTGAAGTTGGAATAGGCATGGATCAGAAATTAACTCAGAGCCCTAACCTCCAGGAGGCACAGGCCTGCTCTGTTTCATTGAGCTCCTTAGGAGTCAGCTTCCTAATAATACCTGCTATTGAAGCTGTTTTGAGAGGAATATTTTATGGTAAGATGTAAAGGGTCGTCGTGACTTAATAATATGTACTTCCTTAATGAAACTTTTAAAAAAATGACACGTGTGCTTGTGTGTCTGTGGGTGAGTATGTACATCGGAGTGGCAGGTGCCTGGGGAGGCTGGAGGTGTTGGGTCCCCTGGAGGTGGAGTTACAGGCCAACCCACCAGTGCAAGGAATAGAACTCAGGTCCTCTGCAAGAGCAGTGCATGCTCTTATCCTCTGAGCCATCTCTCCAGCCCCGCTTTATGAAACTTTTAGACAGATTAAATCTGACATGCACGTTTAATTATGCTTTTTTGTTTGGAAATTGCAAAGGATGAACAAGAACGATGTCTTGCCCTTAAAGTACTCGCTGATAAATTCACTAGTCTTTCTTGCATGGATTCTGTGTGAGTTGTGCTCTCTGTAAGATTCTGGTCAATGAGAAGTTTATTTGGTTCATGTCTGTATACCCTGCCAAAGCCTGTGGCCTGACATACCCCATGCTCAGGAGCATGAGAAGGACAAAGAAAGGAGAATCAGAAATGAAGACCTCTTATTTCATCTTCCTGGAGCAAAACAAAAGCAGTTTAGAATCTTTAAAGGAGCTTCTCTCCAGCCCTGTGTGCTCTGGGGTAATCCCAGGGGTTGAGCAATCACTTTGGTTGAGGGGCTTCTCCTGTGCTAAGACACATGAGGAACTCACAGCCCTGAGTCCTGGCAAGTGTTGGGACCCAGTGCTCCCATCCTGCCACCTGAAACCAGACCCTGGCTCTCCAAATGAAGCTCCACATCTGGATTCTGGTCATAGTGTTGAGTGGCAAGCAATGTTTCCAAAAGCATGGAAGAACAGGCCCCCAGCTTGGACACAGTGGTATGTTTATTTGAACTTAACGGTGACACCACTGGCCTTCAGTAAGTTTGTGTGCAGAGGCAGCTGTTGCACCTGATGATGGAAAACACCATTGTTGATGTCTTTGGCTTTTTTATTTATTTTTTTGGTCCGGGGAATTGAACCCAGGGCCTAGGGCTTGCTGGGTAAGTTCTCTACTGTTGAGTTATCTTCCTGGTCCTTTATTCTATATGGCTCATAGGGAAGGTGGTGGGTGGGATCTTACACTATGGGGATTGTTTTTCCTTCTTTGTAAATGACTCTTGCTGAGTGCTTCAAATTTATGCCAAGTGGGCAGTGAGAGCTGTTGAATTAATTTGCGGCCCTTGCAAAGGCTGAGAAGGTTTGGTAATGGAGATAATGATGATTTATTTCAGTCTTACTCCTCGGCAGGCACAACTACCCTATGGGATGAGATTTATGTTGTCATTTTCTGTTTGGGAGACTGAGACTCAGAGAGGCTCACTGACTTCCCCAAGGTCACACAGCTTATGAGGAAGTAACAGAACCGAAGGTGATCCTAATGTTATAGCGAGCGTTAGGGACTGCCTCAGCTCTACTGGAAACCAAGGAGACAGAAGTGGTGGAAAAACAGGCTTACTCAGGATGAGCCCTAAGGACAACGAAGACGTCCATCATCCAGGCCTCAGGGTGCAGAGGGATTTTATGGAGCACAGAATGAGACAGGGGTGAGAATCCCTCAGCTCTGTGGGGCTTCACTTCCTGAAAGTCCCTGTGGATGTAGGCTGTTGGGTCATCATCTGTATTTTCTTTTAGGTCAACCAGTCCGTATGTCCATGCAAAGAGGAGAGGGCTTCAGAGAGCACAGGTGGAGGGGTCGGAATTGAACGATTAAGGACAGAGGAGCTGTGGGGGCGGGGGGCATGTAGAGTGCTAGCCTAGTGTCCACAAAGCCCTGGATTTGATCAGGAGCACCACATAAACCAGGTACAGCAGTACACGCCTGCAATCCCAGCACTTAGGAGGCAGAAGCAGAAAGATGAAAGACTCAAGGTCATTCTCTAGCCCGTCTGAGGCTAGCCTGGGCTACATAAGACCATATCTTTATAAAAACAAACAAACAAACAAACAAAAAAAACACCACCAGAAATGCTAGAAGGGGACACAAAAACTAAAACCTCGGGTCATTGCCTCACGCCCTTATTCTTCCAATAACTGACTTAGAAAGTTTGGTACTCTAGAAATTGGTTCACATTTCCACACTACAGAGTAAACATGGCTTCTGCCTACCCTGTCACACAAAGCCAAGGTCTTTTCCTCAACAGGGTTGTGGCTGACCTTTATTGGGTCACAAAAGCCCCATTCAAATCGGGTCTACAAGCACCGTTATGGCGGGTGACCTAATCTGAGTTGGAGTTGAGAGGACTCATAGGAGTCTCATAATTTAAGCATTGTTTGGCAGATGGAGAAACTGAGTCTCAAAGAAGTAAAGAGCCTCCCCAGCATTCTGTTAGGATAGTAGTTCTCTGTGGGTCATGACACCGCTGGGAGTTGAACAACCCCTTTACAGGGGTCCCCTAAGACCATCTGCATGTCAGATATCTGCATTAGGATTCACAACAGTAGCAAAATCACAGTTATGAGGTAGCAACGAAAATAATTTTAAGGTTGGGGGTCCCCACAGCGTGAGGAACTGTATTAAAGGGTCGCAGGTTAGGAAGGCTGAGGAGCGTTGTATTAGGGCTTAGTGATGGGTGGACCAGAACTGGCTTCAGGGCTCAGCACTCTGACCTCCACTGCTCTCGGAGTCCTTTACCTTGCCTGCCAGCTCTATCTGGGAAGCAAACTTTTCTTTGTTCTGAGACAGGGTCTCCTGTATCCCAGGCTGGCCTGGAATTTGCTGCGTAACCAAGGATAACCTTGAACTCCTGATCCTACTGCCTTCTACCCAAAAAGTGCTGGGAGCACAAGCATGTCCCTCCATGTCTGAGCCGAGAAGCAGATTTTAAATCAGTCGGTCCCCTTGACTCCCAGTGCCCCCTAGCCATGCAGCGCTCCGCAGAAGTGTTCCATGCTGTGCTGTACAACAAATTAGGCAAAATTCCTTTGGGCAATCCCATGGATTCCCTTCTCTTTACTCTCTACCCTAACATGGATCAGTTCTTTCCTTCTCACGTGACCCCTGAATTCCAGTCTAAACTGCTTGTCTCAAGAGAGCTCAGAGTCTGCCAGGGTTGGCGTAGCTGACATCGCAGGGCATGGAGTCTTCTCAGGACATGGATCTCCCACTTGAGAAGCATGGATGCCTTCTTTGAGCTACCATCCAAGGACTGGCTGCTCTACCTCCAGGACCCAGAGCCTGAGTGAAAACGCCTGGTGGAGTGGAAATTCTGGAACTGGCCAGAGTCTGAGACTACACCTTGTGGGCACAGCATTGCAGACCTGTGAGGTCAGGGTGTTGGCTGACAACTGGGCCTCTGCTTTGGCAAAACCACTCTGCTAGTTCTAACTGGGGACAGTTTCTTGGGGGTAACACCATTTTCTGTGAAGTAGGGGTGAAGTCAGGCTGGCCTTCCATGAGTTGGAATTACAGATACAGGCTGAACACAAATGAAAAGGCACAGACAGACAGACAGACAGCTGGAGTCAGCATTGGGCTAACTCTCACTTTGGTGTGCATGCCTTGAGTTGAGGCAGGAGGATTGAAAGTTCCAGACTAACCTGAGCTGTGTGGTAAGACGTAATTTTTTTAAAAGAGGCTTTTAAAGAGGCTTATTTTAAAAGTAAAATATCCTAGAAACAAAAATCACTTCAGTGATTTAAAAAAAAATCCTAGAAACAAAAATAAAATCACTCCAAGCTTAAGTTTTTTATGAAATTAACGTTTGAGCGCTTCCTCAGTAAGTCCCCCTGGGAGAGGTGGAGGGGAACTTCATTTCCTCCCCAGCCAGTTTCCGTGAGCAGCTTGGAGAACAGCCCCAGGCCTCATTGGTCATCCCATTCCCTGTCAGTTTCTGATAAATACATATTAGGAAAAAAACAGTATGCTTGTGACACTGGGTCGCCAGCTGTAGCTGACAGCTTGTTCCAGGGTCTTCCCAGCAGGTGCCCAGATGGCTCATGAGGACGGTGACACTCCTCTCCATCCCAGCGTGACACTATTGAGAGACCTTACATGGACCTCCACAGACAGAGCATCCTTGTTTCAGATGAACTGTCTGAGAAGAAGGCTTTCACAGTGATTCCTCTGCAGGTGGGCAGTTGGTTCCTCTCAGCTGAAGAGGAGTAGAAAAGCATTGTTTAAACCATGCCAGAAATGCAACCCCAAAGCACTGCCTACCCAGAAACCCCTGTCCCTGCCCCTAGTGGGCCCCTGGCGACCCACAGTGCTATACCAAAAGCAAGGCTTAAAATTGGTATCTAGGGATACCGTGTGAGAGGAGATGTGTGATTCTGGGAAATTTTTAAAAATTATTTTGCATGCACTGGTGTTTGGCCTGCATGTATGTCTATGCACCGTCTGCATGCAGTGCCCTCTGAGGTAGGAAGAAAGTGTCAGACCCCTGGAATTTGAGTTATAGATGATTGTGTGCCACTGTGTAGGTGCTGGGACTCCATCCTGGATGTTTTGCAAGAGCAGCCAGTACTCTTAACCACTGAGCTATTTCTCCAGCCTCTCCAGGAGATTTTGTTCCTCCAAGTACAACCTCATTCCTGTTTCAGTGCCTTCAAAGGGAGGGAGGGTCCCTCAGTCTAGAACAGCAGTTCTCAACCTGTGGATCGCAACCCCTTTGGGGGTTGAATGACCATTTCACAGGGGTCACCTAAGACCATCTACATATCAGATATTTATATTGATTCATAACAGTGGCAAAATTATAGTTATGAAGTAGCACTGAAAATAATTTTAAGATTGGGGGTCACCATGACATGAGGAGTTGCATTAAAGAGTTGCGGAGTTAGGAAGGTAGAGAACCACTGCTCTAAGAGATGCCAGTGCAGGCAGCATGCTGCCGCACCCTGCAGATGTGTTGAGCCACAGCTGTATATTCCTTGTCTGCATATCTGAGCAGGCAGCTCTCATCTGTGAGGTGTGAAAGGGAGACCCAGTGTTCCGGCAGGTCTGCTTCCTCCTTATTCTCGTTAGATACTTGAACAGTGCTCTTCTGCATCCACCTGCCTCTGCCTCCTCTGAGGCTCCCCATGACCTTCCCCAGGTAGCCTGGGGATGATTGGTGTTTCCGTAGATGTCCCTATGAATACTCACACTGGCTTTGTCCTGGCCTCTTTGACTGATGTTTGGTGGCTCCTGCGGCTTGTAGTCTTTCGCACAGAGTACTCCTTCCCTCTGTGCTTCCGATCACCTGAGCACACACCTTCTCATTGCTTTGCCACAATTAATGTGAGTACAGTTGAGCCTGAGTTATCTGTAGGGTTGGGAAAGGAGTTGACAGACCGAGAACATGCACTTTCGGGAATGTTTCAGAGATTACAATGACAGCCAGACATCATCTCCACCCCCAGTCACTAGACACAAAGCAGCACCCCTGCATACTCCCGCACTCTGCCCATCTCTGGCTCACAGGCCTGTTCCTGGTGTAATACTTTTGTTCTCCACCCCCCTCCTCCCCAAGGAGACCGAACTGTTCTAAGGAGGTGTGTGCTATGTGGACTGGGTACTGGGTTAGATGCACGGTTGTTCTTCAGTGGCCAGGTGCTGTCCTGGATTCACTGCGCCTTCTCCAACGGGTGCTGGACACGCAGTACGTTCTTCAGCGGGTACTGAATGCAGCGTGTTCGTCAGTCACTGGGCACTGTGCTGGATGCACACTGAGTGCTTCAGTGAGTTCGTAGCCAGCATGGTGGCTCTGCCGTTTGTTTTCTGGATGAGAAAGCAGAGGCTCGGAGGAGCTGGGTCCTCCACAGAACCCTGGCAGTGGTGGGGATGGGTCAGCTCTGTGCTTTCCAGGACACGCAGCACACTCAGCTCACCTAGCCAGGCCCGTTTCCCCCTAACAGTGGAGATAGGGAGATGACATACATGTTACTGCCCCAGGTCCACACTCCCTTAGGAAAGCCTCATCCGGTCAGCATCCCTGGTAAGGACCTGTCCCTGCAGGGCACTGGCTTTTAAAGTTCAACCAAGGATCCCCTGCCTCAGAACCTGCCGTAAATACCTATTCAGATATCTCTTGCTAAAGCATTAGGCTCAGGACCAAAGAATCTACATTCTTAAGAACAAAACCAACAACCTCCCAGGTAATGTTCTCCTTTAGAAGGCTCGAGAGCCCCTTAGGGATGTAGTGTCCTACAGCTTTGTGTGAGGAAGAGAACTCACCTTCTTTAGTGTTTAGAAGTCTTCCTTGAGACCACCCTTGCCGTCAGAGTGTTAGTTTGCCAGAGACCTGTGAGAGCATAGGTGAGCTCTACACTGTGCCCAGCAAGCCCGCTGGGAGCTGATGGGCCAGAGTCCCGGTGACTTCCAGCCCTTCCTAGAGGTATGCAGCCCAGGCTGCCTGTCTGATCACCTGAGGAATTTTAAAAAATACAGATCTGGGGATCATTTCAGGGAATTCTAGTTCTTGTAACTCATATACTCTGGAAGCTTCATTCACTTAATCGTTTCCATGTAGAGGATGTCCTCCCTCTGCACAGGGGTATTTCCAAAAGCTCCCCCGGCAGGTCCAGGGTGCCCTTCAGTCTGTGCTTTCAGTCTCCAGGTCCCTTTTACCTAATTGCCTGGTCATTGCCTAAAGGTGCAGTAGAATGCAGGGAAGCTATTCCCAGGATAACACTATCTTGCTACACCTGCACTTTTAACCCTTCTTTCCCCAAGTTCCTTGCAACATGCCAGAAAAAAATAATAATAATAATTCATTCACGAAGCACATTTTTTAAGTACTTACTAAAATATTTTGGCTCCAATAGGCCTGACCAGGATTGCTATAAAAGATGAATAATTTGACATTAAGAAGATTCTTTGAGCTTCCTAGGGGAAGGGTGCTATGTGAGTTTAAGTATTATTATTACATTATAAATTTTTAATTAAAAGATCCAACTTGACTCACAAGCTAAAGCTGGCAGTAGAGTTGGCAGCCAGCCCCTTTATTCATCGAAAGTGTGGGGTGCAGGCATTTTTCAAAAGCAGGGGAGTCTGACTCCTTTTTACGGCTACTCATATATTAAGTTGAGCTGTCTTCCACCTCCGGAGCTTCACTGAGACAGATGGGAGCCCTAAAAATGTTTTATTTAGCATTCTTTTCTTCTCAGTGCATTTTCTATCATCTAAAATTTTTTTTCTTGTTGCTTTAGACATGAGTTATCAAAACCAACAGCCTCTGCCCACAAGGGCGAGTATTTCCACATCTTTCCCTAAGACACTCATTTTTTCCATCTTCTAAGGTAAAAGCACAGGATGCCTCTGCCTGTCCCCAGGGCCACTGTCAAGTCTTACTTTTGCTGATGTTGACAGAAGTCACCAGGCCCCCTTGTTGTTCCCATGTGAGTTTGACTTCTGTTATCGAGGAATTTCTCATCTTAAATGTGGACATGACTTGAAATGGGGGGGAGGGAATTCTTGAAGAAATAAGGTCAGGTCAGAGTGGAGCTGATCCAGTAAAGATGAGTGGCAGAAATGATCACTTATCCCTGTGGCAGGACGACAGCCACGTAGCCAGAGGCAAAGGTTCGCGTAGCCTCAACACCAAGCCTTTGAGTGCAGAGGGAAGCTGCCCTCAGGGGAGTGCTGCTCCCTAACCAGCTGTGCCCATATTCTTGTATCCCTTCATTCATGTGCACTGAAGTCTCACCCTGTCTGTACAAGGACCCTGCAAGTGGGAGGTGACTTTAAATCACAGAATTATCAGGTAAGTGGAGAATTACAATATCGGTACGTGTTCAGATCCCTGTCAGATCATGTGGAAAGGTCACACAATGACTGATGGTGACCTTGAACACCTAGTTGGCTGTGGAAATCCCCCTGAAAGCAGTTTTTCATAAGCTCTCAGCTGCAACAGCCCAGAATTAGAATTGGTTACTTGTGAAAAATGTAGGGCTTACCCTCAGGGATGTCCTTTCAAACCCTTCACTGTGTACCCAATTCTCTCACTCCAGTGTGGAGGGGTTTGAGGCCAACCCGGGCTCCCCAGATCCCATTTTCTGAGTCCCATTAGCACTGATGGAGACCTCCCCAGAGCCCTGAATGGATCTGCAAAGCAAAAGCCTCATAGTGCAGACCTGCTCATTTTAGTGTCCGGTTTCACTTGCCTACCACGGCTGCTAGGATCATTAAATCCCAGGCGGCATGTTTTGTTTTGGTGATGTCCTCCATTCCCCTGGTTACCTGCACTGGCCTTGGGGGTCTCTTTTGTTCACCTTAGGCTTTGATTATCCCAGAGGCATGAAGAGTGCACATTTCTAGGCACCCTGTCCCAGCCATCCTTTAAGCTGGAATCTGAAACTATCAAACGTCCATGATGATTCTCCTGCTGGGCCTAGATACTCCTTGGGGGAGGCTTGCCCTGGGTCTCTGTCTGTAAGGAAGACACAGGAGGTGAGGTGGACGCCCTGTCAGTCACTCTGTGAAACTGCCTTTGAACCTCATTCTTGGTGGCAGATGTAACTCAGGAGGCAAATTGCCCGCCTAGCACATGCAAGGCCATGAACTTGGTACTAGAACCACTGAAAAAGAGCCCCTGACTAGCGTGAAATTGTTTTCAATGCTTCTTCTGAGCCTACCTTGGGCCCCTGATGCCTCCCATCTCTTCCTTTTTTACATATAAGGCTACTTTCCAGAAAATGAAGATTCATCTCAGAGTTCTTTTAAAGATAAAATAATTAAGCCTTCGTTTATCAAGAGAAGAAGAAAGAGCTGGGGAGATGGGCTCCATTAACAAAGTGCCTGAGGCACAAGTGTGAGGACCCGAGTTCGAATCCTCAGCACCAGTGTAAAAAGCCAGGCACAGTGGCTTGTACTTGTAATCCCAGAACTGGAGAGGTAGAGACAAAAGGATCCCAGGACTTTCTGGTCAGCCATTAGCTGAATATATGCTCCAGGTTCTGTGAGAGACTCTGACTCAAAATGATGATTGTGGTGGTGGTGGTGGTGGTGGTGGTGATGTGGAGAGCAATAGAAGGAAACACATGAAAGTTCATAACCTTCTATTCTCACGTGCATGCATATATATTTGTACTCACATTTTTATGCATCCATTAAAATGAACAAGCGTACACACACACAAAGCAAAAAATTCACATTTACCTTTATGATTAAAGCTTCTGTTATTTACATCAAGAAGTCAGATTGCCTTCTTGAAATTTTTTTTTGGCAAATAATTAAGGTTTTATGCTTTGGGAAACTTCAGTGGCTCATTCCCATGACCCAGTCATTCATCCCTAACCATTCTTAAAGTGGCTTCACCTCCAGACCCAGAAGTTTGGGGTGAGATGGGGAAGGAAGCAGCATCTTCCGTGAATTTCCTTGTCTCTGTGCTGGGCTCATTTCGCTGTTCTTATCATGGCTTTGTTTAAATTTGAAAAATATAATGCATATAGGAAAGTTCATGAAGCAAAACAGCTCAGCTAAAACTGGCAAGGTAACACCAACATCACCATCATCTAGGGAAGAAATAGAACCCTGCTGGGGTCCCCAGAAGCTAGCTCCTCCTCCTTCTGAGAAGTAGCAATCACTTCTCATGATGGTCAACCCCTCTAGCCCCAAAGCATGTATTGCTCAGCATGATGCTATTTCAAGTTTAATGCCCGCTTTTGGAGCTTCTGTACACAGAATAGGGTAAGAATTGCTTTAGATCTGACTGGTTTCATGTTTATGGAATCTGTGCGTATTAATGTATGCAGCTGTAGATGGATCATTTTCATTGTTTCATGGTGTTCTAATGTATGAACATACCTTCATTAGAATATTCATGTTGGTGGACATTTTGGGTTTTTTCCCAAGTGACTTCTGTTATAAACAGTGCTGCAGTAAGCATGTCTGAACATGCCTACTGATGAATGACAATCTCCTATTTCTGTTGGCTCTGTTCCACAGAGTGGAGCTGCTGAGATGTATGGTATGCATATATCCAGTGTTAATAGGCACTGATAGTTTTCTCAAGTAGTTGTACCAGTTTATACTCCTACAAACAGTGTGCCCCTAGTGTCAGCAATATCTTAGCCATCTGGCAGGCATGTAGTGCTCTCTCTAACTTTGTAGTTGAATGGTTGTTAAGGGAGTCTGTTTCCTTGATTTTGGTTGGTTGGTTGGACTTGTTTTGAGACAGCATCATGCTTCCCGAGCATCCTGAGTCCTACTTTTGCATACATGTGCTACCCCATCCTGAATCTCCCACCTTTGACGTTCATTTCCCTGGTGAATGATAAAGTTGAGAACCTTTATGTGTTTATTGGGTAGCTTGTGATTCTCTCCTGTGAAGTGCCTGCTTAATTCGCTTAACCACTTATTGATTACTTGTCTTTTCCATATTGATTTTGAGGAGATTTTATATACACCAGATACGAGTCCTTTGTTGGCTATAGGTGTTACAAAGCTCTTCTGTGGCTTAAAGTTTTACTCTCTTATTATCAGTGTGATGCACAGAATATTTTAACTTGAATGTGGTCAAATTTATCTATCTTTTTCTTTATGCTCAAGTTGTATGGGATTTTCTTTGTCCTGTTAAATGATTTCAGGGGGCTGGAGAGATGGCTCTTCCCACCATCCATGTTGGGTGGCTCACAACTTCCTGTAACTCCAGCTTAAGGGAAATTTGATATCTTCTTCTGGTCTTCACAGGCACCTAATGCGCGCGTGCATGCGCGCACATACACACAGACACACACACACACACACACACACACACACACAGAGAGAGAGAGAGAGAGAGAGAGAGAGAGAGATCTTTCAAAAATGTTTTGTGAAGGCATATTCTTGTGTAATCTTGAGCTTCACTATCTTGTCTTCTCAGTTAGCCCTCTAACCATCTCTCTTGGGCTTGGTTTGTATATAATGTATGCAGTACTTTTCATTTAAATGAATGTTCCCACTGCTTCCTGTGACAAACTTTGTCAGGAGATGGAAGTCCTGGCTCAATCCTCTGTTCTGTTGGTCTGTTGCAAACTATGTGTGATTGTGTTTTCATTACTGTAGCCCTGTAATTGCTCTTGAATGCTTGTATATGCGATACCTCCCATTCTCTGTCCCTTCAAGACTTCCTTGGCTCCTCTTGGTATTCCATGTTTCCATATAAATTTTAGAACAAGCATGGCAACTGTCCAAACAAGTTTGACTTTTGAACATTGTTATTATGTTGGGTTTTGTGATGGTTAATTTTGTTAGCTTGGCACCACCTAGAATCACCTGGAAAGAGAGTCTCAATGAGGAACTGTCTAGATTAGGTGTCTATGGGTGATTGTCTTGATCACATTGATTGACATGGCGAGACACAATGGGTGGCAGCATTCCCTAGGCTTGTGTCTTGGACTGTGTTTAGAATGAACTAAGGGAACTAAACCATGAACGTGCATGCATTCATATTCTCTCTGCTCTGGACTATGGATGTGACTAGCTGCTTCAGGTTTGTGACTCCTTTGACTTCCCTGCTATGACTATGTACTGGTATAATAGATGAAAAAAAAATCCTTTCTCCCCAAAATTTTTGTTAGGGTATTTTGTCTCAGCAACTTGAAAGGAAAAATAGGACAGATTTACAGTTAAAATTATGAGGAAAATAAGACCAATGCACTATTAGTTATCCCTACTTACTAAAGTCTTTAACAATTCTTCTCAATAGTGTTTTTGATCTTGAGGTCTTGTCTTTTGTTTATTTATTTGAATTTAGCAATTCAAATTTTTATGTGCTTGGTAAAAGTTTTAGGTTTGTTTAAATTGATCTGTTAGAAATTTGTATTAAACTCATTATTAATTTTACTGTTCATCTTATAAATTCTTGAAAACATTTTTAGATGTATTTATTTTATTTTGTGTGTATGAGAGTTGACCTACATGTATGTTTATGCACCGTGTACATGTTAGGTGACCTTAGAGATCAAAGGATATCTATGAGGTCAGAAGAGGGCATCAGATTCCTTGAAACTGACGTTATAGATGATTGTGAGTCAGAAGAGAATTCCTCACCCAGGCTGTGTGTGAGATGGCTGCTGTTTCTTCCACAAATATTCAGCAGACTCCATGGAGAAGTATCCTGTATCTGGAGTATGTTTTGTGAGAAGCCTCTTTGATTTAAATTGAATTTACTTAATGTTTTGTATAAGTGTAACTTGTGAGTTTTGATAAACAATAGATAGTATTTTTTACCTTGTTTGAAGAATTTGACTTCATCTAAATTTTCAGATTTTTTTATTTCAAGTATTTCCCTGTCTTTTAATATTTTTTTAATGTAGGCTGTACCATGCAGGCTATACTATGCATATCTTTTTACCCTTTCAATTCCATCAGTGATTGTTGGTTCCAACTTCAGAGAACCAGTGGCTGGTCTTCCTGGTCCTTCTTAGCTTGTGTTTCTTTTCTCACTAACACTCTATCATTTACTCTTCATGATTTGTCTCCTTGTACTGACTTCAGGTTTAACCACCTGTTTTCTGACTATTTAAGAATTCTCAATTTTAGTTCTAAGTTACTATAATCCTGAATTTGTAAATGCCTAGTAACATACCTAAAATTTTGCAAAATAAGATTCAATAGAACTTTAAGCACAAACCCACACTCACAGTAAGGACAAGCAGAGAAAGGGAAAATAACTAATGTGGAAAACTTGAACAGTCAATGAGCAAATTTGTCTTAATTAACTCTAAGATGTGTGTTCTTAATTTTTTTAAGTTTTTTTTTTTCTGTGTGCTTAGATGTGTTTGTTTGTTTGTTTGTTTGTTGGGACAGGGTTTCAAAGTGTATCTCAGGCTGGACTGGAGCTCTGTGGTTTTCAGGTCAACCTGCCTCTACCTGCTGATTGGTGGGATTACTGTCAGGTGCAAGCAACCATATTGGGCTTTCTATGTGTATTTAGGTTTACCGAGAAATGTACAGCCGTGAATTTATCCGCACAGCATACATTACTATATGCGAATTTTCACTTTTACTCCATCCAAAACATTTTCTGGTTTTTTTTTGTTATTGTTTCTTATTGAATCCATAGGTTACTTAGGAAGATATTACTCAGTTTCCAATATGGAAATGTAACAATTTCTATCTTATTTTCATCGTGGCCCAAAAATCATGTGCAATAATTTCAGTCATTTGCTACTTATTGAGACTGGACTGCACAAGTGTGGTCACCTTTGTAAATGTTGTATGTATGCTCCAGTATATGTAATGTGTAACAGTCTCAGCATGCAGAGTGGACAGCTAAGATCCACAGAAAATCACTATCTACGGTGTAAGTATAAAAATAAGTACCTTTAGCTTAGCACAGTGGCACAGGCCATCACGGGCTATGTAGCAAGACCCTGCCTCAAAAAAAAAAAAAAAAAAGGAAATCTTTTTTAAAAGGTACTTTTAAGTAGAAAAACACAAAGAAATGTGCTTTCCATAACTGTTTTAAACAGCTCTTTCTTCTCCCTCCACTCTGTGCCTGTCTGTGTGTCTGTGTGTTTCTTAGTGGTTTCAGGCAAGGAACAAATAATTCTCCAGTAGCATTCCCATAGAGCCACAAGCCATCAAGTGTTCTGTTCTGATGCTACATCAGGTTTTATCAAAGTCAACATCCTTTAAAGAAGAAACAGCCAGAACCATCCCTGCTTTTGAAGCAAAGCCACTCACGGGGTTGCTTTTTTTTTTCTAAGCAGCACCCCCTCTCTTCCATCAGCTAACGTCTGGACACCAATAACCACCACCTCTCCTTTCCCTCGCTCCACGTAGATTGTAATGATATCACATGTCTGGGATGATTCCATTCACTTCTGCAACCTGCTCCTTAGTAACCCAGTGGTCAGGACAGCCTCTCTGAATTGTACTGAAATAAAAGAGTGATGCTAATAGATGCCAGTAGATAGCAAATTAAAATAACACCCAGTGGTACAAAGTTTAGGGCCCTACAACCCTCACTCTGACACCGTCTGCAATCTGAGGATCTCCAAGGCCACTGTAAAGTTCAGTAATCCAGTCAGACTCACATAATTTAGAAAACTATGATTTCGTGGATTACAGTGAGGACACACAGGTTAAAATCACCCTAGGGAAGAGTTCATAGGGCAGGATCCAGGAGTCACAGCCAGAAGCCCCCAGTGGGGCTGTGCAGACAGTGCCTGTCCTTCAAGCAGTATTGAATGTATCAACAACCAGGAAGACTCACCTACATATTAGTGTCCCAAGTTTTATCAGTGTTCAGTCATACAATCACAATTGACCACTGTGGGCTGCCATTGGTCTCCACTCCTGCCAGAAGCTGAACTGATACTACATAGCATGTCTAAAGCCACCAGGTGAGCAAGGGTGCTCATCTTGGGCAGGACACTCCAGGAGCTTAGAGGTTACCTCCCAGGAGCTGAGGACAAGACCATACCCTTGGCCAAGGTTAGTCTTCCACTGCACATGTGGCAAATCTTTTGAGAATGCAACTCAAACTCTTCTACAGGCCATGCTTAGGCTCTAACAGCTTCCCATCCCACGAAAATAAAACCCCACTCCCTGTCCTGATTATCAGGCTCTGTACAGTTCGGCCCTTCTACCTCACCCCCCACCCCACCCCGTTGGCCACTATGTTCCAAACACACAGGTCTTCCCTGGTGTGTTTAGGACCCCAATCTCCTTCCTGCCCTTTGTGCTAGCCTAGCCTGAAATCTCCCAGATCCACATGTAATTGTATCTGTGCTGTCATTCAGGTCTCAGCTTAATAAATGTCATTTCCTCAGAGGCCCCTTGCCTGTCTGCTCAAATTAAATGAGTCCCCAAGTCACTCCCTATCTTATCACTGCATTATGAGCTCATCACAGCAGTGAGATTTGCCTGTTATTTTCTAGCTCATTTGTCTCTTAATTTTGCTGTTAGCGGCCTCCTCCATGCAAG
Organism: Cricetomys ansorgei; assembly: GCA_026225945.1. NCBI lineage: Eukaryota > Metazoa > Chordata > Mammalia > Rodentia > Nesomyidae > Cricetomys > Cricetomys ansorgei. The sequence continues at coordinate 14,320,620 of JAMJFZ010000116.1, read as the reverse complement.
CGCTGTAAGAATGGAAATGGTGACATTTTCTCTGTCTCCCGCACCTAAGGACACACTGGAGTGTGGGCTCAGTAGTCATTGAATGGATGAACAAACAGCAGGGTGAATAAGTAAGACTTACAAATGCCAGTCTCATAAACATTTAAGTCAAGTTCTTTACAGCAAGACATTTGAAGCCTTTACCATAATAATGTGGATTGTGAAGCTCATATGTATCTCTACACCATAAATTCATGTTCCTGAGAATAATTTTGCATTTTCTGCATATAACCAAGGTCTTGCAAAAAGTTTTGTCTCTTTCTGTGCCTTCCCCATCCCTCAGGACTGTACTCTCTCCGCTGACGAGTCTAATAGATTAATCTGAACTTAGGTGTAACTGTGCAACAGTGCCTTAGGGTCTTTCTCTCCTTTACATGCTTATTACACTGAATCTCCATTTTTAATAGGCTCATGTACAAGAATGTCTCTGGTGGACTGGTGAAAGATGGTTTTTCTGAATGGAAGCCTTTAATACCCTTTGTTCTATGTCATGGAAGTACCCTTTTGTGGCTCACCAACCGAAGTTCTAATTATTGGCTAGACTCTATGTGACAGAATCAAATATAGACAGATGATTCTTGTAGTCTCTGCTAATGATACGTTTGAAGTGGCTTTATAATTTTTTTCTGAATGAATGAATCTATGGTGTAAGAACATGTGCTATAAACAGTCCCTGACTTAACAATGGTTCAACTTCATGATGTTTCGACTTTACTGTGATATGAAGCAGTGTACACTCGGTAGAAACTTGACTTGACATTTTGAATTTTGTATTTTCCTGGGTCAGTGACACATGGCATGGAATTCCATCGTGATGCTGGTCAATGGCAGCAAACTGCAGTTTCTAGTCAGCTACAGATCCTGAATGGAAATGACCGCCCACTACACGATACTGGGTAGCTGAGCTGGGAGCTGCAGTAGGTTGTGTATTTAACACATTTTCAACTTTGTGCATGTGTCCGTATGGTGGGGAAGGGGTGCCCATACGTGTGAACGCACAGGACTGTGGAGGCTAGAGGACAACTTCAGGTGTCATCCCTCAGTAATGTCATGCATCTTGTTCTATGAGATAAGGTCTCTCATTGGCCTAGGGTTCACCTATTAAGCTAGACTGCCTGGCCACCAAGCCCTAGGAATCCACTGCTCTGCCCCTCTAGGATTACAAGTATATACCACCATGCCTAGCTTTTTTTTAGTCTGTGTTCTAGGAATTCAACCCAGATCCTCATGCTTGAAAGCATTTTGCTGATTGAGCCACCTCCCCCGCCCTATTTTCAGCTTTTTTTAATTTACAGTGAGTTTTTCTGAGTATGGTTCCCTTTGTAAGCCGAGGAGCATCTGTATGCCTATGTGACGCTAACTTCAGCATTAATGAAGATTACACATGTATTTCCAGATACTCAAGGCCCTGATTCTTTCCCTAGAAATAAGACCATTGGCTATCTACCTTCACTGCAGCTCACTGGGGCAGATCCTTATTCTAGGCATCATCTTATTCTGACTTTACCCTTCCTTCCAGGAGAAGTGTGTACCGCATAGTGTGCATTAAAAGTCAGAGAGGCTGTGGGAGACCTTTCCTTCTGCTGAAGTTTAAGGTTGTTTGGAACTGGCCTTTGCCAGCTATTCCCTTGATCCTAGAGCACATCCTGGACTGTTTTCTCTACTTCCGTGGGACTTGAACTTCAAAGCCTTACTACTCAGCGGCTGTGTGGCTCTCCTACATAGTGAACAGGTGCTGTGTCACCCACATATAGACTCTTTTGACTAGAATGTGTATGTCACCCCCCAACTTGCGTGAAGCATCCCACATTCTTCTTACCACAGGCTAGGAAATCAACCTTAAGAGCGAGGCTCAGGTAATTCTCCCTCTTGACTAGCTGATCATCCTGTCTGTGATGTCTAAGTGGACACTCTGTCCGTCAACTTTACTCCCATAACTGGCCACCTCCCGACTATACTAGTTAATTCCTGAAGACGTTTTAAGTCCATCGTGAAATGGTTGCTTAGACGTATATATTACCACTTCAAGAACTATTTATGCCAAGATTTCACAGATAGATGCCTTGATAAATGTGTTTTTACTTGCTGTGAGTAATTTCTGCCGACTGCCACCGAGAAACACATAATTCACATTTTCCATTAAGAAGAAGGCAGTGCTGGCGTGCGAAGAGTTGTCAGTTACCTCGTGACTCCAGTCAGGACTGTTCTGGAGTTGACTTGGGAGAAATTCAACGATTTTAACTCAGAAACTATCAGTTAAACTTGAATAGCTAGAACACTCCTTTTCACAGTCTGATACAGAATGAATGAGAGGCGAGATGGAAATCAGCCGAGACTGTAGGGGTCCTGCAGGGGGAGTCCAGGTTGTCCTCGAAGCCAGCTAACTGACCTCTGAGGGCTGTGCACTCCCAGGGTTCTTGCTGGAACTTCAGGCAGCACAGCTCTGAAGTTCTTTGCCAGGAACATGAGTGGGTCTGGGTATGGGGCAGCAATGGGGAAGACTTGTGTCAGGGTAAGTGGCATAGGCCTTGTTCTTAAGCTGGGTGGCAGAGATAAAGACAAGCCTGGCCTTACAAGTGATTGACAGTGAATATCCTCTGCTCCTCATGCCTCAGCTTCCGAACTCGTGTCTCAAGGAGGCCCCTTGCCTGAGTCTTCCCTTTGCTCATGCCCTGATTTCTGGAGTCTGCTGTGTCCAATCCAGTGCAACTTCTAAAGAACTTAGCCCCAACCCTGTCATGCCCTTGGGTGGATGGGACCTTTGTAGAGCAACCAAAGCTAGCAACCACAGACACCATGAAGTCCTCACTTGTATCGAGATCCCAGGGCTCGCCACCTCAGATCTGACAGTTCTGAGCTAAGCGTCTTGATGAACAGAACTCTTATTAATGCTATTCCAGCCACATTGTACATCCAGTAGACTCTGGGGAGTAGCTGAGAAGCCAAAGATCCTTTAGCACGTTGAAGATTTTCTGGAGGGAGGTTCTGATTGAAAAAATACTACCCTTAGATTTTTGCCTTATTTAAAAAAAAGAAGAAGAAGAAGAATTACGAAATTTGGAGTATAACCCATCTCCAGGTCATACTTAAAACCTATGTGGATCTAAGACCAGTAGCATTTAGCAGGGCTGGTGGTAAAACCCAGAGATAGAGCATTTACCCATCAGGCTCAATGTCCTGGTTTCTATCCCCAATACTAAAATAAAATACACAAAATCAGAAACATTTAACAGAGATGTACTCACGAAGGATGGAAAAAACAGCCCAGTGCGGTTGATGTGACTTACACAGAGGAGATCCGTTGTGCGGTGTCTGGGGTAGGATGCAATGAGGAACACAGTGGTTCCTGCAGTAAGCTGTTAAGGACACAGGGGAGAAATGATGCTCACCCTGCACTCTTTGCTGTGCTCTTTGTCATTTCCCTGCGTGGGGGACCTCACCACCCTCGAACCTTCTCCTGTTTCTCCCCTTCGCTGTCCCTTTCAATCGGTCCTAGCCACATATTGAGAGGACATAGTATGCCCCAGAGTCTGCTGGATGCACAGTATGGCTGGAATAGCATTAATAAGAGCCCTGTTCATCAAGGTGTTTAAGCTTAGAACTGTCAGGTCTGAGGCAGCGAGTCCTGGGAGGCTGATACAGATAGGAAGGGAGGACTTCACGGTGTCTGTGGCTGCTAGCCTTGGTGGCCCTACAAAGGTCCCATCCAAGGGCATGACAGGGTTGGGGCTAAGTTCTTTAGAAGCTGCATGGGATCGGACACAGCAGACTCCAGAAATCAGGGCATGAACAAAGGGAAGACTCAGGCAAGGGGCCTGAGTGATGTGAATGGGAAGTGCTGGTAGCAAACGCAGAGGCAGTTCAGCCTCCATGCTGTCCAGCACACCGTGTTTGCTCATCAGCCTGAGGCCAGGCCCTGGGCCGTGCCTGAGTGGCTGCCGTGACCAGCCTGACGTGCTAAACCATGTTAAATCCTGTCCAAAACACAGCCAACTCTTCATTTCTTTCCAGAACTATTCAGAAGATCAACTGCCTTGTAGAAAGTATTGTAGGCAACACAAAGTTCTTTTTGTGATGTAGTTCCTGCACACTGGGTCCCTCTTCCTGTAAGTTCTGTGACACAGGCTGTGAGCTCATCACTGTCAGCCGACTCTGGTGACAGCTGAGGTGCCAGGTACCCCGTAACTGTCTGTGATGTAGGTTGAGACCAGACTGGAATAAGAGTTTTGTCATGAGGTTGTCAACCATTTTAAACTGCAAAAACGGATGCTCATCTTTTATTGCAGACTGCCGCATCCCCCAAATTGAAGATGCTGAGATTCATAACAAGACATACAGACACGGAGATAAGTTAATCATCACCTGTCATGAGGGGTTCAAGATCCGGTACCCTGACCTGTACAACATGGTTTCCTTATGTCGTGATGATGGGACGTGGGATAACCTGCCCATCTGTCAAGGTATGAGATGGGAGCCACTGTAGTGAGCTGTACTTGTCGCGACTTCATTGTGGAAGGTGTATGTCCATGATTCTTTAACAGAACAACAGAGATTGTGGCAGGAAAATGCCAAGTTACCCCCATCAAGGTCCCACCCTGTCTTCCTGTGACTTCTCTTAGAATCTCATCATCGCTCCTTATGGTAAGCACATACTGAGATTTCCCAGTATAGACAGAAGAGACCTTACTCTTTAGTAAGTTGGGCATCATACTGTCTCCCCTAGAAGATTTAAAAAAAAAATTAGTTTAAGAAAATTTAAAAAAAAATTAGTTTAAGAATTGGGAGGACTGGTCTAGTGAAGGGACTCAGCAGGGAAAGGTGCTTGTTTGCTAACCTGACAACCTGAGTTTGGCCTCTGGAATGCACTTATAAAAGTAGGGGAGAACTGACCGCCATAGGCACCCTGGCTTGTGTGTGTGTGCCCATGTGCGCATGTATGCACACACACACACACACACACACACACACACACACACAAAATAATGATAATAAAATAATAATAAACTTAAAATAATTTGGAGGCTTTGTAACTGGACTGTGAACACAAGGATGAATTGTTGTATACTTAATGGAAATAACGGAGTATAATACCTCAGTACTAGGAAGAGTATAGTAAGCCATCTTACAGAGACTATTTCTCTTCATAATGTTATCCCTTTTATAGTGCACGAAAAGCAGAAAACCAATCACATTCAAATTCTTCCAAACTGCACAGTGAATATTTATCCTTTCGCATTTTTTAAATTTGCCTCAGCCACCATATTTAGAGGGACGGGTTTTTGAAAATAAGCCCTTGAGTTCACATTAATTCTGATTTTATTTTTTGACATGACTTGGTCTAAAGGACCAAAAAGGCAATGCATAATTCATAATTTGAGGGAGAAGGAGGGCATTCGAATTTGCTCCAAAAGCTCTGGCATGTTCAAGTTGAGATGAATGTTAACTTTGTGTTTGGAAATCACAACTGGCAGGCCCTGATATTGCTTTGTGCGCCCCATCATCAGAAATAAATTGTTTTCCTACACGGGAGCGTAAGAGTCGGGACCCTACGAAGGAACAAAGGCTTCAGAGTTGGGAGCACAGAGGAGCCAGGCCATCACACTCCCTGCCCTGTGGCCTGCTTCACTAGCCTGCCCTAAAGAGACAGGGGGTTTTATTTATATGTTCACAGACAGCCTACAAAACAAGCAGCTGGCTCCTGGGTTGGGCTCCTTATGCAAATAAACATCATTAGCCACAGGTTCATTCCAGGGCCAGGAGTCACAGAGGAAGGAAATCAGAGTCCATCCCCTACCACCCCCAGGTCCTGTTTTCTCTAGGTCCTTCCTCTGTCCCCTCTCATTCTTTCTAGTCCTCTTTTATTGTTTAAGTACAGCGTGTGTCCTTAGGAATTCTTTTTCCCTGTGGCCTCTTGGGATGTTATTTTAAAGAGTTCAGATGTGTGCCTTGCTGTTGCTTTGTCTGGCCCGTCTGGGTTCCTATCCATTTCTCAAATTTTGCTCATGACTTTTCTGGGTCAGCAACAAGAGGGCTGGCTGGCTATTCTTTTTCTCTCTTTTTTTTAAAAATGGTATTACTAGGAGTCGAACCCAGATCTTCACGCACATTCCAGGTCAGTGCCCTGCTTCTGTGCTATGCCCCTGTTCCTCTTTTTACTCCTAATTTTGAAAGACAGTCTCACTAAATTGTCCAAGCAAACCCCGAACTCACTCCACAACCCACACAGGCCTTGAACTTATGATCCTCTTGCCTCAGTCTCCCAAGTAGCTGGGATTATAGGCCTACACCACAGGCCTGTACCTACTTACTCTTATGAGATGTGCTGCTTCAAACAGTGCCACCTGTGTTAGCCTTACGGTCACTGCTCCTCAGAACCCTCCATCCCACAGAGTAGGCCCCCTGCCTGTGCCGCAGACTCAGCCCACCCTGTGCTGTTGCTGCCGACAGGATCCCGCCAGCTGCCACTGCACCAGCTTTCTTCCGGCTGCCCAGCTGGCACAGCACAGGAAAGGAGTATTCTGGGTTGCTGCAGACAGCCTGGCACCTCTGCGAGTCCCCTGGTGGATTGTAATTGGCTCTCAGAGTGACATTTCATTCTAGAACTTGTATTTGCACCTATAGATCCAGGGGCTAAAGCTCCAGTAGGCGTCTCTCTTATTATCTAGAGGTGCAAATGGAAATCCCATTGAACTATTGAGCTGAAGCCCGCTCCCCACGCTGTTATATTTAGGATGGGCTGTCTCCAGCCAAGACTGAGCATATCTTTCCCTTTAGCACTGATTAGCTGCACAAATTATAGTCCCTGCCATCATCTCCTCATGAGGAGCAGAGGGCAGGCTGCTCAGAGGCCATTTTTTGGCAGATACTTTGGGTTTTGGAGAGTGTCTGCATGCCCTGATCACTGTGGGGCAGAATCAGTTTCAGTTTTGATTTGGAAAAGACCAGTCTCCACAGCAGTAGCTCAGAGCTGGAGCCCCGTGATGGGAGGGAGTAGAAGGCCAGCGCTGTGCCAGCCACCTGAGCTGCCTGAGCACCCTGTGCCTTCCTTTGTTCCTGTTAATGGGCTTATCTGCTGCTTCTCCATTGCTGATTCCATTTCTTCCTCTCTCTTCTCTCCGACCCCTCGCACTTCACTTTTGCTGTAAACGTTACCAATTTTTAACTCAGGAAAATTAAAAACTACGGGAGGGAACTCTGGAGATGGCTCAGGTGGTAGTGTCTGCAAGCATGAGGGTCAGGGTTGGTATCTCGGGTACCACAAAAGCTGGGCATTGCACCGGCGGCAAGCATCTGTATCCCAGTGGTGGTGGTAAGGGACAGAGTGATCTCTAGGCCAGCCAGCCTAACGAGACAGTGGTCCCTTGGTAGCAAGAGATTCTGTCTCAAAAAGAGAGAGAGAACAATAGAAGACACATGACCTCAATCTGCAGCCTGTACACATATACCTACCATCACACACACATACACACACACACACACACACACACACACACACACACACACACACACACACACACTGATGTGGCAGGGATTGAGAAAACCAGTCTAAGACCGTGAGATGAATTAAAAAGATACTGCTGAGTTCTACTGCCTTTGTTGGGGAGGGGGATCTAGGAACTTCCTGACTAGTGCTGGGTCAGGGCCTCCTCAAATTGTGGGCCTTGGTGGCCTAAGGCAAGCAGTGTGGTAGGTACCACCCAACCATGACTGTGAGTGTCTGTGTTTGTGCTTAAGTTCTGTACCTCTGGTGCCTCTTGTGTTCCCTCACTCTCATGCACAGGTACTACAGCAACTTGCTGAGAGAACCCCTCAGGACAGAATCTAACCGCCAGCTCTGGAGGAGGGCTTGGTCATCTGCCATTGTGATGGAATACAAACCCTGTGCTTGGCAACTAGAAGGGAACGTGGGTGTTTCCATGATATGTTATTTGCTTCACACACATGCTTGCCCCCTGGAAGAATAGCACCCTGTGATGTCATTATATACTCCAGTGACATTACTAGATTCACTACAATTCCAGGACAACAGGAATGGGACACATGGCAGAATTCGGTGCCATTAGGAATGGCACAGGTTTGAAGACTCAAAGGTAGCCTGTGATAGAAGTAGGGCCCCAGGTCTGGTTTCCAGCTTGTTCTCTGATAGCATGCAGGGTGTGTTCCTTTTGGAGCACAGACACATTGTAAGGCTGTACCTCTCAGAGGGCCCTCTCTCCTGGTCATTAACAATGCGTAACCTTGTGCTTCTTTGAGACCTTTGAGACAGAAGCCCTGTATATGACCTGGAGTCTGTGTCTATCAAGCCCTCTGGAGAATTTTCAGGTTTGAAAACCAGCACATTTTATGACTCTTAATCTGTTTCACTTCAAACCAGATTCTCGGAAGTCTAGTAGCACCAGCTCAGGTAGGATTCTGTCCCATGATTGAGTTTGGAACATAAACCTATCCAAATCACAAACCCCTAGCCATTGGGGGTTTCCTTTTGGAGTACCTCAGTAGTCCTCAGCCTGATGTCGCCATAAATGACATGGGGAGCTTCATAAACACATAGTGACCCCCAGGCTCTCCTCCTGGGCATGGGGCCTGGGCACCGCTAGTTTTTAAAAGCCTGTCAAGTGATGCTAACTTTCTGCCAGGGACAGATTTGTCTGGCTAGGGATGAGTTCATCCATATCCCACTTACCTCCGTCCTTCCTTCCCAACCCTTTATCTGACCCTTGTGGTCCCATTTCAGATCTACCAGCAAACATCTGCCCACAGGTAGCTCAAGCCTGCGATGCCCTTTTCTTGCCAAGGGGCAATTCCAAAGAGTTCCTCTGTGCCGTGTGCTGTGCCCGTGTACAGGAGCAGCCTAGTGAGACCTTTCCATTTTTCTTTAACATCTCACAGGCTGCCTGAGACCTCTAGCCTCTTCCAATGGCTACGTGAACATCTCTGAGTTCCAGACCTCCTTCCCGGTGGGAACTGTGATCGCCTATCGCTGCTTCCCTGGATTTAAACTCGAGGGGTCCGAGTACCTCGAGTGCTTACACAACCTCATCTGGTCGTCCGGCCCACCCCGGTGCCTTGCTCTAGAAGGTAACACATATTAGTATTTTGGAAATGGGTGGTTTGGCGGGGAATGTCTAATTATGGCCAGTAGTGACTCTCGCCTAGGCGCAGATCACCCCACCTGCCATGGTCCCTCACTCCACCACCCACCCAACACCATTTTTAGAATTAAGGGGAAAAAGGCAAATAAGAGAAAAAGTCGAAAGACTCAAATGTCAAATCACAAAATATTGCAAGGTTAAATGGAATGCTTTCACAAATCAATTTCCCTGTGCCAGGTGACAACAGACGGCATTGCGGCACCGCCCGCCTCACGCCTCATCTTGTTGTGTCAATGCTTCCTCCGTTTTCCCGTGCATTTCTAGCTCAGCCATAAACGTTTGGCTCTAAGACTCTCCTGGAAGCCTGAAAGAAAGAGCCATCCCTTCCCTGTTTTTATGAAATCTGTGTGGTTTGAGAGTGTGTTGCTAAGGACTGCTAATCAGAGGTCTGTGTTGGGGGGAAGGGTTGCAGGGCTCCCATTTCCAGAATACAAGCAGTGTCCTGGGGTTCCTAACACCCTTGCCACTGAAGTTGAACATCCAGCTTCAGGCCTGGTTTGTCTCTGGTCTTGAAATTACACCCGATGTGTTTCTTAACATCTAAGTAGATGGCGAGAGAGGAAGGAGTCTCTTGTGAGGAAATGGTGAGGGGAGAAAACTTCCATTCAAGAGCCCCCTCCACACCTATCCAAAACCTAACCACCCCAAAAAACAATAGCATGTCAAATCAAACCAGCGCATCCCTCTTCCCCGCCCCCTCTTCCCCCCAGTTTACAGCAGCATAGCTGCCTGCTTACTTGCTATACCCCACGGGAGGAGTGGAGTCGGAAGTATGCCGTGGGATGTACAGACTGGCAGAAGGTCATCAGAGCAATGGGAGGAGGCTTTTATTTCTAAAGGGAAGGACAGACATGGAGAGAGGTTGGCCAGAGCCATGGAACCTCTGTACAGAAGAGTTGAGGAAAAGGCATGGAGGGATGCTGTCTGTGCCAGTCACTGGAAGATATCCCTTCAAGACCTGATACATCCCCGTGTCCCACAGAGCCCACATTTCATAGGGGACAGAGGCCAAGGTAGAGGTGTTAAAGTTGAGACAGCCTGGTGCTTTTGAATTTCTTATAACAAAGAGATTTTCAGTAGGATCATTCAGCAGGAACTTAGAATAGATGTGTGTATGCATTTGTACGTGTGTTCTTTATTTATCTGAAATTCAAATAGAATTGACTGCCTTGTACCTCTGTTTGCTAAAGCTGGCCAGCCTCCTCTCCAGAGACAAGGTCAGCCCGTTTGTAGTGTGGCTACCTCTCCATTGTCTGCGTACTGCTGGTGGGCCATAAGTGTGAACATCACCACAGGGCCTGCTTTCCCAGTTCCTGGAGGATTTTCCCCGTTCACACAACCAGAAACCAAGGGTAGTTTGAAGATATCATCGTTATGATTTTATCAATTTGAAATGCCCATTTTAGGATCTTCTCAAATTTGCTTTAACTGCATTTCAAGTAGTCAGATTCTGATAAGCTTCATTTGGGGACTTGGAAAGCAGCTTTTTATGGAACCTAGAGAATATGATATGGATAGACATAAAACAAAATCTAACTTCAAGAGGCAACTATCTAAGGCCGTAAATGGAGCTGTGAGCAGCTTCTGGCTGCACACATGCGCTGTTCTCCTGCCAGTCTCAGCTCTGACTGAGGAAGGGTCTAGAAACACTGCCGATGACAGCCTGTGCCAGGAAGGCCGGTCAGCGCCCTCTCCAACCCACTCCCACCATTAAAAAAATAACTTTTGCATCTTTGTTTTTAATGCCCATCCCTTCAAAATGTCCAAGGAAATAGTCTGCCCTTGCAAAGCAGCAGTGGCCAAAAGTATAAAGGCTCAAGTCCAAAGCCACAGGCATCGGAAGCCAAAGGGTTGCCTGGTACTCAGGACCATATAGCAACTCTGGGCAGTGAGCAGACACAGTGGTTCACAGCTGTAGCCCAGCTGCCCAGCACGCTGAGGCAGGGGCATCAGTTGAGACTGATGATCAAGACCAACCTGAGCAACAAAACAAAATCCTGTCTCTTAAGGAAAAAAAAAAAAAAGTAAAGTAAAATGAAAGCACTCTGTTAAAATACAGTACGAAGATTCATGGGAAAGTCATCCAGGGAGTGACATTTTTTCATTCTTCTGTTCATTTCAAAACATTGGCACATTATATATATATATATATATCCTCACAGGGTAAACAACATATATCAGTGTTCCTTGACAATCTACCCCTTCATGTGTCACCCACTTTCTCCCCTTCTTCCTGTCTTATGAAGCGCACATTTCATATGAGTTGCTTTTTCTTTGTGGTGTAGCGAAAAACTACATAACTATGCTATGTATTGTGTGCCCTTGGGGGCTCTTAAGTCCTTTAGTGTCCCGGGCCCAGCAGTGAGTAGGTGTGAGACAGCACTGCTGTAAAAGGCCTTCCCTTTCTTCTTTAACTCTTGCTCATCCCCAGCCTCCCACAATCAGTGAGCCTGTCACTCATGCATGCCATTGCAGTGTCCCCAAACTCAACCTGATCAGTCTCTTGCTTAGCGCTCATCGTGTCCTGGGTTCAATCCCCAATACCGCATAAACCAGCCATGGTGGCACACACCTGTGTCCCAGCACTCAGAAGGTTGAAACAAGAGAATCAGGAGTCCAAAGCCATTCTTAGCCATCTGGTGAGCCAAGGCCAATCATGACTACGTAAAACTGTGTTTCAAAAATAATAAAATAGGACTGGAGCATTGACTCAGTGGTTAAGATCACATACTACTCTTGCAGAGGACCCACGTTTGGTGTCCACACTTGGGTTGTGTGGCTCACAACTGCCTGTAACTCCAGCTCCAAGGGTGTCCTTCACCTCTGGCCTTCGCCTGCCTGCTCTTATGGGCGCACACATGCACACACACACACACTTTAAAATTGAGACCTTGGTATGTAACCAATTTAATATTTTTAAGGAAGTGACTGGCACCTGGTGTTAGTCTATGATCCACCATTACTCCTAGATTTAGATATAAAGTCACCCTAAATAAATTATGGCTTTGAATAAAATGTTCAGGCTTTAAGACTCCTGTGTTGTGACACTGTTTGGGTGTTCAGGTGCTATTCTGGCTCCCTGCACATTCTTAGCCTTGTTTGGAAACACGTCCTGACAACAGGGATGACTTAATTTTGAGAGCTGGCAAGCAGTGTGCCGGGCTCTCACCGCCGAGTCATTTGGTCCTCGTAACATCCCTTTCTGCTCTCAGCCCCATCTTGCTGACCAGCAAACACAGGCTTCTAAAGGCTCAATGACAGGTGCCATCTAATACATGCTGGAGCTGGGGCTCAAGCGTGAGCCTCTGTCACTTAGATTCCATTGGTCTTGCCTAATTAACTTGTACGGATTGTCTTACAGTCTAACAAAAAGATGATTTGATACTTTGATAGTCATTTGGGGGGGTTAAAAAAGTACTTGCTGCATAGGAAGGAATGTCTTTCAATTCTAGTTGTCCCCCCGGAGATATGCCAGAAGGAGGCCCACTGGTGCTGTTGGCATTTACTGCTGCCTCCCAGCAGTACTAAGGCTACCATGAAGCCCCATTTCAGCCAGGGAGCTAGGCAGAAATTGGTGGTCCCTTTCACAGACTGGGACAGTGATGCCTTCATAGACCGCAGGACTTGAGCAGACCCCTTCAGCCCTAGCACGTGACTCCTGCTGTGTGGGGCCTCTTCTCCTAGTGGAGTGAAGAGCCAGCATTTGAAAGTGACGAGTGTGAGTGATCCCATCATCAAGATCAGGCTTCAAGAGGAGTTGATCATTTGGAAAAAATCATGGAGGTGCCTTTAAGTTCCGAGGGCCAGTCTGAAGACTGTGCATTTGGAGGCCCGCACTGCTACATTCTTACCAACAGGGGGCGCATTCCAGAAGATGTGTCCCCATGTTCAAATCATATGATGATGCCTGTGAGAACATAAAGCCTTGGACCATATATATCGAATATATTGTTCTCTTGGGGCCAGGAAGATACTCCATGGGTCCTTATATGCATCCATATGGATGCATCTTAATTCTGTCCCTTCTCGGGGTCTTTGCTCTTTGTGCCTGTCACTGCTGTCTGTCTCTTTCCCATGCGTGCCTACATACTGAACCCAAATCTTATTTTTACAAAACTTCTTTGTTAATTAGCATGAGCAGTCTCTCAGTGCTCAGAGCTCTGATGACCTGTTCACAGAATGCTCATGAGTCCCAGAGCAACACTGAACTGGACACTGCAAGGAAAGGAAGGGTCATAATTCAGCTATTTGCAGAGTTGACATCTAACAGGGAGAACAAGGCAGACCCCATCATCCAGAGCCCAGCGTCCTCACTATGGTCTCTACACAGTTACTTTCACCAAAGGGCACATCAGAGCTTCTGCATGGGGGTGGGGGGGTTGCTAGTGGGAGACATCACATTGCAAGGTGAAATTTCTACCCAGATATGTATGGCACTTTATTTTCTCGGAGTCAGAGCAGTCGTATGTTTTCTGTCAGCTCTTGAGCTTCCGGAAGTATGGGCCTCTCTTGTGTGAAAGGACTACATTCTGAAACTCCACAGAGGCTCCACATCAGCCTGTGTGAAAGCCTTAGCATGGGTGGAGGGTGCTGGCCCAAGGGCTGGGAGGATAAACGGTGGTCACCGGACAAGTAAGTGAACCACACAGATAGAGGGAATCAGGTAAGCACGTGGTTGAGGAAGAGGAGATAACTACCCAGAATCCCCCCAACACAGCGAGACTGGAACTGTGTGGGATGCTGGCTGTGTGTGGTTGCAGAAAAGGAGGACGAACCATCAGAAAATGTTAGCATCCAGAACATTCCCTTAACATCCAGGCTTCCAAATGGCCTGGAAGTAGCACCTATGTTGTGTGTATCTAGTTTGAGAAATTCCTGGCAACAGTTTGCCCAAACAGTGGGTTAGGAGCGGCAGTGATCACATGACCATGCATACTCCAGGTAGGGCACAGGGTCTCGAGAAATGACTACAGCATGAACTTGGAATTCAGAACCTGTGCACTTAACAGTCCTCCATTCCCGCCTCTCTTCCTTTCAGGAGTGCAAGGGTTTGTTTGGGGCTTATACTTTGAGGGCACACGGTGCGTTGCGATGGACAAGGCATGGTAGGGGGAGAGGTCGTGAGTCACCTTGTGTCCACATTCATGAAGCAGAAAAGATGCATCACGTGAGGCCAGGCTAAGAAATCGCAAGGCCCGCCCCCAGCAACCCACTTGCTACAGGAAGCTTCTGTATCCTCTCAGCCTTGTTAGAGGTGCTCCCAGCACCTGGGAGATCAGGTGTCCAGACACATAAGCCAATACAGGATAATTTATATTCAAGCCACGGTTTTCTACATCTGGTCCCCCTAAGCCTGAGACTGTCTCCTAATGCAAAATGCATTCAGTCCAACTTATAAAGCCCCATGGCCTGTAGCTATCCCAACACTGTCCAAATGCCCACAGTCTCTTTTGAGACTCAAGGCACTCTCTTAACTGTGAGCCCATTTTAAGAGTATATTACTGTCCATCGCGGAAGGGAAGGAAGGCCTGATGGTGGATGGGTGGATGGCTGGTCACATGGAGCTGGCAGTCAGTCCCTAGCTGCGGAGTTAGAGGACCTGGACCTCCAGCAGAAGTCCTTTTTTCAGTAGATCTCTAGAAATAAAGGGAGAGGAGGGCCCATGATTCCCTCTAGAAAGGAGCAAACATTCAGTGAGATTAGAGTTTGAAAAGAAAGACACTCAAATCGGCGCTATTTGCTATTTTAATTAAATGCCTGAGAGATTCATGTATTCATTCAGCAAATGTTTTTATGCTTAGCTGCTGTAGAGTCTGCAAGACCCAGGGACCAGTTTGTTACAGATCTCTGCTGCCCTGGAGTTCCCATAGCTCATGCTGCTCCTGGTGAGACCCACTCTGCCTGCAGGTGGAGACAGACTCAGAATATCCTGTCAGCTCCCCGGGGTGCCTGCTGCTGCCTGCTCTGAGGTCAGGGAGAAGAGCTTCTGAAGTGAGGTCTCTTAGCTCCGAGAGAGTAGAGGGGCATGCTGGTGGGCTACTTGCTTCTGGATCGGTCATCTCCAGAGAGTGCGGTGTGCTTGATTTCCCCCAAGGAGGAGCAGATCTCTCTAGAAGTCTCTGATGATTTGAGCATAGCTGCCCCATGTGGTCGAGGCTGTCTCGGCCTCATGCCTGGCATTTGTGCCAAGGCAAAGCTGACCAGTCCTCAGAATCACAATGTGCCGTGTGATCCCATGCCCATTCGTGGCCCAGCTCACAGGGAGAGATGGAGGTGTAACCAGCGACGGATTCAATCACAGAGCAGGCTGCAGTGTGGGTTCCTCAGAACCCACTAAAAGGCCCAAGGACCTTTTAGGTCTGTATTCATTCAGGAGAAAAAGAGGAAAAAACAAGAAACTGAAGAATCCTTTTTAGCTAAATGTGAAATAACTTGAAAGGTTCCAATTTGAGATCAAAACTCAAAGCTAGCTTGGATGTGGAGGGCCTGTTTTGTAGTGTACTTTGTTCCCAATTCAAAACACATTCAGGTATGAGAGGCAACAGGTCTAAGAGGTACCTGCCATGATTCCTCCCTCCCAGCTTCCTGCCTTCACCAGGAAGCCCCTAGGAACCTCAGAGCTCATCTTATGTGGGGAAGCAGGAGTCTGAGTGACCTTTGGTAAGAGGCCTTTGCCTGCAGCAGAGAGCTCCTGGGAGCCTGGCTGCCCAACCTCCCTCTCCCAGTGCCCCACTCTCGTGCCACCAAACGCTAGGAATCCGGCCTCTTCCCAGGAAGGTGACTGTCAATCACAGTCCATGATGAAATCCATTATTACCAGGTCACTTCCTCAAGCCAGAGGAGGGGAACTCCTGTTCATTTGTGTCAGCTTCTTACTGCCTGTCACCAAGAAAGCGGGAGAGACTCAGGATCTCTCCTCTCCTTCCAACCTTGTTGTCCAAATAAGAAAGGCTTGGATTAGATATGCACCTAGGACTTTAAGAAGAAAGAAAATGGCAGAAGAAAAATCAGCTCAGGAACATAGTGAATCTGATAGTTTGTAGTTTTTGTTTTTTGTTTTGTTTTTGCAGAGCCAGGTATTGAACCTGGGACTTTGGGCATGACAGACAGGTACCCCACAACTGAGCTACATCCACAGCTTTTTAAAGACAGAGTCTCTCCAGGGAGCCCAGGCTGGCTTTAAACTTGCTATCCTCTTGCTTCAGCCTCCAAGTGTTGAGACCACAGGCATGCACCACCATAGCCAGCTTCCTGATGCTCATTTTCAATTACGGATCACAGAAGACAAAGCTGTAGGTATCACCACTGCATCTCTCACCCACCCTACCCTGCCGCACTCCAACACCTCCTCCAACACCCTCTGTGGAGATGAATGGGAGCATCAGTGCTGGCTTGGCTACGGCCTTCAAGTCTGGAGGAGCTGTGCCCGCTGAGGTCCCCACACAGCCCCAGGCTCCCACACTACTAAGCTGCTTTGCATAGGGGAGAGCCCATGCCCCTCCATCGCCTTTCCCTTCTTCACCAGCATCCTTGAGCAGGAGGAAATGGTATCTTGAACAATTGGAGCAACCCCTGGCTGGAAAGGACTTAGTTCAGTGGGTTCTCAACTTTCCTAACGCTGAGACCCTTTAATACATTTCCTCATGTTGTGGTGACCCCCGCCAACCATAAAGTTTTTTTCGTAACTGTAACTTTGCTACTGTTATGAATCGTAGTGTAAATATCTGATATGCAGATGGTCTTATCAACCCTGTGAAAGGGTCGTTCCACCAAAAGGGATCACGACCCCCAGATTGAGAACCACTGGTCTAGTTTCTCCCTATCTTCCCAGCCCTGCTCCCTGGGATATTCTCACACACCCCAAATTGCCTTAGGTCTCTTGTCATTTTGAGGTGCCAGGCCACACAGTAGTGCCTTTATTCTGCGATCGCATCCTGGTCATGGTCAGAATGAGGTCTGATGCTGGCTTCAGAGGGCTGCCATTCCTTCCTCCAACCTTGGGTCGGACAGATCTCAGCCAAATTCACTGGACACTACTCTGCTTGGACTTCAAGTAGAACAGGAAGGAAGGCAAAAGAAAAATCACATTCCAGAACATGTGTCTCCTGAAACCCAGACCTTCTAACACACACCTGTAGCCCTCTAGCACCCAGAGGTCCCTTCCTGGCTGCTACATTTTCTGACTGGTCTTTACCAGAGCACACTCTGCCCAGGGAGGCTGCCTCACTTGGGCTGGGTCTGAGAGGTAGAGAGAGGGGTCTTTGATTCTGGGCATGCCTTTGCCCTTGGGGACGCCAACCCACTCACAGTAATGAAGTCAATCAGCCTTGGCCCTCTTGGAATAGCTGTCTGTCCTGCTGCTTGCAAAGGGTTAGCTGAGAAACAGACAAGCCCCTTGACATCTTTTTTCAGCCTTGAGCCAATTCCAAGTAAGGGGTGTCTTTACAGAAAGGGAACAAGCTGGATGCCCCCCCCCCACCCCTTGGCCTATATGCCACCTACAAGCTAGATAGATTCAGAAGCAGCCCTGCCCCCAAGATGGAGCTCTTTCCCTGACAGTCCCTTGAATGACCTGCTCTGCCACCCACAGGCACCTTCCTTATCGGTCACTGTTCAGTGCAGTGTGGCATTTTAGTATGTAAAAGCTTTTGCAGGTGTATGTGTGGTAGTGGTGGTGGTGGAGGCGAGGGAGATGGCATATGAATGTCCCCAAGACACCCTACATACCTGCATACAGTGAAGGGCACTGGGGGAGTTACTTGCCTTCCCTCCCTTCTTTCCCCCTTCCCAGGTACAGCTCAGGTACCAACCAGAGTTGTATTGAATTCATGGGGCTCTGCTTATTAGAATTCAAGTCTTGCTCACCTCAGCTGTAGCAATAATGGCAGTGACCAAGCGGTCTCCGAGCCCCTCCCCCTCAGCTTCCCACCCTCTGAGAAGACCAGCTGGCCAGGGCACAGTCTCCATTAGCCTCTCCTGGCCCTGGAGGCTCCCTGCAGACGCTCCCGCCATCCCGGCGGCAGCTGGATGCAATATAAAATTGAATCAGCAGAAAGTGAAGAAAAGAGCAGCAGATGCCTTTTGCTCTCCTCTTTCCCCCGCATAGCAGTGGGGCCTCTATTCACAGAAAGTCGGGGAGGCCTCCTGATTTATGTTTGCCCCAAGCTACTGTACCGGATGAAGGGATCATGTAAAGCTAGGGTTTGGGATTACTGTCCTGCAGGCTCTTGAGGCCCAGAAAGCTCCTGAGCAAAAGAGACCCGAGGTAGCTTTGTCCGGCCAGCTCTGTTTGATGTTTGTACAGTGTATTCCTACTCAGGATTTTTTGAAAGGAGAGTTTTGGTCATGTTTCTTTATGCTCTGGTCTGGACACATATGCTAGTGGCGTCGGCCCCTTCTGCCCCTCGGTGCTCTCACTGGGCCTGTCGCTGGCCCTGTTTCCCTGACAGCCACCTTGCCAGTGACCCTGAAGTGGTATTATATTAGCAGGAAATGCAGAATAGCAAGCAGTCCTGTTAATGTATTGCTCATAAGCGATAGTAAATTATCCTAATGCTGTTTCCATGCACTGCTCTACATGACAGCAGAGTGATTACGAGAAAATCACTGCTTGCACGCCACACCAGCATCCCGCACAATTGCCCTGCCTAATATTTTCTCTCTACGATGAGTTATTGTCAGTGATGCTTCCACTTTCCTCAGTCACGGATGCTTGTCCTTCAGAGAAACTTGGCCTAACATTGCAAGTCTTGTCGTCGTCGTCATCCTCCTCCTCCTCCTCCCCTTGCTCCTCCTCCTCCTCCTCCCCCTGCTCCTCCTCCTCCTCCTCCCCCTGCTCCTCCTCCTCCCCCTGCTCTTTCCTCCTCCTCCTCCTCCCCCTGCTCCTCCTCCTTCTCCTCCTCCTTCTCCTCTTCCTCCTTCTCTTTTCCTTCACTTTTTCTACCTATCTTGAATTAAGAAACACTGATCCTTTTCTCTTAAACACACACACACACACACACACACACATTTGGGGGTTTGTTGACTACTCTCCAAAAGTCCGATTCCCAGCAGCTCATAACTCTGTAACTCCAGCTCTAGGAAACTGGATGCCCTCTTCTGGCCTCCTTGGGCACTGCATGCACATGGTTCACAGACATACACGCAGGCAAGACACCTGTGTACTTTGGGGAAAACACACACACTCACACCCTAAAAATTTTAGAAGACTGTTTTTCAGGCAGACCCAAGGTCTCGGGCTTCACTGCTATTGGTTTCTAGACCCATTTCCTGTTAGTATTACAACCCACAGATAGGCTCGAACTGTCCTTCCTCCTCCTCCAGTGGACCCGCCATTCACTGGACTTAGCCCCTTGACAAGGACTGCCTTCCTCCTTTCTTTCCTTTTGCCTTGTTGGAAATGTGACCATCAACCATCTCTCCTAGACTTGGACAATGAAATGGTTTTTCTTTTAAACTTCATTTAGGGAAGAAATTTCAACTGAGGTCAGGAACAGGACAGGAGATTCTTCTTCCATGGAGAGGACTCCAAAGGAAAATCACCCCCTACCAGATAAGAGTCTGCCTCCCCCGGGCCCCATCCCTCCACTCATCTGGAAGGTCACTTGTCCTGGGGTACCTGTTTGGGGCAGGAAACGTTCCCTACACTGTGTTCAGAGTCCTCAGCAAAATGTGTTCCCACCATGGCCTCACGGTCCTTCCAGGCTTCACAGATGAGCAAGACTTTGTTTTGCTTACGTCTCAGTTTCCCAGAAGAGGCAGAAAGAAGCAGCAGCCCTGACCAGTGCTTTCAGCCCCACAAGAGGGCGGCTTCATTATGCTCAGGATATAGATGGCCAGTCCAGAGGGGAAATTCTCCGTGTTTGTCCTTAAACCCGAGCGTCTCCTCCAGCCCTTCTCCAGGCGGGATTTATTTCCTCCTCTCCTCTCTAGGAAGTTGGATGACTTGTATTTCATAGTAATAAAACCTCTTGCAATCAGGTACAACACAGAAAGCAATAAATCCCCTCCATCACTCCGGGGCTGCTCCAGCCTGGCAGAGTGGTTTGGGGCCAATCTTCCTTGTTTTCTTTTCCTTCTCTTCACTGGCCCCACCCCCACCCCACTGTCCTTCATGAACCACTGCCATAGTTGCCTTCTGCCTCATATAGAGGCACCAGTCCAGCGGTTCTCAACCTGTGGGGCACCACCCCTTTGAGGGTCAAATGACCCTTTCACAGGGGTCGTCTAAGACCATCCTGCATATCAGATATTTACATTACGATTCATAACAGTGGCAAAATACAGCTATGAAGCAGCAATGAAAATAATTTTATGGTTGGGGTCACCACAACATGAGGACCTGTATTAAAGGGTCGCAGCATTAGGAAGGTTGAGAACCACTGCAGTGCTGTAGGTGGGAGATGGTAGAACAACACACCAGTTTCTAGATACCTTGCTTTTGGAGACATTGTTTTTTTGCCAATTTAGAGATCACAGATTAGGTGAGGCTGATTAGCCAGTGCACCCTAAGAACCTGTCTCTGTCTCCCCAGCTCTGTGGGCTCTGAGTATCAACTTGTGCAGCAAGTCCTTTACTGGCCGAGCTGTCTCTCCTGCTCAGCCTACGTCTGTCCATCTGTTTGTAGACAAAGCCTGTTTCAGTTTAAATATGGAATCTTCCCCACAGGCAGGCCCATGTGTTTGAACACTTGGTCCCCAACAGGCAGTCCTGACTTGGAAGGTTGTTGAACCTCTGGACATGGGGCAGGCTGTTAGATGGAGGTACAGCTGCAGGGGCTGCAGGCAGGTTCTGCTTCCTACACAAACTCTTTTCTTCCTGACTGCTTCAGCAATGCAACCGGCTGCTAGCTACCACCATAGCTGCAAGCCACTCTCACCAGGCATTCTCTGCCATGTGGGGCTGTCTTTCCCCAAACCATGAACCAATAGAAATCCTTCCTCTCTTCAGTTGTTTCCCTCTTGTGCTCCGCCATAGCAACAAGAAGGCCCAGGATACTCTCTATGTAACCCAGGCTGATCCTGAACCTCTTATCTTCTTGTCTCGGCCATTGGCAGTCCTACCTACCCAGATTTCATTTTCTCCTTCTATGGGAGAGGTTGAATTTTGTAGAAAGATCCTGCCTGGCTCTAAATGGCTCCCAGCTTCCTCTGACATGGAAGAGTTTGAAGACGACAGTGTTTTGCCTGTAGCTAACATTCCCCCTGGAAACTAGAATCCGAAGAGAAATCTAGGCCTTTGGGCACATTCTGGCCCACTTTGTCCATTGATGGATAAGGATCCAGTGCAGGGTAGGGGCATGACTCGGTGGGTGAAAAGCTTTCTGGACAAGCATGAGAAACTGACCTCACCATCTCCATATAAGCAGGAGGTGGTGGGGTGTATCTATATTCCCAGCACTGGGGTGGGGCAGGGGGTAAGATAGATAGGCCTATCCCAGGGGATTCACTGACCAGCCAGTATAGCGGAAAATGACAAACTCCAAGTTCAATGAGAGAGCCTATCTTTATAAGGTGGAGA
The DNA here is from genome assembly GCA_026225945.1 of Cricetomys ansorgei. Lineage (NCBI taxonomy): Eukaryota > Metazoa > Chordata > Mammalia > Rodentia > Nesomyidae > Cricetomys > Cricetomys ansorgei. The sequence goes on along the minus strand of JAMJFZ010000116.1, from coordinate 14,298,910 downwards.
GTGACAGAGGAAGACAGCCGGCACCAACCTCTGGCTTCCACATGCAATGCTAGAGGGACAGTGCACAAGTGTGTGTAGCAGGACGCTTTGCCAAGTTTTTTATCCTGTGCAGTTCTCCTTATGGTTACATGCCACTTGGACTTCTGGGAACTTTGCATAGGTTATCAAGGAGAATGCTGGCAGTTGGAGTTGACAGTTGGTGGGACGGTTTGAAAGATGTTAGTTCAGTTCAGCTAGTCCTCTCTGCAGTTCCTGTTATCCAAGCTAAGGACAGCCAAAAAGGGCAGTGATTTTCTATCTATCTTTAAAGGCTGCCTGCAAGAGTGGTGAAGATTTCTCTCTTTCCTTTCTATCTTTTTAGAGCTAGAGGGTAAAAAGGGCACAGTGAGAATCTGTTACAAGCTAGAAATCAGATACAAGATAGGAATCTGTCTCAGTAGCAGTTGGGGCAAGAGAACTGGGTTCAGTTACAAGTGTGTACTTATGATGAAGAACCAACGCATTTCCGAACCCACTTTGATCAGTAACGGGAAGAGATGTGGTAGACCCTGGCACCAAGAAGGTAGAAAAAATTCTTAATACAGCCAATTACATTGAAATTTAGATTTTAAAACCTAGTCCCTATCAGCCCGTCACAAAGAACAACCGGGCCCACGTCAGTCTGTATTTTCACACCATAGATATCTTATCCAGAGACTTTTGATGGAAAAAGCAACTTTGTAGAAAGCCACAAGTTCTATAGACCTCAGCCAAAACAGTATCCACAGGGAGGCCTCCCTGGTCATCCTACTTGATGTGTTTTAAGACACTGTAGCCTTTTGCTTTAACCGCAGCTGATTTTTTAAAAAAATCTCTTCAGAGCAGAAGCATGTCCAACAGGGCTTGCTGTCAGGTCATGGAGAGAATTCTTGGTGTCTTCCCACGGATGTATGGGGTCCAAGAACGGGAATCCATCCCGTCTAGCGTTATTTACCCTGGCATTTTTATGTGTCTCTCGACTTAACTGTCGTAAGGGCCACAGCTTGCTTTTACGTCTTCTGAGGGAATCCCAGCGTTGACATTTCTTGTGTGAGACGGAAAGCCCTGCTCCCGTGGCCCTGGACCCAGGGTTGGGTCTCTGCCTCCCTAGGCAAGCACAAGTTCTTGCTGTCATTGTTTGTTATAGCTGCTGTAACAGCATACCACAAAGTAGATGACTTAGAAACGTGAAAACTTACCCTCTGACAGCTCTGGAAGCCAAAAGTCCCAAGTCCACAGGGTCCTACTCCCTCCAAGACTTGGGGTAGGATCTCTCCTGGCCGCGGGTAGATCACAATCCTGGGTTTCCTTTGGCTTTCCACTGCATCGTTCTGGGCTCTTTTAATGCCACACTGAGAATCTGTGTTGTCTCCTGGCCGCCTCGTTACTCATTGTGTGCAGGATCAATGATTTCTCCATAATAGTATGACCTCATCCTCTCTTGATTTTATCTGCAGTATATCTTGTTTCTGAATAAAGTTACATCCTCAGGTATCAGGACTTAAAGTGTAGGAGGGGAACACAGTTCGACCCAGAACACATGGTCTCTAGGCTCAGGGAAGGAGCCCCTGTATCCCCTGCTTTCTGTTGCTTTCAGAATCAAAGGGCTGTCTTCATGTTTTCCCAACCCTGGATCGCCAGCATCCCTTTGGACTAACTCAGCCCTTCCTTGGGCTGGCTGACCTAGATGAGAACCCCTCCTTCATATGTCAGGGTTCCTCTCACTCACCTTACTCCCCTCAGTAGGCCCCCGGCTTTTGCAGACTCTAACTTCACTGCACAGGTTCATGGGTCAGCAGATAGAGAAGTCATTGCTCTTGCCTGCTTTTGTGGTGTGGTCTTGTAACTCCAGCACTTGGGAGGCTAAGGAGGGAGGAGCTTTCAAAGTAAGTTGGAAGGCAGCAAAGATGCAGAAGGAGGGGTGAGAGCAGAAGAGGGGGAAATGAAGGAAAGAAGGGAAGGAGGGAAAAACAAGGGAAAGAGGGAGGGAAGGAGAGAGAGAGAGAAATTGTCTTCACACCTGGGCTTTGGGAGGACTTGTGGCGGGGATCAGGGAAAGCGAAGTGGAAGGCTCAGGGTCAGCATCGTACAGGGTCTGTTCCCAGCTCCCTTGTCCACTCAGGAGACGACGTTGGACAAGTAACTCCATCATTCCAATCTTCACTTCCCTTCTCTGCATAAATGAGGCATAACCAGCCCTGCTCCGCACAGTCCTCGTCAGGATTTAAGGGGCTAAGTACTCATGCAGCCCGCATAGTAGATGCTCATTGAATGCATCTCTTGCAATCACTGCTTGCAATTTCTCTTATTGCTCGTAATGTAGCTGAGAAGAGCAGCTGCCTCTTTTTCTTGAGCTGCCTGCCTTTGAGCCAGGCGCTCTGTGCTTGCCATTTACAGGGTCATTTCTAATTCTCATAAAAGCCCTGCACTGTAGGCAGCACCATCCCTGCCCTTCAGATGACGGAAACAGAGGCTCAGAAAGAATGTGAAAATAAAATACATAAAATTGAACGTAAAACAAAAAAAAAAAAAAGTAATTTTCCCAAGGCCCCTTGGTTACTCCTTATCTGAGCCAGGACTTAAGCCCAAGGCCGCACACTCCACACGGGTACTGCAGCAAAGCTGCCTGGGAGCTCATTCACACAATGATTTGTTCTGTCTTCTCTTTTCTCTGCTATCATCTCTCACACACCCTTCTTTCCTATTCTCAGTACTTCTCAAGATTTATTCATATGTCATAAAACCATAGTGCTTTTCACAGAGTAGCATGTGCTTTTTCTTGAACAGAACTGGTCCACTTCATTCTAACATGACTCTTAGAAGCACTGGCCGTAGGCTGAGATTGAGAAGGTTTCTATGTGTAAGCAGCCACCACACCCAAAAGTATGTGGGTACACATGTACTACATGTGCGCATGTGTACTCAGACTTCCCCTTGTTATCAACTATTTCCTCATCTACTAGAACTTTCTATAAGATCAGAACAAGAAAGCACCAATTTTTAAGAAAATAAATGATTGCTCAAAAATGCAAGCCTGAACTTGAGAGGCTGAGGCCAGAAGGTCAAGGGTTGAGGACCTCATGAGCCCCTGGAAAAGGTAGAACCAGAAGGTAGAATCTCCTGGTGGGAAATTGCCTTTGATCGGGAGAGCTGATAGATGCTAAAAGATTGGAACAGCATCTATGGATGACTGTTTTCATTTTTGTTGTTGCCTGCTTTGTCTGCTTGGCTTATTTATTTTTTTCTGTACTTGTGCAAAGTAAGACTTGAGGCTCTAAGCTTCATAATAAAGATGGATGAACTCACAAGGAAGCAAGCACAGTGACCCTGTTAGTGTCCATAAGATCCACACTGGAGAGAACTAACCATTAATGCTTGAAAAAGTAGTAAGAGGAAAGCTTAGCAGATAGACATCCCCTGCTTTCAGCCATTCGGTCACAGGCAACAAGATGTCGCAGGTAAAGGTGTTTGCTGCCAAGCCCGATGACCAGCATTTAATTCCTGGAACCTGTATGGTTGAAGGAAAGAGCTGACTCTCACAGGCTCGTCTCTGACCTCCACACACAAATAAGTGAATGTAAAAAGAAGACACATACCATGCTTTCTCTACTGAGTTGCCCTGGACTACCCTGTTTGCCATGCCGGTGTCCACTGTGGAACTTGGGCCGCTGCTCCTCACCTGCCTTGGGCACTGTGCTCGAATAGCTGCAGCCAAGTCAAGGTTGCATCCTAAGCCTGAGGTCACACGTTCTCTTGGCCTAGAAAGCTCTGGGTTGGACTGGAAATGATACCAGTTTGTCTGTCAGAAGAACTGTGTCTGACTCGGACATACTGATGTCTCTGTCACCTATGGCCTAAAGCTTGTGGGAGCTTTTCAGATTTGGAATGGAAGAACTCAGTCTTTCCAGCCCTACACCCTTTCCAGCCCTGGGTGTAGAGGGCTGAACCAAGCGCATGTCCACTGCGCAGGCCACCATGTGTTTATGAGACTCAGTGTCCAGTGTTCAGATCCCACTGTTAATTGAACCATACTAGTGGACTGTATTTTACCCATCAGTGGTTTCATACTTAAGAAGTAGTTATTAGCATTTATTTTAAAGGTGCTAGATTTAATTTGGTTATAAGTTGTAAGTACTTAATCATGTGTTCCTGTCAAGCACGGCACTGTTCTCTTACCCCCCACCTCTCTCTCCCTCCTTCTCTCTCTCTCTCTCTCTCTCCTTCTTTCTTCATCTCTCTCTTTCTCTCCCTCTCTCCCTCCCCCCTCTCTTTCTCTCCCTCCCCTCCCTCTTTCTTTCCTTCTTTCTTTCTCTCTCTTTTTTTCTTTATCTTCTCTCTCTCTCTCTGTCTCTTTCCCCTCCTCCTCCCCTCTCCCTTTCTTTATTCCTTTCTTGCTTGCTTTCTTTCGTCCTTTTTTCACTTAAGAGCCTGTGCTTAATGTGAAATACCTGCTGAGGAGCACTGCACCTGTCCTGTCTATAACCTTGTAACATGGAACCTTAAAATTGTCCACTGTTCTGTGTTTGTAAACGAAATTTCAATTATAAGTAATGGGAAATCCAGAGAGGAAAGGAGAGAAGAGAAGAGACGGGTGTGTGTATGTGCGCGTGTGTGTGCGTGTGTGTGTGCGTGTGCGTGTGCGTGTGCGTGTGTGTGTGTGTGTGTGTGTGTGTGTGTGTGTGTGTGTTGAGGGCAGCCTGAGCTACACAGTGAGAGCCTGACACAAAACAGCAAATAAACAAAAATAAATCTTGAGATTCAGAAATCCTACACTGAGTTATTTGTGTGCCCCCTTGATCTAGCTTATGGAGGGAGAGTTTGAGAATCACCAGGATATCTTAGCAGCCTTGAAGCTCTCATAGTCTCTGGTGGTGCGGGCTTTTGTGGGCTGCAGAGAGAGGCAGAAGAGACAAACGACAAATGCTCTCTTACGTGTGAGCTTTCTGGTCTACCTTGTGGGGCACACTCCTCCCTTTCATGCCGTGCCCCTGCTTTCTGTCTTGAAGAAGTAAAGAAGCCTTGATTGCCATCAGAAATTCCAACTGTAGCAGGTTATGTGTTGAAAAGGGTAACCCAGACTTTAGAACCCTGACACCACAGATGTATTCTCACCTGGTGCAAGCTGGGACTGCTCTCAATTTAACTGAGTCTCCTGGCATTTCAGGGAATAGTTGTATCCTTGGAGCACAGAAATACAAGTCAGCTTTTGATTTCAGCCTATTTTTCTCTGCTGCAAAGACTGTCCGTAAACCACAGGTTTGCACCCACTGCCTCACCCTTGCACTCTTACAAGGCTTCTGTGTGGTCCTGACACCAGGCACACAGCACATTGCTTATATGAAGCCTCATTTTTGTTCTTACAGTGAAGTCTAACAGTTGTCATAAGATACAAACTGTATTTCCTCAGGAGCACCCCACTGTCGTGACTCTGAGCTAGAGAGCAGATCACAGTCTCTCCCTCGGGGCTATCCAGTATATTGATCTTGAGCTTCATCTGCCAGTGCATCTCGGAGCAGGTGAACATCGTATTCCACCCTTGTGGAAACAAGCAAGCCCAGCCCACGATCGTTTGCTTCCTTGGGTGGACACATTTATTGGCCTTCTGTGTTGTTACAACAAAAGTGGGAAGTTTAATGTGCTGTATAATGTTTATCGATTTTCCCTGAGCTAAAAGCAAAGTTTCAGATGTTGCCTTGGAAACAGCTATGACTTTGGCATGCAGGGGTCCCTACAGCTTCCTGGATTCATTACCTAGACTTGGGTCGGACGGGGACAGATGCCACAGTGACAGTTTTGACTACTAGAGGCCTACACATCTCCTAAGGGGCAGAGAGAGGTTGAGTGATTCTGTATGCATCTGTCTGAAATGGTAGTCCTATGTAGAGCTATATAATCCAGGCAGCATGGAGGTGATATCAATACGTAGAATCACAGATATCCTCCCACCAAGCCTTGCTGTTCAAGGCCCGATTATGGCATTAAGAACCAGCTTCTTTGTTTCTCACCTCTAGGCTCATCTACAAAGTTTCCTTATGCTTCCCAAACTTACATGGTGACTTTGATTCTCCAGGGTATTTCTCTAACACAAAGCTTCGGATACAGTAAGCTAGGGTGTAGTTAGAGTCTGTGCACATCTACTGAGCTCCTACCTTATCCCATGCTGGTGATCTAGGGACTCTAGTTTCAATGTCAAGAGCTTAGTGAAAAATAAAGACCAGCCCAGATACCATGAGGATGTAGTTCTCATAGCCAGCTCTACTGAACGTGCTAAGCCTGCATCCAGCAGTTGGTGGGTGGAGGAAGGAGGTTGGTTTTCCTCAGCTGTCTATCACAACTGCACAGACCTGGGCATCTTCACTTGGATTGCCCATTAGAATTACCCAGGGAGCTCTTAAGAGCTAGCCAAGACCAAGACCCAGCTCTGACCAATTAATCAGAGTTCCCTGGGTGATTCTAATATGCAGCTGGGCTGAGGGACCTCACTGCCTTAAAGCATTAAGACACTGTTCCAACACAGCTTTAATATGGCAATGAGGATGTGTGCTGGCTGTGATAACGGCAATGAACACACACTAGGAGAGTGCATTGTAGGATTCACAGAGCAGACTCACGCCCATTACTTACTTCTTATGCCAAGTGTGTAAGGTAAACCAGGACTGTGACAAAGTTCCTGAGGGTGGACTGTGGTGCAAACGAAACAGAAGTTCTTGTTCGTGTTGCAGTGTGGTGTGAGTGTCTGTCGGCTAGTGCCTCTTCCTCATCACCAGGTCTCAGGCTCTACTTCTGTGTCACGGCTTCAGATCCCTCTGGGAAATCATTTTCATTCTAGCAAGTATGGAAGAGACTTGTGGGTCTAGCCTGGACTCATGGTACCAGTTGCTGTGTGTTACATCTAGTCACAGTCCATTGACCAGAACCTAGACAGACACGGGACCCTGGGCAATGTAGGCTGGGGAAGTATTCAGAAATAAAGAGCAGTGTGGCTCGTGGTGAGCAGCCAGCAGCCTCCACCACTAACCATGTGGGGTAGATGTGGGTGCGTAGTCTGAGGAGTCAGCTATTTCTTTCATGAAGAAACGTATGTGGACTGTGTAAACCTTTGGAAGAAGCGAGAAGGAAATGATGCGAAGGCATCTAGGCTCATGGCGTGGAAGAATTTTAAAACATTAGAGAGTCTCGGTTATAATGTTCAGCACATATGCCCCCAGTTTGTGTGAGTATTCATGAAGAGCCGAGGCTATTTCTAAGGTTCATTTTCCTCTTTTGCACAGACTGAAACAGACAAATGGGTTAAGGACTGAGATAAATAATCCATTGTTCTCAGGTGCTAAACAATGGCCTCCCTGTAGCTCACTCAGCAAACACGTGTCTTTAGAGAGCAGTCCTCCCACCTCCCACCCTGGCCTTGGAGCTACTCAGGCCTGTGCCCAGACCCAACTCCTCCAAAACTCGCCCTGCTCCTGTGTGATCCCCCCCCCCCCCCCCCCGTCACCTTCTCCATGGCTGCCCTTCTTCAGTCCCTCTACCTGCATCACCAGTGTTTGTCCTCCACGCTGGACCACTGCCACCAACCTACACCAGCCATGAGCCAGGTCAGAACGCCGATGGGGTCCTCTTTGGCTCCCCAGCCTCCCCACTCACTGTCTGCCTGCAGGACATTCCCCACTCCGCTCTCTCCGGGTGGGTTGGGTGGGTTTAGTTCTACCACCGGGTCTCTCTGTGAGTTCCCTGTAGCCAGACCCCTGGCCACGCCTCTCTTCCTGTCATTCTCAGCTCACTAGGGAGCACTCACCGTTCCTCACAGCACTCTCCTCACTCTGCCTATCTTTATGTTCTCCCTGATGCATTTGGATGGAGGACCTTTCTCCACTTTTTGCTACATGAGTCCATGCAGTCGCGTGGCTGGAAACATTATCTCTCTGCTCATGACTGCTGAACTCTAAATTTATCCCAGACCTTTCTGCAGATGCCCAGTTGATGCTCACTGGCAGCTCCAACTTAACCTGAGCAAAGCTGAACTCAGTATCACCCCTTCCCACAAAGCAACTTCCTAATGTGCTGAGCGGCACCACCATCAACCCAGGTCCAAAATCTGGCTGTTGTCCTTGGCGCTTTTCCCAGGGGCCCCCAGATACATCTATCAAAATCCTATTGTAAAAACAGAGCTAGACTCTTTAAAGCACACTCCACCACTCTCCTTCCCAATATGTTGGCTGTCACTGTCTTGATCCAAGGTGCCATCATCTATCCAGGTCATGACAACCGTGTCCTAAAAATGTGCAGATCAGTGCTTAGACACCAGCTGCCTGCCGCACACACAGAAGCCAGAGCTGGTTTTTAAGGCTGCTCTGACCCTTGCTCTTCACAGTATCCCTTCACATTTCGGACAAAATCCCTACTTCTTACCGTGGGGCTATGGGCCTCACATGCACTGTCCCCGCTAACTCCTGGACTGGTTGCTATGCAGCCCTCCCTCTCCTGTCCCACGGGGCACCATCCAGGCCCCTGTTCATCGCCTTTGACTTACTTATCTTCAGAGTGCCATCCGCTCTGCTCAGCACATTCTCTTCCAGGTCTTTCTGTGTCATAAAACCATGACTGCTGTAGTGGCTTGAATAACATCCCCCTAGGCTCAGATACTTGAACATTCGGTCTCCAGTTGGTGATGCTCTTCCGGGGAGGTTAAGAATATGTGCCTTAGCCAGGCGGTGGTGGTGGTGCATATCTCTTTAATCCCAGCACTTGGGAGGCAGAGGCAGGCAGATCTCTGTGAGTTTGAGGCCAGCCTGGACTACAGAGTAAGTTCCAGGACAGCCAGAGCTACAACAGAGAAACCCTGTCTCAAATCCCAAAAAAAAACAAAACAAAACAAAAAGAGAACATGTGCCTTGCTGGAGGAAGTATCTCACTGTGGATGGGCTTGGGGTGTTTATAGTCTTGTCTCACATCCGGTTTGCTCTGCTCTGCTTGGCATTGAGGATTTGAGCTCCCGCTGCCATGCCCCCTACCACATTGGACTCATTCCTCTGGAATCAAACACCCAGATAAACTCTTCTATAAGTTGCCTAAGTCATGGTGTTTCATTACAGCCACCGACAACTAGTACAGATGCCTTTGTGATGGGGCCAGCATTCATCTCGATAGTGAAAGGATCATGTGTTTCTTTCCAGTATGCTGCAGACCCATACTGCATAATTTGTAGTGGACATGGATTCTTGAAAGAAGATGGAGATAAAGCTGTAACACAGGTTCCTTCTCTAATTCTTATATTCGACTGTAGTTAGGTTACATTTAAATAAAGAGAAGTTGAAACCACCCGTGGATGCCTCGACAAGCTCAAATCGATTTTTCTATTTGTTTTGTTGTGGACTCTTAGCAAGCAGCTGCTGCTCAGGTGCTGTCTGAGACCCCCACAGGAGCAGAGATGTTCTGGGTTTCAGCATGAAGGCCATCCATCTCCTTAGGGGCCTTTCCTGAATAGCTCATTTAAGCAAATCCTTGGGATTCCTAGTACTGCTCGACTCTCTCCCATACCTCCCAGTGGTCCCAGGAGAGAACTCTTGATCAGGTGTAACTGAGGTCAATCCATTGTTGCTTCTCTCATGGGTAATTTCTTCCGTTTATAACAGAAAACCATGCTTCCTCTTGGAGGGGAAGGAGAACAGAACAGCTACTGACCGTGTGCCATCCAGAAACATCACTGAGGAGGCTTGGTGGATGATTATTCTTCCTCCTCCTCCCTCCTCCTTCCCCTTTCTCTTCCTTTTGTGTGGTTCATGGGATCAAACCCAGGGCCTTCTGCATGCTAGCAAGGGCTGTACATCTAAGCTGCATCCCCAGACCGTCAGCAAATTATAGCCCTGAGTCCCTAGTAGTGGGATCCAATCTGTAGTGTCAGGGTGGGTCTGAAGTACGGTGAGGTCCCCTGCATCTTCCACATGAAGGAGCTGAGACCTTAATGATGCCCCCGTATGACCTACCCTCTGCTGGTAGAGACTGCCCCACCCGCAGCTTCCCTCTCCTCCTGGTCCTTTTCTCTCTGCCCTCAGTCCTCACTCACACTGGACCCCTTTATCTATTTTTTCTTGCCTCCATGGAAGTTCTGCCTCTTCCTTCCTATCCTCCTCCTGTGTCTGGAGAATCCTCAGCATCCCCCAGTCCGTCCCCTGTGTGTACACAGCCTATTTCCATTACAAATGCAGCACATTGCCTGACCTTTAGTCCCTTAAACCATCTTCCTCTGTCCTCCCATATGTCTTCAGTCCCAGCATACATCTGAGATCTTATTGCACACAGAAGAACTCCTGATTCCTATCAGTCGTGCTTGCCAAGCTCCCTAGGGAGGCATGTAGGCTGGATCTCCATCCTGACTCTCAAGTGTGTGAGCATGTGGCAGATAGGAGAAAGGCTTTCTCAGCCACAGAAATTGCCATTGACTTACCTACTTACCGTCTGAAGACAGGATACAATTCCATTCCAGTTGGTTGAGGGGAAAAGGTTAAATAAATAACTTAACTTTTAAAACAATATACTCAACATACCTAGATAAGAAAGTGAAGAGTCCAGCAAGTTCAAAGATTATTCACATCACCCTAAGGGGGGCAGGTACCCCACTGCTAACCCTGAGAAACCTGTGCTTAGACAATACGTTGGGTTTTCTCTCTGGCTTCTTTTGCTTCATCCAGTAGGATTAGTTCACCTTCCCTGAGCACAGATGATGGGGATGTTCTGTGTACACAAGACAGGGAGAGGTAACTTTGGGTCACTTGCCTGTAACCAAATGAAATGTTCAGACCGTACAGCAATAATGGCCACAGCATACTTCTAATACCCCACAGTGTTATTTGACTATGGCCTTCGCTGCCTGGCCTTGGGGAGACTCTCTGAGCCGTAGTACCCTGAAAGAAGCTGCAGGTCACCTGTGGAAAGAAACTGGAGGAGGGATAGAAGGGGCCTTGTGTTTGTCTTTTTCACATCACTGTCACCAAAGCTCCTGCTGAAAGGAATGTAAGAGAGGAAAGGCTGGTTTGTTTTGACTCCTGACTTCACAGAAGTTTCAGTGCATTGTATAGAAGAAGGCACACAGGAGCAGGAAGCGGTGCTGTTCAGATTGCGATGGACCAGGAACCAGAGAACAGACCAGAACCAAGGGCAGCTATTACCTCCAAAGGTCTGCCCCCAGTGCTGCTGTTTCCACCAGCCAGGCCCCATCTCCCAGAGGCTCCACAAACTTCAAAATAGCATCCCATGCTGGGGATCGAGCATTCAAAATATGAGCCCATAGGGAACACGTGAGATTCAAACCATAACATTGATTTTGGTGAGAGAAGGTGCTGGTGTAGCAAGGGTGGGTATGTCACTGGGACGTCTCAGAGAATAGAAACATTTACCTCCCAGGAGCCAGCCGGGATTGCCAGGCTTCCTCAAACTCTTTAGGCTTATAACCTGCATCCGATTCCTGGAGTGAAGCAGCTGTCTCCCCAGGGAAGGGCTTACATACCTCCATGGAGGGATGACCACAGAGCCAGTGTTTGCTAGGATGGAACCAATGGCAAGCATCCCTGTGGTTTGTGTGCCCTTTGTTGGGAGCATGCTACAGGTGGACACTCTAACGTACCCTTAATTGGGACATGCTTTGGACCGTGTTTGGGGAAGGTACCCACCGTTACTGACATTACTAGGGAAGCAGAGAGGCAGCAGAAGTGGAGGAATCCAAGACAGTCAGCAAACTTCCTTCTTGCCCCCAAACTCTCCAGTGGCTTCACTGATAACCAGGCTGGAAGGGTGGTCTAACCGTGAAAACTAGCTGCCATATGAACCTCTCATTAGCAAGCTCCTTATTCAGAGCCCTTAGCCTATGCAACCTCACAGAAGCTCCAGTGAGTGTGTATCATGCTTGATAGATAGGAAACTGAGATGAGGGAAGAGGCAGAGGGCACAGAGCCTAACTCATTATGTGTATGCGTTAGCACCCATGACCCTAATACCGCAACCAGACAGGGGTGCTGTGTGAAATCCTCAACAACCCAACAATGCATAGAAAAGCATTCACTAAAGTAAACAGGATTTTCCCCAGACTTATGTTGAGCTATCAGGACTTAACCCCATTCTGAGTGAAGAAGCATGTGTACAGTCATGCAGAATGCACAAGGGGCCCAGGAAGGCTGTAGGGGTGTGTGCTGTATTCCATCCAAAGAGAGCAGAGGGCCAGAGATGCACAGTGGGGAAATGAGCTGCCTAGGACACTCCCAAGAGGCAGAATGGTGAGAGAAGCGGCTCTTACTAGGGAAACTGATCTAATAGCGGGCCTTCAGCTTGCCTGTCCAGCCCCACCTCCAGCCATGGTATCCAGTACAGAGCAGTCTGTGGGTCTCTGGTCCCTTCTGTCATCTTCTACCCTCTGGCCCACCTAGCCCACCTCTGCTGAGTTCTGTGAACATTTCATAGGTAGGCAGTTCCCTTTTGTTCTGCAAGGGGACATAACCTTCTGTCCGCAAATAAGAAGCAAAGCCTTGACACCTGGAGACAGTAATTAAGATCCATTCCTGGCTGATCCGCAGCAGAGCCTCGGTGAGTTCTTCTGTAACATCCCGTTATGTAGCTGGAGTCCTCCGAAAAGCGGCGAGTGCTGTAGATCTTCTCTAAAGGCGAAAGAAATACTTTAAGTTGCAGAGGAATCTTTGTTCCTGCCACCCACAGCTTTGGATGAGAGCTAGTGGCTCGGGATGGGAGGCAGGGGCCGAGCCAGGAGAGTGTTTCCATGAAGCTGTGTCACACTGACTTCTGATATTTCTAGGATCATGAGGCTCCCTGCAGATGCCCCATAAACAGCATTGGGAGCAGGCTGTATGCCCATGCCTGAGACTGCTGTGTAGGCAAGTGTGTCTGTCAGTTTGTCTGCCTCCTAGGGATGCTGTGGAGAAGAGCCATAGCAGAACTCAGAGAGCCTCATGGTGAGGCAGTGTTGGCTGAGGGTGGAAGTCCCTTGAGCCCCATATTAAGACTTTAAATGAGTTTCACGTTTATAACTTTTCTGATATATGGATGTACATTCATGCATCTTAGGGGGTGCATGCATGCACACGCATGTGTATGTGTGTACACGTATCTCTCTCTGTGTAGGTGTGTGTGTGTAGGTGTGTGTGTTCATGTGTATGTGTATGTGTGTAGGTTTGTGTGTGCATGTGTAGGCCAGAGGTCAACCTGAGGTGTCATTCTGCAAGACACTCTACCGTTTTTTGAGATCGGGTCTCTCACTGGCCTGTAACTTGACAATTGGGCTAAGCTAACTAGCCAGTGAGCCCCAGGGATCCATCCATCTCCACTTGTCCGAGCACTAGGATTACAAGTGTGAACCAGCACACCTGGCTTTAAAAAAAAATTATGGATTCTGGGGACCAAATCCAGATTTCCAGGCTCACATGGCAAGCACTTTACTGACAGGCATCTCCCCAGCCCAGCATGTTTATAATTAATAATACTTTTGTTGTTTCCTTCCAACTGTACCCCATGGAGGTTTCCTTTACAGAGAAGCTAATGGCGTTTCCAGGTGCAGTCATTAGGACGCAGCAAGATGTGAGATAAACTTCTCCACTAGGGAAACACATCTCCATCACTTGGCAGTGATGAGAGAGCACAAACCTCCAGACCTCTAGTGTTTATCTGGTCTCAAGAAACATGGTGACCAGAGGCTCCAGGTTCTCTGAAGGTTTGGTGCTGCTCTGGTGTTTCCTGGGAATCCTCACTGTGTAAGGAGCCAGGTGTGGAGCCTGGGCAGCACCCATCCTGAGGAAGGACGAAGCAGAACCCCAGTGAGCCTGAGCACCAGTGATGCTAATCACCATCATTTATTCCCACCTGCTGGGAAGTACCGTTTACATAGCGCTTCTGACTATCCCCACAACACTGGGCATTAGTGGTTGCTTCTCAGGAAGTTCCCAAGAAGCCGTGCCAGCTTCCCAGCTCCCCATAGCACTGGGCATCATCAATAGTAGATGAAGGGTTTGAACACAAATATGGACAGCCCCACCTCACTGACTGACTGGTTGTATGGGGCAGCCATTCTTTAGCACATCATGAGTCCATCCCTGGGTGATGCTGGTTTCAACAGCTGCCCATTCCTCAGGCCTAGTCTTGGAAAGCCCTGCTCAGCTCCACTTACACGCACTGATGTCGGGCTTCTTCTGTTAAGTGTTCCAGCCCTTGAGACTTGGTTTGGTAATTTTCCAACCCTATGATGGCCCTCAGGGGCTTGTTCAGAAAGCCTACTGAATAGGAGTACCTTGATACACAGTGTAGCTTTTCTCATCATTTCCACACATGTGGGTGTGTAACAGGGCTCCAAACGTGTGGGTGTGTAACAGGGCACATTCATACATGTCCACATAGTGAGGTGATTACTAGAGCTGAGCACGAGCTCTTCCATCTCCCCATGGCTGCCTTCTCATCTGAGGTGAGAGCTGAAATCTACTTTGGGCAAATTTTAAGGACACGGTATAACACTTCTAACTTTAGCCCTCAGGCTGTGCAGAAGATCCCTGGTCTTGTTTATTCCACCTAACAAGTCTATGCCCTTTGACCTATGTCTTCCTGATTCCCCACCTCCTTGCTCCTAATGATCACTGTTCTAGTCTGTGTCTATGTATTTGAGGGTTGTTTTTTTTTTTTTTAATAATCCACATGCTGTTGAGTTCACAATCATACAATTTTCTGTCTCTGTTATATTTCATTTAGCATAATACCCTTGGTGTTTATCCATGTTATTGAAAATGGCAGAGTTTGCCTTTGCAAGGCTGAGTGATATTCCATGGTATAGATCACAGTTCCTTTGCACATTCATCAGTTGGTAGACAGACACTTCATCTACCTTTGCCCGCTGAAAGGGTCTCCACTAACATACAGCACTCCCAGCAGTGGGGTATTAGGGACCCTCTAGCAGACAGTTGTTGGGTCTGCCAGCCCTGAAGGCCAATGGCGTGTCCTTCCTATTACCCTCCCAAGAACCACTGGGGAGACGATGACACAGGACAGATGTAGTAAAGGGAGAGCCCATGCTATTGTGTCCCTGGAGTTCTCAGGGGTGTGAACATTGTGGGTACCTTTTCTCCATCCTTCCTGGTTGCTAGGCGTCCTTGCTGGCCATCTTGCTTACCTCCTGAGCACCCCATGGATAGCCGGTCTGGATGGAGATCCCCTTGCGGAAACAGAATTAGCAGTGCACGGGGTCATTGCATCATGGTGTGTGCCCAACATAGGAGGGCATGTGCCAGCCCAGGAGCACCCTCAGGTGGCAGGCAGCTCCCCAATGTGAAGTCAGAATGCAAACTCTACTTTTTCCAGTGCCTACCTGGAGGATCCTCTCAGCAGCCACCATTTAACTGTGCAAACCTGGGCCTCAGACCCGACTCCCGGCCCTCCCCGCACACACACACAGTCCCAGCTAGGCTACCTGCTCCCCACTGGAAGCTGCTCTTAGTGCCCCCTCCACTCTCTCTCTCTGCCCTGGAGGCATCTTTGCCTCCAGCTTCTCCAAAGTAGACCACCACATTCTGCTTTCTACTGGGACCCCAGCAACCCCTTCTTCCAACCAGCCAGGAGCAGCTGTGGCCTGCTGTTGCTAACCTTGAAACTTCCTATTGCCTTTGTCGTTTCTCTACCTCCTTACTGAGATCCTTCAATGCTCAGGACCTAGGCAGCCCCACTGACCACTATTACAGACTGGTTGTGAACTAAGGCCTTAGCAGCATTCCTGAGAACACCCCTCAGACACTCCTGGTTTTCATGAGGACGCTGGGATGAGAAGGGACTTGCTCACTTAGCTGCAGAGTAGTTCAGTCAGAATTCAGTTCTGTCCCTCGGCAAAGCAAGCCTAGTTCCCTCTCACTCACTTGCACCTGTCGCCTCATCTTTAAAAGAGCTAGTAAGATCTACACCGCAGCATTGTGTGCAGGATTAGGGTTAGGTGCCCAGCAGGGGCACACCTTGGGACACTCCCATCAGGGGCCCATCTTGTTATCCACCTTGGGGAACACACACCAACAGGGAGTACCCCCATATCCTCTCTAAAAATTTTGGCCAGTTTGAGGTGTGGTGCTTGGTGCCACGGGTTCTACAGTAGCCAGAGAGAATATTTGGTTGCTTCTAGGAAGGGCCACAAAAGTTGACTCACATTTAGGTTTGTTCGTCTTGGTTTTTAGCCTGGTTGTAGTGGTTTCTGAGGTGTGGTCTCAAAGCCAGGCCTTGGTAGACTGTGGGTTGATTGTTCTCTGAGGAGTGTTGAGTGGCATGCTGCTTAGTTCCGAGTCCTTCTGCAGGCAAGAGAGGAGCTCTTTGTGGCATGAGAGGAATTAGCAGCAAGCTGCGCTAAAGCTGTCTTTCCAATGTCAGAAATGTAACCGGATCCGCCTGTGCAGCCCAGGTGTGGTCTCAGGGTGGGAGCCTGAGAACAGTCCTTTCCCCCTAACATCGTGCAACAAGGGTCAAAAAACCCTTAAACATCATCAAGAGCAGAATAAGCTTCCACTCGACAGAGGAGAGGCCCAGGGCTTACCCAGGGTTAGGGGACCCGTTTAAGGTCACAGGGCGTGTGGACAGAAGAAAGCCTAGGACTTCAGGCTCTAATTCTTGTTCCCATTGCCCTGGTGGCTCCTGGGTGTGCGGGACCAAGGATAAACCTGCAAGCAAAAGTAGGAGAGTCCCTATGTGCTTGCCATTGGACACGAGGGGTCAAGTGGGGCCACAGCCCCACCCCCACCCCAATTTGAACAGTTGCAGATGACTGTTTTGGTAACAGAAGCAGACTTGGCACCACTGTGCCATTGGGTAAAAATTTTGTCCATAAATATCTTAATTTTGTTTACTAGGTTGTCTGGCACATAATAACATGCATTATTAACAAAGTAGCTTAATGCTATCTATTAAATAGGCGTACTCGTCATTGTGATGAGCTTCTCCTTTATGATGTACTTTACAATACCACATGACAGCATTCGTGCTAAGAATATCCTAGCAGGCTTCCACTGACCCTCTGTGAAAACACAGGCTATCTCTGGTCCCACACCTTAGTCTGATGTTTCTTGTGTAAGTACCTTCTGAAGTAGCTACCGTTGGCCATGTCTGTGTTGCTTCTGAATGGCTCCTCCAAGGGAGCCTGTGGTTCTGAAACTTTTATTCTCCCCAACTGCCCAAGTTTGTCCGCTACCTCCTATGGTAAGTCACGGAGATTTCATCTGCCACCCGAGGCCTTGTGAGCGCTACAACCATGGAACCGTGGTAGAGTTCTACTGTGATCCTGGCTACAGCCTCACCAGTGACTACAAGTACATCACCTGCCAGTATGGAGAGTGGTTCCCTTCCTACCAAGTCTACTGCATCAAATCAGGTGAGACCAGAGGCCATGCCCTTGGGGGAGGCTGGCCCCTGGCTGTGGCCAGGCCATGGCCTGAATTGCTCTTCTCTCCTCCTCGGGACCAGGCTGTAGAAATTAACCATTATGGGTATGGGTGGCTGGGTTGGACTCTGCCAAGGGATTCCAGACCGTTTCAGAGAGTCGGGAATATTTATGAACTGAATTGTAGCCCTGACACCCAGGGAGGAATTCAGCTTCCATAGTTTCTCACAGACTCTGTGCTACCCACTGGGAAGTACGCAGGCCCATTGGTGTAATCAGAATTATGTACATGGCCCTAGGACCTGAGCAGCACCCTTCTCTTCTGCTGATGGGCAGGGATTCAAGTAGGAATAATATCATTGTGGGTAAGAACTGATCTCACACAGTGGAAGCAGTATACAAGCTCCACTGCCTCCTGGTAAATGATGCATGGTGACAAGCCAGCTTTGCCACAGGTCTCAGGTACCATAGAAGAGGCCTGGTACCAGCACACCCCTTCACCTACTCATCCCACTTCTGCCCGCTTTCTCCAGACCATAGCTATGGATACTTCCCCAAGCAGCAGTGGTGGTTGGACACTGCTCTTCTGGACACAGAGGTGATGCTGGGTGTCTGGAGCCATGCAGATGTCATGGGAGCCAGTAAGAGATGAGGCACTGAGTCTAAGAGAATGAGCAGCACCGAATGGGATAATGGGATGGGGCATGCTGGGAACAAAAGGATGAGAACCTGTTCTGGAAGTGTCTGCTCTTACTTCTTACCCAGCAGACACCACAGACGTGACGTGATGGCCAGAGAGTAGACATGGACCCTTGGCCTTCAGCATCCTTGCTTCGCTCCATCCTTCATGCCAGAACGTTACTTTGGCCCATGTCAGAACAGGTTCTTCAGGGCAGAAGGACGGACCCCTTTCACTATCCTCTGAAGAAGCAGTTACATTATTGTTTTGCCCTGTGCTAGGTTCTCTTGCCCAAGCTGCAACATGAGCCTTTGTGTCTACAGCCTCACTAGTATCTAGAAGTACTTGACCTGCCAATATGTCTTCAACCCAGCAGGACCCATGCTAGAGATATGTTTCAGTGTGGTGTGTCTGTCGAGTCCCTGGAGGCATATCATGGGTATCTCATGTACCAGATGACCACCAAAGGGACATGGCACCTCATGCCTGGCTTTGTTATCTCTCACGGCAGAGCAAACATGGCCCAGCACCCACGAGACCCTCCTGACCACGTGGAAGATCGTAGCATTCACGGCCACCAGCGTGCTGCTGGTGTTACTGCTCGTCATCCTGGCCAGAATGTTCCAGACCAAGTTCAAGGCCCACTTTCCCCGAGGTCAGTGCTGCAGAGAGAGTACATTTGAGGAAAAAGCTTAAGGGTCTGGGTAGAGGGTCAGCGAGAGAGCACCTTGATGGAGACAGGCCTCATCCCCAACTCCCTTAGGCAGACCATGTTGGGACAGGCTCTGTGGGGGACTGGAGCAGGGAGCCAGGCGTGGGTTGCAAGCTGTGCACATCCCATCAGGAGCACCTCCCATCACAGTCTACCTGCTATGGCTCTAGCTATGGCTCTAGAACTTGCATATACCTGGGAAGGCAACATGTTCAGGGATGTGACATGGCAGAGGTCAGCCAGTAGGGCAGGAAAGTGAGCCTGTGTATGGAAAATCAGGAAGGGCCTGGAATGGGATCTGGGTCTTCAGAGGGTGGCTCTCTATCCTCCTTGACTATACCAGAGAGCTCCAGTTGGTGTCCTCATGCCCAAGTCCTGCTCACACCAGAACTGTCCTGACAGCTAAGCCTGTCCCTCACAGCGGTCCTTACCCTAACCCAGTCATCCTCATCCCAAGTTGCCCTCACTGTGGTACCTAATCACCAGAACTAGGAATCTGAGATTCCTGTTTGGATGAGGAAGAGACTCCTAGAATCAACTACTCTCTTCCCTCCAATGCAGTCCAGTTTCTCTCTCACCTCTCAGGAGTGTGGTGGAGAGTGAGAGAAGTGGCAGCTCCCTCAAACCCAACATTTGCATCATGCTCAGCATACTCCTGACCCCGGCAGCAGAAGCACCATGGGTCACACCCAATAGGCATCTTACTGTCCCCATCACGTATTCTGGTGCTGGATGTGGGGGTCACTTATATCCTTTTAGGCGCAGAAGCATGTCAGCACCCCACTGGTGACATAGCCAAGCCTTTGCCGAGGTTCCAGAACCTTCCTTTCTTCCTCTGAAACCTTCCATCTACTTTCTGGGCCTTCAGCATTATTATTTACTAATCAGGGGACCACGTTCTATCACTGAGTGGTTACAGTTTCTCACTGAGTGGTTACAGTTTCTCACTGAGTAGTTACAGTTTCTCAAGAAGGCCAATGGATCACAAAGAGAAAGCTAGATTGCACAGCTATGATTCATGGTACATTAGCAGACCTTCAGTGCCCACAAAGCCATTTTTCTATATATACTTGGAGGAGTTTTCTAACTTACCGACTACTAGGATGTTTTTGAAATCATCTCAAGACACCTGATGGTCTCACCCTGTCCTCCAGTTGCTCAGGGGAGGTTGGTACCATCTGTCCGAAAGGAACACTAAGTACTCAAGGGCGTGCCAAGGACAGACAGCTGTGCTCTCCAGGTCCCAGGTGTTTGATATCCAGACATATGAAAGTCACGCATGTGGCTGGAGCTGTGCAGAGGGGAACATGGCCCAAGCATGGGCTGTTAGGGTGAGAAATGAGACAGAGGTGTCTGCCTGTTCTGGTCTGACAACATGGAAGCGAGGGCCAGGGCGGAAGTCCTGAGCGAGCTGAGAAGACTGTGGTAAAGCATGGAACAGCCAGAGAGGAGTGAGCACTCCTGGTGCAGTAGCAGCACCAGGTAGGATGCATGCTCTCCCCTCCTTCCCGCCTTCTACTTTCTAGAGAGTGCAGCCTAGGTGGTCTCCTTCCTTCCCTGGATAGCCTTTAAGGACTATGGAGCAAGAAGACACCGCCATGACCCTAAGCTTTTGCAAGATGTTCCAAGTAGACATGGGCTCTAGGGTGTCCCTCTCCTGTTAGTGAACAGCGCAGTCTGGCGCTGCCCCTCCCCCCACAAATGCTGTGTCCAGACATTTCATGTGCCCTCCCAGAAGCACCCGGGGTTTCGGGCATCATCACATCCACACAGATCTGTTCCCTTTCCTGTTGTGTCGTCCTCTGGCCTGGTTGTCTACCCTCAGTTTCCAGCAGAAGGAACAAGCAGCCAAGCTCTAGGCTATTTTACTTACGGCTGTAGGCTCTTCCAGGGCAGGAGCAGAGCCTGGTGGTCATGTGGGTGGAGATGTCGGTGCACACATCACCCAGGGTCAGGTCTAGCACCACTGCATGCTCACAGCGATAGCAGGTCCGGGTGTGCAGGCCAGGAGCCGTACATGCGCTCCATGAGGAAGGGAGCATCTGCAGAGATGGCAAGCTGGCTTCCCTTCCCAGCCACTGTGCAGGTCCTGCCTGGACCACAGTGCAGCATTGGGTCTGAGGTGGCCATGAGCCTGGGTGACTGGA
The DNA here is from genome assembly GCA_026225945.1 of Cricetomys ansorgei. Classification (NCBI taxonomy): domain Eukaryota; kingdom Metazoa; phylum Chordata; class Mammalia; order Rodentia; family Nesomyidae; genus Cricetomys; species Cricetomys ansorgei. The sequence continues at coordinate 14,277,965 of JAMJFZ010000116.1, read as the reverse complement.
ATGACACCATCCAAAGGGAGCAATTAATAGCCTGCCTTTTAAATTTTCTATTGTGTTTCATCTGTCTATCTAAAAGTGACTGGTGTGGTTCTGTTTGTTTGTTAGGCAGAAGCCTAATAAGCACAGACTGGCTGTTGCCTCTGGGCACACAGTGTCCAACCTTCCTTAGGATGGAGGTGATAAAAAGAAAACCTGTCTGCAGAGCTAGGCCATGGTGCACAGCATGTCTGCCAGGGACACCCCGGAGAAGGGCTCTTTCTCCATATTGTCTCATTTATAGAGTTGTTTAGACCCTGACCTGTTCCCACTGTTTCCTCTGAACAGGGGTCCTCCCAGGAGCTCCAGCAGTGACCCCGACTTCGTGGTAGTGGACGGAGTGCCTGTCATGCTCCCGACCTATGATGAGGCTGTGAGTGGTGGCTCAGGTGCCCCAGGACCTGGGTACCTGGCCTCTGTGGGCCAGGGCTGTCCTTTACCTGTGGATGATCAGAGCCCCCCAGCATACCCCGGCTCCAGGGACACAGACACAGGCCCTGGGGAGTCAGAAACCTGTGACAGCACGTCAGGCTCTTCCGAGCTGCTCCAGAGTCTATATTCACCTCCCATATGCCAAGGGGACAGCCGCCCTGCCCCAGACAACCCTGACATGAGTTCGAGCACAGCAGGGGAGGTGGCATCCACCAGTCCGGGCATCGACATTGCAGATGGTAAGCATTTTCAAAGCTATAGCTAGTTTCCCAGCACAGGAGCAAGGCCATTGGCCTGCTTCCTACCCAGCTGCCATTGCTTCTCACTCTCTACCTATAGGGGCATCAACAGGCCAGGTATGGCAAAGAATGATCAGTATTTTGTGAGCCCAGGGGTGAAAATTTCAGGAGGCCCAAAAAGGAACCAGGCTGTGCAGTTAAAAGGCTGGAGTGGCCCGCCCATCCATTTCGATGCCACCTACTGTACAGGGTGTTTGTCTTCTTGTCCTTTCATTGAATAGGACTTCTGAAGGTGGTACTTAGGGGCAGCATCCCACACAGGCAAAGAGGAACAATCCAGACGTGTGCTCCAGGCCCCAGCACATCTGCCAGAATCAACTTACAGCAGGCTGGTTCTTCTCTGCCACCATGCACACTGGGCCCTACCTTTCCACTTTGAACCCCGAGGAAGGCCAGTGTCGTGGGGAGTGCTGCCAGCCTCGCCCAGCAGGGCAGTGGATCCCGAGCAATGCCCTGCAAATGAGTAAATTCGAATTGCTCGGTGTGAACACAAGGCTGCACCTGCTACGGGCAAGATCACAGCCCATGAAAATGGTGAAATGTGTTTGCGTAATCAGGGCTCCACTTCCCGGGGGAAGGAAGCTCAGCGCAGCTCAGTAAAACAACATAGTGATTCCAGAGTGTGGCCACAGTAAACCACAGAAGCAGGGCAGAAACCAGCTGGCCCTGGAGCCCTTCCTGTGTGCCATCCTGCCTCTCTGCACTTGAAATTGTAACATTTGGGCCTGAGTGACTGTGGGAGCCTGTGGTGAAAGTCTAACATTATCCTTTTTATGAGCTGGGTATAAAATCACAAATTGTTCTCTAGCAAATAGATGGTGTGTGGGGCAGGGAGAGGAGATGCTGTTTTATTTGACCTTTAATGGATGTGTGGAACTTGACGTTTTCCTTTCTTCACCAATTTCTGGGGCTGGAGCTGCTTTAATGAGGCTCGTAATTCCAAACCGTGGTAGTTTTCAGTTGTACTAAGCAAATAACCATCTCTTCCTTTCCAGAGATCCCTCTAATGGAAGAAGATGCCTAACTGGGTGGAGTCCTGGTAATCCCAGTGCTCCCTTTGGGGAAAAGAGCCTTGAACCTTAGAGTGAGACCACAGGAGGACAGAGCCTGGGGGAGAAAGGGGTGTTTTCTAATCTATCTACATGGAGACAGCGAGTCACACCATACATCTCCAGCAGGACTGTGGGTCTGACTGGCAGCGGTGTCAGTGCTTTCAAATAAGACTCAAGGGTTTGTCATGGCCTCCAGGGAGCAAAGGGCAGAGGGGACTCTGCATCACACACATCCCCATGACAGTGTTGAGTGTCTCTTGCTACAGAACATGAAACGTGCCACTCGCATCCCAACGAACTACGTATCCTGTTGGCTTCTGTTGACAGCACTCCCTGTCCCTCCGAAAGCATGTCACATTATGTAAATTTGCTTCTAAAATCTGCTTTGAACTGAATAGGGACTCTAGATCAGGACAGGTCAGCCTCTGTAGAAAGCCCATGTTGTCCTGCCAGCCAAGGAGCAGATCCTTCTCGTTGCCCCTATTAGTAAGGGATGGGCTCCTGAGGAAAGGCTCTCATGTGGCACCCAAACCACCTCCTCCACCTGAAAAACTGATCAAAGCAAGATGTGGTGATCCCAATGAGAAAGGAAAAGAAAAACAAGCAGACTCTGGTTTCCAGAAATTTTCTCACACAGAGCCCCCCCCCCCCAGTGCTCTGTGCTGCCCTCTGGTGATGGTGTGTCTGTGTTTGTACTCGTGGTCTGGCAGTGGATCCATGGCGTGGGATAGACCTGTGACTTTACACCGTGGTGAGAACATGTTCAAATGCATCTTGTGGTGGACCGTAACCGGTAATGTTTGGTTTTGGCATTTCACATTTATCTGCTCATGCCTTCCCGTGTGAGTCATTGTTACCACATTGCCCCTGGCTCTAAAACTTAACCATACTTACTTTTATTTTCCAAAACAGAAAGTTTCTGTAAACAGATTTTGCATCTGAAGAAAGTGTAAGTCTGATCTTTCACACCCCACCCCAACTCTCTGTTTTGTCCTGCAGAGTTGGAAGGCTGGCCACCCAGCCCCAAACCAGCCTGCCCTCTTGCTTTCAAGGGGTTTTGGCCCTGCCTGCCTGCCATCCTGCATTCCTACTATGAGGGTCTCATGGCACCCAGTGGGTGTTTTGCCTAAGAAATTGATTTTTTTTTTTTTTAAGAATCCCGAGTCCAGAAGTGTCTCTTCAAATACATGTTGCTCTGTGGTGTCAATTCCATTCTTCCTCTGGGTTATAGACAAATATAAACAAAACTCTCATCCATAAAATCACTGCTGACAGGGCAGCGAGGGCTGGAAGCTTGATGGAGTCCTGTTTCCTCTCGACACAGACTGATTAAAAATTTAAAAGAAAATGGTGATTTGAAGTGTGACTTTAATAGTAGAGTGGAGTGGGGAGGGTGGGAAGCTGGTGACAGTAATCACTGGTGATGGAAGGAAAGCATGGGGTTAAGAATACACAGCTGAAGGAGACACTGCATGAAAGGGTGGGCCTCGCCCTGCCTGATTCACAGCAGCCATCGCCCGGGTGCCCCCAGGGGTGACAGTGGTGCGGAGCCTGTGGTTACAGCTGTGGGTAATTGCAGATTGCTTGAGTGACAGCCCCATGCTGGTGCAGCCCCACGTCATAAACCCCATTTATTCAGAGACGTTGATGGGTGGTGAAGCACCACTGCCTTGACAGCATATGCCCTGAGGAACTGGGCCTTCCGGAAGCAGCCTCTACCAGCGAGCCAGACCTTGGCTCTCCATTTCTACCTGTCCTCTCTCCCAGCCTCCTCATATTTTAGAGACCTCCAGGTAAGAGTCCCATCTCCCATGAGACAGGCAGGAAGAGGCACCCAGAGTTGTCTGAGGCCATCCCTGCCTCTTTACAGTAAATGTTCCACAGCAGGGCAGCCATAGACCAAGAGCAGAGTTGCCACCAGGCCCCAGGAAGAGAGCCGAGGACTTCAAGGAGTTCTTCAGCACTGTTCTCAGACAGAGGCTGGGGGAAGGCCTTGCTGTGTGACCGCAGCATCACACGGTGCCCTCGCCTGGATCCCGCCTGCTTCGCTCACTTTGTGTTGATATTGACTATTTTCACCACAGGTGTTATTTATGGGTTATTTTCCCAAGGTGCTTCTGACAGAAAGAACCTTTGTGAGATTCCAAGCAGGGTGTGGTCCCGGCATAATTCTTTTAAATATCCCAAAGTCCCTACAGCGTGAGGGAGCAGGTCACCTTCCACAGACCTCCTCAGTGTGGGAAACCTCCTGGAAGAGGGAGCCAGGCCAACACTGCTTCTCCTCGGACTTCCCCACCGCCGCACATCATCGAGTTGCTGCCCAGCGGGCCAGGGCTGTCTGACTGGCTCTATCATGAGCACAGCGCGAGTCGCAGGCATCTTCATACTCCATTGCCATGTAGCTTTTCTTAATTGCAAGGTTGTGATTTGCCTGTGTGGGTGCCTCAGGCCCTTTCCTGCCTAATTACCCCCAGCCTGGCAGCTGGCACATGGACAAGGCTGCCTTCTGTTACTGCAGAAATGGTCCCTGGCCACCAGCAGGTCCGAAATTATCAAACGCACAGACTCCTAGTCCACAGCTTATTAGGTTCAGTGGCTTCTCATTCCATCCTCCCCCTGCACGACAGGTGTTCAAATCCCTTCCCACTCAGAAAGCCTCGGGCTCTAGCTGTTACCTCCAGAGCATCATGGGAGAGTGTGGGCTTCATGGCCTGCCTCCTCCACTACCACCTGGCTGTGAGCTTGGATCAGTTACTGACCTCACCGGGCCTTTGTTTCTTCATGCAGAAATTTAGAACGGCTTTTCTCTGCTTTCATTGCTAGGCTGTGGATGGCAACTGATGTAAGTCAAGTCGCCAGACACAGAGGACAATTAAGACATGGCAGCTGCAGGTCCTATGAGTAGGAGAGTGCCTGTCATATACATTGGCTCCCACGTGCATTCCCACATACCTTCTACCAGCCTTGGTTCCTTTGCCCTCCAAGGTGTTTGTAGATGAAGCTTATTGGGGGCTATCCAAGGCACACAGACTGAGATAAACCACATCTGTTCCCAGAAGCAGATTCCCAGGAGCCTGTCCCCAGCTCCTGCACACTGAGCTTTGATATAAGTGGAAGTTTCCATCTTTGGGCCATCAGGCATCTGCGCTTGCCACCAGGCCAGTCCATCTCTGCTCACGCAGGACACGAGAACTTCAGAACCCCTCTGATCCCACAAAGACTAAGGACTCAGTCTTCCCTACAGGCAGCCCTGTAGATTATCACTAACCTACTTCCTTAATTGTATTTTCTATTTTGAATTTAAAGCATAAATTTTACTGCCTGTACATTTCCAAGATGATGAAGGAAAAGTCCACAGATAAAGACACCTAGTCTATCTAGCAAGCAAGCCTGGGCCCCCGAGAGTGTTAGCTACTTGTCAGGAGGACAAACACTGAACATGGTGTCCCGGAATCATAAAACTGAATGTAGAGTGTGCATGTCACTGTGCATGTGGTTAGCTACCATATTGGGCCCAGGAACACACTGAGAACTTTGTGCATGGGTTCTGAGAGTCTGGTAGCCCCAGGAGGTCTGGCCCATGGTCCTCTGAGGCCAATGGAGAAAGAAATCTAGCAGATGAAGTTTTGGAAGGGCCATGCAATGGAGCCTTGAGGAACAAGACCAACATCTACCTGGATGCTGGAAATAGAGACCCACTATGTGCAGGCCATCTATGCTCCTTAGTTCAGTGTTAGTAGATTGGATGAGGGGAAAGCCAATGAAGAATTTGAAACCAAGACATAACTAGGGTGAGATAGAGCAAAGTGAGCTGGGCTGAGAGCTACTTTGAAGGCAAATTCAACTTAGTAGAGCATGGTCTCAGTGAAAGCGTATAGAGGACGCCTCAAAGCCCCAGGCTCCTCAGCTATACAATGGCAACTACACATGGTCTTAAAGATCTCTTTCCAGTCCAACAGAGTGCCAGTCTTTTTGGTGTTTTCTTGTTGTTCCTTGTTTTGTTTTAAATCAAGAATCAAGTCTGCCCAGCTCTGTCTGTTCTCCAGTCTCTTTAAGCAAGTGCCTACTCCTGTTAGTCCTCGGCCCACCCCACCCCCACATCAACCTCAGAATGACACTCAGTTCAGCTCCCTCTCTTCCAGAGCACAAGCAGCTCAAGAACAGGAATAGCCCATCCCAGTGCCCCGCCCCGCTGACCAAAGGGTCCACACTCTAGGAGCAGGTGCTTTCACGTTGGGCAAGAGTAGGAGTCGAGATAACAGCCTTTCGAAGTTCTGGCCTCTGATGGCATTTCTGTAGACCCCATCACAACTTCCGTTGGCCAGGGGACCAGACACTGACGGTGACATTGTAGAGTCCATTCTAGTCTAAGGACTGAACAACTAAAATCCCTATTGGCCTGATGGAGCCCTCAGATTCTTTATGATTGTTGTGGCATTTCTGGCCCCAGTGAATATGTTCATCTCCTCTTTTGTAGTCTGTTTTCTTGTCTGTCTCTGGGTAAGAAAGCCACACTTCTGCACATGGCCGTCTGTTCTGACTGCTGATGCAGACTTCCTAATCATGTTGTATCTAGCCCTGCATCACCTGTTTCGTGTGTGTGTGTGTGTGTGTGTGTGTGTGTGTGTCGTGCAGGCAACTGAACCCACCCAAAGCTTCACACATACTAAATGAGAACTCTGCCACTGAACAAATCTCTAGCCTTCCCAGGCTGACCTTGAACTCATTTTATAGTCCCAGCAGGCTTTGAACTTGGAATCCTCCAGCCTCAGCCTCAGCCTCTAGAGTCACTTGGATTGCAGGCCTGTACCCCCAGGCCCAACTTTTTAATAGACTTTTTTTTAGAACAGTTTTAGACTTAATAAAATTGCCTGGGAAGTACAGCACCTTAGCCCTGTCTTCCCCTATTAATAACCTGCATTAATGGGGCACAGTTGTTTCGTTTGATCAGCTCATATTTGGTACAATGCTGACTGAAGTCTTATATTGGTGTTGGCCCTTTGAGTTCTGCCTTCTACAGATTTTCACAGGTGCAGTGGCATGTGTCCACTGTGTTCATAACACAGAATTACGTCACCATCCCAAGCTTGTTCTATTTTCAGCCTATCCATCACCACACACACACACACACACACACACACACACACACACACCATTGGAAGCCAATTATCTTTCCCATGTCTTTAGTTTTTCAGAAGGTTCATACAATTGAAATCAGTACTTAAGCTTTCCAGCCTGGCTTTTCACTTGGTCGTGTACATTTAAGTTTCCACCATGTCTTCAAAGGAAGGGGAGAGCAGCCCAGTTTTTAGACTTCAGAGTCTGTTCTTACAGACTTATTGGCTCTGGGGAAAATATGGGAGTTCAGGAGTATCTTACCAAGATTCCTCTCAGGCAGCGCAAGGTTCCAAGAAAGGAGACCCTTACAAGGTTCTTCAATACTCCAGGCTTGGGCGAAGACACTTGTTTCTTCTCTTCCCCTCCTATTTGGTCTTTGGCTGAGTTTTCCTGACTAGTGACCCGTATACCTTGTTAGCCTTCGCTCTCATAGCCTCAGGCCCTCTCTTCCCTTCATCGTCCCTAAACCCCTTCCAATCCTCTTGTCACATGTATGCAGCACCTATGCGCACATTGTCCCTGTGCTTGATCCTGGGGGTGCACACTGGATTTAATGAGCCCAGGAGAGGCACAGACATGAACAGGAAGCAGGACAGAGCTAAGCACCAGGTGTCTTGTGAGAATATTGGAGAGGTCACCTCCCCCAGCCTGGGGCAGGGAAAGCTGCTCAGAGAAGGAGGCCGCTGAGTCACTCAGTGATGATCATCTTTGGGTGGGTGCACATTAGTCAGTTTCCATTTTAACTTTTTTGGAACAGGGCCTCACTGCGTGGCCCAGGCTGACCTTTGAACTTATAACCTTTCCTTTGCTTCTTAGTTAGGATTATAGAGGTGCACCACCAACCATGGCTACATTAGCCCCTCTTTCTCATACTTACTAAGTAGACTCTGAGAACTGGTTGAGACTGTCCATCCCTGCTACCTGCTAGCCGTCACGCTGTCATGGGGATGTAGCTCAGTGTATCCTCAACTGTGGAATAGGGAAAGTAATAGGACGTCTTTCATATATAGCCACTGGGACATGGGACTCAGCTAATTCATGCCATGTGATTACACATTTGGTGCAGGTTCGTATTCAAGACTGTTGGCTACCATCTTTATTATAATTATACTCAGATGAGTCTGTAACATGGCTCCCCTCCCCCAACTTTCTCAGATGTTGCTAGCATCCATTTGCTGGATGGCATTTGCTTTGCTCCCTGAATACTCACCAGGACGTGCTCTGCTTGGTGAGTCATCTCCAGTTTTTGGCACTTCCTCTGAGTCCATGGTGGCTCATTAGGCCCTTGGGGGCACAGAAAGGCAACCTGACCTGATAGCGCTCAGCTCAGACACCGCATCGCATACGGATGGATGTCATGCACAGATGCTCTGTGGAAAGCCATCCACATGCCCCTCTGCAGCACCATGCCCAAGCCATCAGCAGAACAGGGCATCAGGAAGAACAAAGCTGCCCACTTTGGCTTGTTCTGGGCCCTGTCTCACCCTTCAGGTGCTTTCTATCAGCCACGTTGGCATTCTGGGGCTCACGGCCGTGAGTTAATGACTGATCCAGGACATGTCTATCGTCAACACTGAAGTCTCAAGTCCATGAGTCACACAGTCCAACTCCTTCACTTCCATCAAACCTGTCTCAGGCAAGCATGCAAGTTCCTTGTGGGCTCCTAACAGTGATTTAGCGCCGTTGCCGTGGGGGGCCAGGGCTCTTGGGATGGGCATTTGAACAGGGCTGCTCTCTAGTTAACTCTTAGCTTCTGAAGTCGGCCTGGGTCTAAGAATCCAGCACTGTCACTCACACAAGCACAGTCAAGTGTGAAACTGACATCTAAGCCTCTTACCTTTGTCCTGTGAAGCAAGTACACTAACGGCACCTCCCCAAGTTTACTGTAAGGATTAGACATAATGATATAGACTACTCAGAATTATTCCTGGTGTCACGCAAGCACTCAGAAACAGGCTCTGCTCACAGCTCTGTTACAACCTCGTATCTCTTAAAGATAAACTGGGCTAACAATACATTGTTAGGCAGTCTTGTTCTTGTGTCCACACCACAGAGTGCCCTTACACAAACCTCGGTCTAAGTCAAGGTAGACATGATGCCATCTAGAGAGAAAGTAAGGCTGGATCTGTAGCTTAACTGATTAGAGTGCTTACCTACCGTGCACAGAGCCCTGGGTTCTGTCCCAAGACCTGGAGGTGGAGGCAGGAAGATCAGAAGTTCATCATCCTCAGCTACATAATGAGTTTGGGGCCAGCCTGTACTACAAGAGACCTCACTTCAAAACACAAGGTGGTAGTAGAGGGTAGGCAGGAGACATGTGAAGCTGCTGGTCAAAATATGGCAGATTGTTTCACACTAAACTCTAAGTAGAAGAAATATGGTCCGAAATAACAATACAACTGTAGTATGGTGATACATAGACACACCTGCTCGTTAGCTTTATCAAGTATAGTAGGTATAGCTTGTGATACACAGTTCTTCGTGTAATGCTTTTATACAACTGGCAGTTGAGTAGCTTTGCTCACATCAGCATCACCATCAACTGAGTGATCCATGGCACAAGGACATTGCAAGAGCCACCATGTCACTAGATGATCGGAACCCTTCAGCTCCATCATAATCTCTTGGAACAACTATAGGCTGTGCCTTGACTAATATGTTATTATGCGGTACATGACCATATTTCCCCTTTGTACTTAAAAGATTCAAGAAATACCCTCTATTCTCCTGGTCCCCTGGCAACTAGCTTCAGCCTCTGTGGCAGCAGTGTGTCTGTGATGCCCTTGCTCTTCTGACTTTTAGGGGACTCAAGGGTTCTTTTTGGTGGGTTAGGTATTTTCATAGCTCCTGCCTAACCTGGGTTTAGGTCCCTGGCCCCCCACCTTTCAGGTCAGGTGGTTTCCTCCGGACTTCACATCCTATCCCAGTGTGAATTCAGCCAGGCTGGAAGCCCAGGACTTCTTGTCAGAATCACCATCATGAAGACTGTTTACACTTGTGGGGAGGGACTTCCATCTCAGACCAGTCTCTCTTGACCTTGAACCTGCTGAAACGTGGTCCCTGAGAGAAATGGGATAGAATTTTGCCTTTTTTGAATGTTCAGACATTGACACATGCTAACTTCTAAAAAATCCTCACTGTGTATTCGGCACAATCCCTCTCTACTGGAGCTCTCTCAGGGCACGTGGGCATGCAGCCAAGTGCGGAGAAGGCACTTTGGGTTGTCACAGCTAAGAATGGGGTGCTATTTTGAGGTTAGGCACCAAGAACACTTCTGTACATCCTTCAGTGCCCATAACAGTGGCTATTACCACCATGATATGCCAACAAAGACACAGGCAGCCCATGTGCCAGTATAAGAGAGGCACCCCGTGTGGCTATGGAACAAACTCCACATCCTATAGAAGAGTGACTCCAACTGGCCCTGGCCCTGAGTCAGGTGTCTGGATCATTTTTGTATTTGGAGCCCTTTGACAGACAGGTGTGTCTTGCTCAGAATGGTATTCTTAAATGCATATGGTAAAACAAAGCCAATGAACTCTGTTGAAGCCTTATTAGGACAACACATTCAAAAAATCAATATATAGCATGAGTGTGCTTGCTATGAGCAATATTAAGTGGCAGGCTCTGCTGTGAGTCTGACCACCATAACCACCATAACTGCAAGATTGTGACAAGCCATAGAAGCAATGTCCTGTGTTCAAGCACCACCCTGCGATGTAAAAACATCTGTAGTTCATTCAGATGACAAAGTCACAGGCACAGCCACATGGTAAGAGATGAGAATGCCAAATTCAGCTAAAAGTTAGTGACAGGATACAGGTGGTTCCCATCTGAGTCCATGGTACCACGACTTCTGGGATGATTGAAAGCTCGGCTCTTACTCCTGGCTTCCTAGGTGACCATCCACATCCCAGTGGCTCCATTTCTCTTCCTCCACCCCTGTGGTGTGAGGTCAGGATTCAAAGAAGACTCTACAGGGTCATGTGAACTGTTTTTGCCCCAGACTGCTCTCTGTCAATCAACTATAGTCAAATGAAAAAACATGGGCTGTTTTGTTTTGTTTGTTTGTTTGTTTAATGACAAAACTCAGATTTGCATCCCAGCTCCACCATCCGTAGTTTATGTGGGCTTTTATTTGCTGCTGGATCTCTCTGAACCTCCATGTGTTCACCCACAAGATGGAGAGAACACCACTCCCAGTTTGACAGGATTGTGGTGCAGGTCAAAGAGGACAAGCAAATACCAGATGCCTGATGCAATGTGGATCGCATCAATGGGTTAAAAAGAGGTAGAAAGTGGCCTTTGTCGTTATTCTTCAGGGAGGTCAGAGTTGAATAATACTTTCAGCAAGACACAAAGTAGTTGACATTACAATGACATACAGTGACTGGTCTTTGTCCTTCACATTGGCCATTTCTCTTGTCTGCTCAAGGGACTTTTCATGAATTAATGCACATAGAATTATCCACATAGAAATATCTTGAGGTCATTTGCCTCCAAAGCTACAAGCCTCCTTGTAGGCAGGGTCAGCTCAGCCATCAACACGCAGTTTACCTACAATCTCAGGGGCAATCAAGGCTATATTCCTGCCCTGTGTCTGGAGCAATTTGGTTTTCTTTAAGTGATTTCAGAAGCTTCCTCTGACCCTCTAAACTCTGAACAGTGCTACTGACCTTAACATTCGATTTTCTCATTCACCCAAATGTTCTCAAACTCTCAGTGTGGACACAGCAACGTTGTCACCTGTAATCAAGCCCAACCCCAGCCTGTGTCAAGTATGCACACAGCTGGCTCTAGCCCTTGCTGAATGTAACATTACTGAAAAGGACACAGATCAGACAGAGCTGACTTACTGGTGAAGAAGCCAGCGCATAGGTCTGTTTTGGGGTCCCTTCTCTGGGTCTTGAACTTCTCCAAATCTCACTTTTCTCTGAGTTTCTCTAGGTTCGGGTTGAAAGAAGAGTCATGGGTTAGATGTGGGGAGAGGTCCATGAGGCCAGTTGTTGGCTCCTATGCTAAAGACTTCTCAGAACATCCAACTGTAGTGTTTATGTGAGATTTTCCACATGTGATGACGTGTGTGTGTGTGTGTGTGTGTGTGTGTGTGTTACAGAACTTATACATTGACACATATATTGGTTACTTTCCTCAATGCCCTTAAGGAAGGGTTGAGTGTGGCTCATGATTTAAGATGTTACACAGTTCTTGATGAAAGAAAAGGCATAGTAACAGGAGTATGAAATGGCTGGTCACATTGTGTCCACAGTCAGATAGCAGAGACGGAGGAACATTGGTGCTCTGCTCATTTTCTCCTTTTGGTTCAGTATCGGACCCTTACCCACAGTGAGGCACCAGTCAGATTCAGAGCGGGTCTTCCCTGCTCGGTTAAACCTTTCTGTAAACACCCTCACAGATATACCCAGAGCTGTGTTTCCATAGTGATTCTCAATTCCATCAAGTTGACAGTGAAGATTAACCATCAGTAGATTTAATCTAGGTACGACATGGGCCTTGTGGAAGCAGCTATGTCACGAGGGTGGACTGTTACCAATGAGTGGCGCCCAGAGCGCTCTCTCACTTCCTGACCATCACGTGAGAGGCTCAGCAAGAAGTCATATGTCTGCAACCCAGAAAAGAGTCCTCACCTGAAACCGTGGTGTTGGCACTCCGATCTGAGGGTTCCAGAATAATCGATGTTTGTTGTCTGTAAGCCACCATCACAGCAGCTCAAACTGAGATACTCAAGACGCCCTCCAGCACAGACATCTCAGAGGTGCTCTAAAAATGTTAGTCAGGGATGGGAAGGGCCTCTGAGGTCTTGTAAACCCACAGATCAGGACCTCACACTCATCATAGGCCTCTCTGTGCCCTGCATGTGTTCTGCCAGGTGGGACAGGGTGCACCGCCACAGCTGAAGTTGTATCCCTCCTCCACGGGTGAGCTCACCCACCAAGATTCCATATTATAGGACCTTGCCCAACCCAGTCAGAGGCCACCATGACCCAGGCCACCTGGCTACCCTGTCCTTTACCCCAGATCCAGAGGCAGGCAGAGGTGAACATGAGACTAAGCCAAAGCAGCTGCTAGGGCCTGGATTATGAGTCACTAAGGGAGACCCTGGCTGCCCAGGAGATTGAACAATGAAATACAAGATGGTACAGATACAGCATTGCCAACGCCAAACAGGGAAGCCAGAAGAAGCATATTTTCAAGTTGTCAATAAGCTCACCGTGCGTACCAGAAAGATGGAGTTATCTTTTTATTATCTCTGTAGTAAATGATGGCACAAAATTATCATCCTATGAAGACATCAAAAAGCATACAGCCAAAGCTTGTAGGATGAAAGTATTACAGATGAGTGGCAGCAGATGATCCATAATAATTTATAAACTGTGTTGTTGGTTTTGCTGGGCTCTTATGACTGTGTTGTTAGCTTTTTGAAATGTGTAATTTGTTATGACTTCTCATTCCATATAAATATTAATTTTTGTATTAACTTTATACTTATCATTTTCCATACTTTTTCTTAAACCCCTTAACCTAACCCCCAAGCCCCACGCTCCACCCCCCTCACCGCACCCCTGCATCATACCCCATCACAGAGCTCTGAGATCACCCTGCCTAAGCCTCATGGAGAGTGGTGGAGAGACAGATGCCTTCTGGTTCCTAGGTCTCCATAGTATGCCTGAAATACCCTCTGTAGGCAAAGAAGGAAGCAGAGGCCCCTTATGCAGCCTACACCCAGGAAAAGGGAGCAAACCACTTCTGCAGGGCTCCCCTTCAGAAAAAAAACAATAAAACAAAAACACTGACAACAGTGCCAATTCAGTGTGCCCTGGAGGTTCAGCTTGGGGAAGGGCAAGAAGGTGAGGAAAGAGACGGAGAGGAGGAGAAAGCAAGAGGGTGTGGCCACATAAGTAAGAGAGTGGGGATATCAGAAGAGAGCCCTTCCGTCCCATGCAGGCTGCACCTAGCAGCCTGATGCCCATACAGTGGTCAGATCTGCGCACCCCAGCTCTCCCTCAGCCTGCACATCTGCTCTGCATTCTGCTCACCCTTCCCCCCAATTCCCATGTGATCTCCGGAGAAGCTCCAATGTGTATGACTCATGCTGGCTGGCCAGGGAGCTTGGTTCCCTGCCAAGTCCCTCGCCCTCTCCTGGCCTCATCCACAGTCAGAGCTATTTCTCTGAATGCTGATGGCTGCTGGAAGGAGCAGCTGGCCCTCCCAGAGGGTGGTCCGAGAAGGTCACACAGAGTCCAGCCTGCCTGTCTCTGATGATTTCCCTCCTCTTCCATAATCTCATAGGCCAGGGAGGCCAAGTGCTTCTGACAAAGCTAGGGGCTAGAAGAACATGACCAAGAGAGGCATGAAGATGGCTCCCACACAGGCTAAGTTCTCTGAGCCTCAGTTTCCCCATCTGTATGATAGGGCATGGACAGAAGACTCCTAAAGTCCTCTCTGGCTCTGGCATTCCCTACTGTCCCTTCCTTCAGTATCTGCAGAGGACCCAGTCTAGCCCCCAGGGGATGTCACCACACAGGGAAGTAGAAGAAGGTTTCTGACCCTGGAGGTCTCTATGTTACTGGAGGCCAGCCTGTTGTAGCTGTTCCCCTTAAGAGTGAAACCTCCCAGTGGATTACAGAAATAGCCCTGGAATAGACAACACACAGAGACAGCTGTTCCCAGGGATGGAGAGGAGGGAAATGGGGAGTTAGAGTCTAATGCAGCAGGTTTGGGTTCAACAAGATGAAGAGGATGCTGGAGATGGGCACACCACAGACCCAAACAGTGGGGCCAAGAGGCTAGCTCTAACACCATACACGAAAACAAACCTTTCCTCATTGTAAGTTGATTTCTTTCAGGCATCTTGTCACAGTGATGAAAACCTGTTTAGCTCATGAAAGAACAGCACAGAGCCTGCCTGTGGATCTGAGTTGAGGAGGGCAGAACGTGAGCCTTCCTGAGCCCTTCTTTCTAATTGATAACAAAAGGAGAAAGGGAGGACATGCTTGGAGAGAACTAAGTAGCCCAGCACCACATCCTTACACCTGTGTTTACAGGACAGATGGGAAGCTCGGGCTGTGTCTCAATGCTCCTCTTTTGTAACAGCTTGTTGTATTTTTCTAGACCCAACCCTTAATGCCCCTCACTTGTCATGTCTGTCAGAGAAGTAATGGAGTGGCCCGGCCACATGGGTATAAGTCATCCAGGCTCCGCAATTAAGGAAGAGTGGGCATATACCCTTTCTGGAGAAGACACACTGATGTGAAATTCTAGAGAATCACATCACACCCTCCAGGACAACTTACACAAATGCTTGCTATTTGTAGAGCTTTCCCAGAAGCACAAGGCCATGCATTCATTTGGATAAAATGAGCACCACACATTCAAACACGGTAGATGTAAACCTGCTATTGACTTTTGTCCAGAAGAGGAGGAGATATGGAACAGTCGTGGCAGGCCTCACAGTGTGTATCCTCCCTGCAGCTAGAGAGCAACTGGACCATCCAGATGGTATGAGGCACTGACTAGGGGGGATTCTGATACAACATGTCAACCAACCTTTTATACCCAGCATGTGGATCCAGCCTAGAGATGATGCTCAATAGATAACTGTCACATTAGTAAAGACAAATATATGAATGTACTTACCATATGCCCAGTACTGTAACAAGAATTAATCAGCCCTCCCAACAACGCTATAAAAAGGTCCTGCCAAGTAGCATTTATGTATTTAGGAATATATAATGTTTGTAAATAACAATTAATGGAAAAAAAGAGGCCATGAATTTGAAAAGGAACAAGGAAGGGAAGATGATATATTTGCAATTTCAAAAAAAAGATTTTTAAAAAATAATCTTACTCTTACTCAATTTTAAGGTCCAGGATGCAGAGGCAGAAGCACCTCCCAAGGGAATGGCAAAGACCTACAGCTACTCACAGACGGCCCAACTGTAATGCAAAGCAGTCAGAAGAAGGCAGAGCATGTATCCCAAACCCGTGCATTCTTCCCCAAGCCACCTGTACCAGAGATAGCCAGAGACATTACAGAGTCACAGAGCACTGAAAAGAACTTTCTGGACTCTGGCATCAGCTGGATCTGACTGAATTTAAACTTCAGTTCTGCCCCTCACTGGCTGTGTGACCTTCAATGAGTCACTCCAACTCCTTGAGCATCACTCTCCTCATTTGCAAAATGCAGAGCAGATACATTAGTCCCGGCGGGCAAATACTGGCAGCAGCCCAAGAGCTTATCAAGGCAATGAGGATGCATACATCCATGTAAGGAGACACAGCCCGCCTTCCACAGCCACAGGCTTCAAATACAGGGATTCAACCATAGATGGAAAACATTTTTAAAAAAACCAAAAACTGCTATGTATGGGACATCTTACTTTTTCATCTTATTATTTCCCCAAAAACATTACAACGGGACACTCTTCACAGTACATTTATACCACACTGGGTACTGTCACTTATCTAGAGATGCCTTAAAGGATACAGGAGGTTTGCATGGATGATATGCAAATGCTACCAAAATTTATAGTGAGACTGGGGCGTCTACAGATTTTGATCAGAGGACCTTGGGGACCAATGCCCCTTAGATACTGTGATGGTGAATCTTGTTATCAAGTTGATGGGATTTAGAGTCACCATGGAAACAAACCACTGGGCATGTCTATAAGGGATTTTCTAGAATAAGTTAAATAAGATGGACTGATCCACTCTGAATATGAGTGGCATCATTCCATGAGCTGGTGTTCCATACTCATTTTTTAAGGAGGAATGGGAATGAGCACCAGCCTTCACATGCACACACACACACACACACACACAGAGCTTCCTCGAATGCCACGTGACCATCTGCCTCAGGGCTTGCCTCAGTTACCTTCCCACAGTGATAGAGGCAAAATAAACTCCCCTATCTTTATTTCTTATCCTATTGCTATGATATATATATATATATATATATATATATATATATATATATATATATATATATGCAATTTAAGGAAGAAAGGGCTTATTCTGGATTGCAGTTCCAGAGAGGATAGTTCATTATGGTGGAGAAGACATGGCAGAGTCCGGGCAGGCATGCTGACAGAGCAGGAGACTGACTGGCCACAGTGCACCTCCTCTCAGAAAGCCGGCAAACTAGAAGTAAAGCCAGGTTATAAACATCCAAGTCCTGTCCCCAATGAGCACTTCCACCAGTCAGACGCTGCCTCCTAACGATTCCACAACCTTCCCAAACAGCACCACCAGCTGAGGACTACATGTCCAAACCCGTAAGCCTACCAGGCATACTCCCATTCTAATACCGTCTTCCTTCCTTACATTTTTAAAGGTATTTTGTGGCAGCAAGAAGGCAGGTGGCTACACAGATGTGAGGACAGACTGCCCCCCTCAGCAAAAGCAGCAGTCAGAAGGCCCCAACTACGGTACAGGCAATGGCATCCCATCAACGTGGATGGCCTTGCAGACATCATGCTCAGCAGAGGAAAGCTTCACGGGGTGGGGGTGGGGGGCACAGTCTGTAGAATTCCATCTCTGAAGCTCTGAAACAGGCATATCTATCCAAGAGTAGAAAGAGCACACCAGTGGTTGCCTCTAGATGGTAGGAGCAGGAATTGGCTGAGCAAGGACATGAGGGACTTTCCAGATAGGTGTTTAGATTGCACCTCTGTTTGCTTTTGTTCAAAACTCAATAAATGCACATCCAAGATCTGAGCATTGCACGGCATGTACATTTCACTCGAAAGAAAAATCTACTCTGCTATTGAACCCTAGTTAATGATTGCATGCTCAATTGAGGGGACGCGGACTGGTTTACAATTTGCTCTGAGATACGTTCAAAGCTAAGGTGGATTAGTGGCTGGATTAGAGGGATGAATACACGGGTGAGAGGGTAGTGACAAAGTAACAAAGGAAATGTAGGAAAATGTTAATTGTAGAATCTGGATAACATGACATGGGTTTGTGGGACAGGACATCTTATGGTGTGTCTGAGAGCTAATCACTCCCAGAGCTCTTAGCTAGAGATGTGAGGTTCCCTGTTGCCAGTCGGGGTAGGTTTCCACACACAGGGAAGGGGAGAAAGGTGCCTCTCAGAAACATTACCTTGGGCCGCATGGGGGCATGTCGTAGAGTGTCACGATGCTGTGGGCTTTGGTACATGCCCTGTGCTTCCTGGAAATCATGGGACAGTCAGTGCCAAGCAAGGTCCATTCTAGTTCATGCAAAGTAAAAACGCCTTCCTCCCCCCATTACCACCACTTGAGGCCCAGCCTCAAGCCAGTGCACACAACTGGGCAAGCAGGCCTTACCAGGGCATCTGCTGTGCATGGAGGCTTCCATGGACTTTACACACCAGTTCTTGCCATTTCACACAGTTTTTTCTTACCATCTGTAATTGTTGCTTTCTTGACCTCAAGGCCCTTGGTCCCTTAAGGTAAGAAAACATGATGCTGTTAACGAAGGATAACATAACTCTGTCTCTTTCTACTTAAAGGTACTTTGGAAACTAGGAATGGAGTTCAGCTGTTGGAGTGTCTCTCTCTCATGCATGAAGGCCTGGGATTTGATCCCTGGTGTTACATGAACTGAGCATGGTAACTGCCTGTACTCTCAGCACTTGGGAGGTAGAAACAGGAAGAAAAGATGTTCAAGGTCGTCCTCGACTACATAGTGAGTTCAAGGCCAGCCTGGACTGCATGAAATCATTTCTCTCAAAATAAATGAAATAAAATAAAAATTAAAAAATAAACAAATAAATAAAAATATTGCTGGGGGTTGACTCAATCTAACTTGGCACAGCCCTACCTAGTCCACTCAAAGCCTACACTTCTAGTCTAAGCTTTTCCTCTTTTCCTGAAGAATAACCATTTGACCTAACCAGTTGACCTGGGTTTTAAAACTGGAAAAGACTCCCAAGCAACAGAGAAAGGTTGGTCACCCTAAAACGGAAGCCTGGCTGTCATCGTCAAGCTTGGTAATTCTGTGTTCTCCGACGGCTAGCAAGGCCTCTGTTCATGCAGTTTTTAGATGTGTAGCTCACCTCATCTGCGTTGCCAATTCATGTCCCTTTATCATTTTCCTACTATTTGTAATTTGTCTTTCAAAAATACATTAACCTATAGAGACTCTTTCAATGTTTTAAGAAATACCCACCCACTTATTTATTATATACTGGAAAATCTATTTCTGCCTCTATTGTTTGCCCATCAATTTTGCTGATGGATTATTTTCCTGATATATGAAATGTTTAGTTTTCACTTAGTCAATATGTAGTTACCATTGTATTTCAGTGCCAGGGAATGAACCCAGAGCCTTGCAAATGCTGATTGCTCTATCCCAAGGCTACCCCTCCAACTCTGTATCTACCCTGTCTTGGCGGCTTCTGATAGTCTTAGCAGAAAGTGGTCTCCTGCCCCAAAGTTATATAAAATATGTCCCTAAATCCTCATCTACTGGGTAAATGTTTTGACAAGTGAATGTCTAATGAGACTGGAATTTGTTTTCATACATGGCTAAGGCTCAGTTGCCTTATTTTGGAAGATATTTTTATCTTAGTTTCCAATGTTTATTCTAATCAATGCATTGCCTTCTCTTACTCTGTTAAGTCCTCCAAGCAGTGTTGACCAGTAATGGTAACAACAGCTTTTATCTTCTTGAATTAATAGAAGTAAACATAGACCTTTGTTTGTTTGTTGTTGCTCTCTGTGTGTGTGTGTGTGTGTGTGTGTGTGTGTGTATGTGTGTGTGTTTGGGAAATCTCATGTAGTCCCCAGGCTGGCCTCAAACTCAATAAATAATACAGGATGACCTTGAACCCCCGATCCTTCTGTCAACCCCATCCCGACCCCACAACAAGTGCTAGGGTTACAGGTGTATAATGCCACACAAGTTTGTTTTTCATTATGTTTCAGCAATTACTCCTTATTCACCCGAATCTCTTACAGGAAATGCACCTAGCAGATACATACAAAAAGCCACCCTCACTGTGCCCTTTAGAAACAAAACTCTCACTCATGCGGTCTACTGTTAATCTTGACAGTGTATCCTTCTATAATCTGTCCTATTCCTTTTCTCTGGATAAAATTTTGTGCTACTTTCACAAGTCTCTGTGAGCTCTTGTTTTCAATTCTTTGCATAAGAGGCCAAGAACCTGGGAGTACCCTGCCTAGATCCTGGCCACTGGGAACAAGACTAGATGGCCTTGGTTGCTGGTTGGTCCAGGTAGCCTGACGTCAGGTTTTAATGTCTCCTGGAGTTCTCTTTCATCTGTGTGTTCTTCTCCATGACTCTCCAGAAACTTGGAATTTTCAATTATTTCATCCCATATAAAACTTTAAATTACTTTATCTCATCTTTGAAAGCAGGAATCTATAGTACCATTAAAATTTTATTCTAATGTCTTAAATTTATATATTAGTTTTTGAAGGACTGTCATTTTTATGATATTAAGTCTTTCCACATAAAAATATGGCTTGTATATCTCCATTAGTTGAGAGATTGCTTTATGTCCTCTAATACATTTTTATCATTTTATTGGTATAAATAGCATGCATTTTATTGTTAAATACAACCTTTGAAATTTTATACTGTTTGTTGCTATTATGAATGGGCTGTTTCTTTCCACTTTCCTTCCCAAAGGTTTATTGCTTCCATAGATCAAAGTTCTGTATTTATATATTCATCTTTCTGTGTTACTAAATTCTCACACTAATTTTAATATTACTTTATTAAAATCTCTAAGATTATCCAGACACCTGTAAATATATATTTTTATCTTCTTTGCAATCAATTTGTTTTTCCGTCTTACTGTATTATTAAAATTCTCTAGAGATATGCTAATCAGCATTGGTGACAACTGTCTTTTTCCAGAATTAATAGAAATAATCAGATTTTTTTCCTATTTCATAAAATGTTTGCTGCTGGTTTTTAGGAAGTAGTTTTTGGTTTTTTTGTTTTTGTTTTTGTTTTCTTCATTTAAAAGGTTTCTGTTGTTTCATGCCAAACTGTGTCTTAGAGAAAGAACTGTATGTGCCTTCAGATGCATCGAAGAACTACCAAATGTCTACGAAACTGACTACATAAATTGTGAAGCATGAGTCACATTGCTGTTTACTGTACAACGGTGAGAAACTCCTGTTTGTGACTAGACAACTTATAACAATTAAGAACAGGGTCATCGCTTACCTTCTTACGAGAGGAACCACACATGCAAGCCTGCACAGGCTGCCTTCCTGAGCAATGCACAGCTGGCCACGGTCTCCAGATAAAGGCTCAGCAGCCAAAGAGTGACCACACAGTGGGTTTCCAGTCCAAGGGAATAGCCAACAAAAGGCAAAGGAAGAGAAGCATGAGAGTGATGGAAAACAGCAAAAGGAGAGAGAGAGACACAGAGAGAGAGAGCGAGACAGAGAGAGAGACAGACAGAGAGAGACAGACAGAGAGAGAGAAGCAAAAAGGAGAGGTGGAAAAAGCCACTATTCCAGGCAGTGGTTGGTGGTTAAGAAGACAAGGCCCAAGCCGGTGGTGGTGGCGGCGGCGGCGGCGGCGGCTGTGCGCACCTTTAATCCCAGCACTCAAGAGGCAGAGGCAGGTGGATCTCTGTGAGTTAAAGGCCAGCCTGGTCTGCAGAATGAGTTCCAGGACAGCCAGAGTTACAACAGAAGAATGCTGTCTTGAAAAAAATGCAAGAAGGAGGAGGAGGAAGAGGAGGAGGAGGAGGAAGAGGAGGAGGAGGAGGAGGAGGAAGAGGAGGAGACAGCTGGGAAGAGGCTTAAAGTGGTTGAAGTGGTCCCTTCAGAGCAGAAGCTTATGCCTTCCATACTTCATTCTTTGAAGATCGGATTGATTCTTACACACCTTCACCTGCATGGATTCTTCTTGCCCACAAAAGCCTTGAATAAAGTCCTCCAGCCCTAGCTTGGCACCAGCCAGCCTATGACCGCCCCATATTTTGCCCCAGACTTACTTTGGCCCTTAAGTGTGCTTAGGTGTGGTCCTATCACAGACCTGGTGCTTCAAGATCGTTCTCTTACCCTGTTGTCCCTACGGAGCTCCTGTAGCAAGTAGCTAATAGCCTATTTGTTTTTCTAACTGTCTCCAAAAAACAAATCTATGCAGGGTAGAGATCTGCATAAAGAGCTAGTGGCTCTGCTGCCCTAGCTGGAGGGTAAAGCCACATTGGTATTCCTGGCACAGAGGTAGAAGCTGATTTTAAGTCACAATTTGCATTTTCTCCTTGCAGAGCTGTTTATCTGGGGATGTTAGAGTTCTCTCTGTGTGGGGAGCTCTCATTTAGCCTTATATAAATGGACTCTGGCTGAACCCATGTAGCTCAGGCAGGTTTCTAAAAGTAGACAGCGTGTCCTCTGGAATAGCTTTCCATAATTCTGTAACAAGTGGATTCTGGCCAGAAGGGAAAGCCGATCTTAACACCATGCATTTCCCTGCAAGAGAGTTCTCAAAGAGAACTGCAAAATACAATCTCAGGATTTGAAAGAAGTTCCTATCTGGAGAGGGAACCAGCAGCAGACAAAGTTGCTTGGGGATTGTCCTCAATTTACAAAATGCTTTCATGGTAGGGAAAACAAGGCAAATATTTAAACAATCAGCGGAAGACACAGAGTCAGAAGACTCACAGCTCCAACATAATGTTGACTAGAACATTCCCCAAGGCCCTGTGTTAAAGGCAGGCTCCCCAGCTTGGTGCTGTGAGGAACTGTGGAAATTTAAGGTAGTTCTTAGTGAGAGGCATTAGGACCCCAGACCCTTGTTCCCCTTTCAGCCATGAGTGAGTGACCGTGTATCACCACCGCGCTGTGCTATGCTGCCATGGACACCAAGTCAATGGGACAAACTGAGCAAGGACTGGAACCTCTGAAACTGTGAGCCCAGACAAGTCTTTCACGAGAGGATCGCACCAGATGTGCAGTGTCGTATGAGAGGCTGACTAATGTGCCAAACCTTCAAACTCATGCAATTTGATTCAGATTCATAGGAATGTCCCGGGATCAGGACGCATCTTCTCTGTGTGGCTGCAGTGGCCACTGGATAAGAACACTTGCTCTATTTCATCAGTTATCTCACACAATACCATCAAGGTCAGTTGAGATATCTCAGAGAAATCCACCCGGGCTTTAAGTTCTTAGTTCGTCCTATTAGGGCTATACAGCAAAGCCACTGTGGGGCCTGAGAGAGAAGTGTAGGCGTGGGTGTGGGTGGTGGCACATATATTCGGTAATGATGCCTTTGAACAAATGTGATCAGAATACACAGATCTGTACAGACAATCAGAGTGTGTGCAGGTGTGTCTCTCAGTGTCTTGTGATCGTTTTTATGTCACCAACCAGGTTGCAAAGCCTTTTGAAGGCAGGAATAATGTCTCGGAGTCCAGCCTTCACTGGTAGCTGGTTCCGTGTTGAGCTTCATTAGTGCTACTTAGATTTGAAAGGGCTTGCCATTTCTTCAGGGAAGTTCCTATAGCCAGGGACGCTATTGCAGAGTGGAAGAGTTAGAGGCAGGAGGCTAAGGACTCAGAAACCTAACTGAAATGTTCAGAAGAGTTAAGGACTCCAAAGTAGGATAGAATGGAAGAAGCTAATAAAGAAATGCCTTGCCCCTGATGTGGGGTGTGTGTGTGTGTGTGTGTGTGTGTGTGTGTGTGTGTTATGCATGTGTATGTGTGCATATGTGTGCATGTGTGTATATGTGTGCATGTGTGTGTATGTATGCATGTGTGTATATGTGTACATGTGTGTGTATGTGTGTATATGTGTGCATGTGTGTGTATGTGTGTATATGTGTGCATGTGTGTGTATGTGTGCATGTGTGTATATGTGTGCATGTGTGTGTATGTGTCTATATATGTGTGTGTGGTTGTGTGTGCATAGTTGCATGTGCATGTGTGTGAAAATGCTTATGGAGGTCATAGGTCAGCCTCAAGTGTTGTTTTTCAGAAACTCTCTACCTTGGTTTTTGAGCCAGCTGTCTCACTGGGACCCAGGACTCCCAGATCAGGCTAGGCTAGCTGCCCCCTGAGCTCCAGGATCTGCTGACCTCTGCCTCTGGGCACTGGGATAGCAAGGACCACGATCACATCCAAATTCTTATGTGGATGCTAGGGGTTAAATTCACATCCTCATGCTTGTGAAGCAAGCCACAGCTGTCTCCTCAACACACGTAGCCAATTTGGACGATGGCGTACTCACCCTTTCAACAAACCTCCCTACCCTAGACAATACCAGGAAGCACTTGTCCACTCAGGGACACAATTTTGGGTGAGTGGATTTCCTCGCCTTGACTTCCTGAGGCAGCTCTGTGAGATGCTCCCAGACTTCCTTGAGGGGGAGTTGCTCTTCCAGGTCTGGTGCGGTTACTGCTGGGTTTTCTCCCATTCTTGTGACAACAGGACACAAAAGGTTAAAGTCAGGGACATTTTCCCCACAAAACAGCTTTGAAGTGATGCTTGAAAATGAAAGGACAGCTGGATTGGCAGGGGCAGTGTGGGGCTAAGCAACTCTTTATGCTTGCTCACATGCACACACACACACACACACACACACACACACACACACACGCACACACTTGCACACGCACACACACACACACACACACACACACACACGAGTGGAGGGGGAGGGGGAGGGGATCAAATTTGACTAGATCAGCACAATAGAGGAAGGATGAGATATAGAGACCATTCATGGGTCTCTCCCTTCTCTCCCCCACCCTGGGGCTCTCCTAGAGGCTGTCAGTAACCTGCATCTCCAGCTCATCACCTGCATGGCTGGCCCCTCCTGACATTTTAGTGTGCTGCCTGCTCTTCATTTAATTTTGCAGCCGGTCACAGCTCTGTGATTCTAAGGCAGAGAGAGGACCTAGTTATTTATAAAGCCCTGTCTGCCTCTCCAGCCACCCACCCTCTGCTCCAATCTCCTCTTCTGGCTCATGACTTCCAGGTACCCCACCATTCACTCAGAGACAAGATGGATGGGGATTCTTTGCTGGCCCATTGAGCTGTCAGAGCCCCTAGGACTGACTGTGTGGTTGAACATGCTTCTCTAGATTAAAAACAAAGTCTTTATGAAAAATTCATCTGCCCAGGGTGAGAACTCACAGCCAAAATCAGCTTCTTGGGACTTCACTGCCTTCTGGGAATTGCTCGCTCATGGGAGGAAGGAGGAAACCACTTCTCTACCTTCCTGTACATAGCAGCCATGTTTGCTCACAGCTATTTCTTTTAACACAGACTCTTCCTTGGGGAAGCAGGAGCTTGATTGTGCTGTGCACATTGGCTTGGCTGGCATTCTATTTTGCTTGTCTTTGATTCTCATCTATTCTTGGCCTTCCTTAAGAATATTCAGCAATGTCCAAAGGCTTGAGCATCTGTCTTCTCCTCTACTTCCCCATTTCTTGTTCCCCACACCCCACAAGCACAATGGCTAACAGTGCTAGAAGCTCTTGGGTCAAATTCCAGCCCTGCCATTTGTCGTGTGTGTGGCCCTGGGTAAATCATCTCACCTTTCCCTCTCCGTTGATGATGCAGGCATGACAATGAGTCAGGGGTTGAGACAAGGCATAAAGTCTTGCTTGGCTCTCTGTCTAAGCCAGTGGGTATCATTTTAACTTTGGAAAGCAAGCTTCCAATGACAAGGGAAGACCCACATGTGTATGAAGGATCTCTGGAATTGTGCATGGCCCCAGAGGACTCAGGGTGTGTACCACAAGGAGTATGTGTGACAAATGCTGACCCTGAGAGGCCTTAGCCCTGGCCCTTGGAAACTGCGTACTGCAAAGATGGACAGAGGTGGGAGGAGAACAAGACTGGTGAGCAGGCTGACCAGAACAAAGCCTTTCTCTACTCATGAGACCATAGTCCTCCCATCTCCGAGCCTCTATCTCCACCCATAGATTGACCAAAGCGAGTTCTATTTTGGCGAGGTTAAGGGAACATGTAGAGCTGCCTGGCTTAGAAGAGGTGCTCAGAGCTCTGGGCTGTCTCTGTCATGGGACCCACATGCTCACCATGTGAGGAGCACCGCTTGTAGCAGGTACTGGATTTCTGTGTGCAAAAGGCAAAACCAGGGCACTTCCCTTGTTCTTAAAATACACAGAGATTCCCAAGGTACTCTCAAACGAATGACCTTATCTCAGTAGGTGCCGGCCACCTTGAGCAAACAGCAGTGTTGGCACCTTTTGAGGATAAGGAAGAAGGTTGACTTCACCCGTTCAGGCTGCTGTAACAAACTGTCACTATCGAGGGGCTTAAATCTACGGTCATTGGTCATCTATTTCTCACACTCCTAAAGGCTGCAAGTTCAAGGTCAGAAGATCCAGAATCTAGTGGGGGGCCCTCCCAGGTAGCATCTTCACGCTCTAACTTTACACAGTGGATGAGGCAAGGGAGCTCCCCTGTCCCTCTTTTATAAGGGCAGTGATCTCGTTCAATCTCATCCGGGTGCACCCCTGCTTACTGAGCTCTTGCCAGCCACTTCGATAAGCACTTCACTGCAGCAAAGCAAGTACGCTCTGATGACACAAGTGGGCATTAGGAACATTCTTATTACACTTAGATAAACTGAGACAGAGAAATCAAATAACTTGCTGAAGTGTCATCAGACAAATGGCGCTACTTGGCTCTGAACCGTGGTCTGCGACACACCAGAAGCAGCGTACTGTGTCGGCCCTCTGGCGCTCTTCAGTCCTCCCCGGATTACGATCTGTCTTTTCACATGTGTCTTTCGGGTCTTCCTAAACATCCTCGAGAGCAGAGATGGCATCAACTCTAAGAGAAGGGATCCACTCTACTACACCTTGCATGGAAATGTTTTATCAACAGATGTTCTCATTTGATGTATAATAACCACATATTTTATGAGATGCAATGTGGCTTTTTAATATATGGATACAGTGTGTAATGGTCCGATCAGATAGCTGGCACAGCTGTTGCCTCAGATACAGATATTTCTTCGTTTTAAAAGCACAACAACAACAAAACAAATCACACACCACTCCTCAACGAATTTCTTTGTGTTGTTTTCTTTTTTATGGTGTGTGTGTGTGTGTGTGTGTGTGTGTGTGTGTGTGTGTATGTCAGAGGCTGATGTTCTCCACCTTATCTTGGGGTGTAGGGTCTCTCACTGAACCTGGAGTGAATCAATTCATGTAGACTGGCTGAGCCAGCTCCTATGCCCTCTTGATCATCTCTGGCATCGGCTGTACGGATGGAAAGGTGGCAACACAAACAGAAAGGCCACTAGCTCATATGCACAGTGGTCCACGAGGGAGCTCTGTGACAGCAGCAGATGAGCATGAAGTTGAGGACCCACTTGGTATTTCATATTTTTTCCTTCCTCAGTGGTGCATCTGTGGTCTCCCAGACCAATCAGTGGCACACCTAGACGCTGCCGAATTTACCACTGCAAAGAGAAATCGCAGAGTTGCATTCGATTTCACAGTTCTATTACTTTTTCTTTCAAGTGACAACTTTGCAGTGTTTTCTATATAACAGTTAGTGGAATTTTAAGTTTCAGTGGATTTTAAATTATTTCTGGAGTCTCACATTGATCAAAAGGGATGAATTCAAACCAGACCACAGAGTGAGGTGAACCAGGAACCCCATCCATGATCAGAAACGTGGAGCTGCTTCTGCCTGGGACTCACGGTTGACAGGGCTGCTGCCTGTTGGAGCATGGGACTGTCAAGTCACAGCGCACGCCCTGACTTCATGAGAGCTCAGCCAAGTTTCTCACAGATCCTTAATGACTTCTTGTCCCCATCCTTCCCTGGCTTCGGTCTGCCTCTGTTGCTAACCTGTCTCACCTTCTACTCTTCTGGTCTGGGCAGCAGCAGAGGTAGATCTGGGAGGGTTGGCACTCTCTGCCTGGAGCTGCTCTTGCTTGGAATTTCTCCTTTCAGCCCTGACTCCCCCACCCCTTCCTCTTCTCCGGGAAGCACAAATTTCAACATCTGCTTTACTAAATCTGCTGTTAGGCGCGCTGAGTTTGTAACATTAACTAAAACAAGTGTTTAAAGGATGTTCCACCTCTTCAACCCCTAGTACAGCTGCACATATCTGTCTTCAGACTCTGGCCACCACATCAACTTGCCATGAACTCCCACAGTCCTATGGGTGTAAACGAGCCTCTTGTAAGTGGAGTTTCTGTTTGCAGGCTGGGAGGATGATTCTGTGAGAAAGAGCACTTGCTTCACAAGCTTGAGAACCTGGGTTTGAATCCCTGATGTCCATGTTAAAGCTGGGCATGGCTGTGGATGCCTATAACCCCAGCACTGGTGGAACAGGGACAGAAAGATCCAGGCCAGCCTAGCCAAACTGGTTGAGCTTCAAGTCCAATGATAGACCCTGTCTCAAGGAAATACAGCAGAGGGTTACAGAGCAGGAATTCCAGATCCCCCTCTGTCTTCTGTGTCTGTACATGGGTGCACACACTTGCACAATCCACAAACACACATATCACACAGAAAGAAATAGAACAAAATGAAACTGAAAAAGAATGTAAAGCTAAGAAAAGGAGAAGGAAGAGGAGAAAGGCAAGGAAAAGGAAGAGGAGGAAAGGCTTTCTATGGCTTAAACCAGCTGTGGAAGACATTCAAGGGAGAAAAACATCTCTGAGCACATAAGCTCGTGCCAGAGTTGTGCAAGGTGCTATACGCATGTGCTGACATTCCCCTCAAAGAGAGCAAACCAAAATCCTTCCCTCATCTCCTGCCTCTCTCCCATTCTCCGATCTCAGCTGAGCTTCTCCAGTACACTGTCTTCAACTGCCCCTAGGGATGTGTGTGTGTGAAAAAAACATACTGCTGAATGTGGCACAGCTTCACAGAGTGTGACTTGTGATGAAGAGTTTCTGGAAACCCAGTCATGATGGTACATACCTGTAATGTCAGTACTCAAAAAGCTTGATGCAAGAGGATTGCTTCAGGTTCAAGACCAGTCCAGGCTACTTGGTGAGAACTCTGTCTAAAAATCAAAATTGAAGTAGACAAAAAAAAAAAAGTTACTGGAGTTAAAAAAAAAAGTTAAGCACTTTAAAATAATATAAAGCATTATCTTTACTTTGCAACAAAGGGATAAAGAATTGAGTACAAAATTTCAATGGATTTGGACTACTTACTCCAGAATTTGGATGACCTTTAAGATTATACTCCAGAACTTTAGGGATGAAATTCTTTTTCCTTCCCCATCAGGGGAATTCAGAAATGCGTTGCTATGCAATAGTGATATTCTTTGTGTTGGTTCATCTTGATTGTCAATTTGGTTGGATCAAAGATCTCCTAGGAGACTGTGAGAGCACACTTCCAGATGCACCTGTAAAGGCCTTCCAGAGAGGATTGCTAAAGGGAGAACTATGCTAACAGTGAGTGGCATCATCCCATGGACTGGGCACCCAGATGCATCACAGGTGGGATGGGAAGAAAGCCAGCTAGTGCAGAGTTCTATCTGCTTCCTGTCCCATGATGCTTCAGTGATTCTCGTGATGCTCCTCCATGCCCCGCCCACCAAAATGGACTGGAAACTTTGAAACAATGAACAAAATAAACATTTCCTCCCTAAGTTGCTTTTCTGAGCCTCTGTCATAGCAACAGAAAAGTTAACAGACTCTCTACTTGTTATTTTCCTATTGCTTGACAAGACACCATGACCAAGGCAACTGGTAGAAGGAAGGGTTTTTTGGCTTATGGTTCCGGAGGGTTAGAGTCTGCAATGTTGGGGACTACATGGCAGCGAGTGCAGGTGTGACAATCAGAACTGGAAGCTGGGAGCTGAGGGTTCACATCTCAAACTGTGAGCAGATTGTAGAGAGAAGTGGTAGCACATGGCTTTGAAACATCAAAGCCCACTCCCCAGTGTCATACTTCCTCCAGCAAGACCACCCCTCCCAAGCCTGTCCAAACAGCTCCACAATATGCCCAAGACTTCGGGGGAAGTTATCATTCAAACCAGCATACTTCCTTTCTTCTTTACTAACCAAAGACAGAATCTGTTGGGAGACTCATCAGGAAATTGACAGTAACGGCTAGCATTTCCTAGCTCCCAGCATTTCCTAGCTCCCCTTAAAAGCATTGTGGCCAGCTGGTCGTTTGAGATGGCAGTGTAGATAGAAATGACCAGGTGGACATTGCAGAAAGAAGGTTCCTGACGGGCATCTATATTTGGCTATGAGCTTCTTTTTAGCTTGGGCCTTTCTCCTTATACTTTCCTGGGAGCAACATAGTCTCCATCTCACCATCTGCGCCTGGAACAGACTTGACCCTAACACCTCTGCGGGTTGGAACATTCCCCACGCATCTAACTCTGAAACGTTTGTATTAAGAGAAAAATAAAACTCCTAACTCATGGAAAGCACTGTTTTTCAAGGTCCTCTTAAACTTGCTTGCAGTTCTTCATTGACAGGTCATCCAAGGTTGGGGGATGTTTTCAGTTTCTCAATCCTCTACATTTATTTCCTTTCAAAATAAGTGTGTGTGTGTGTGTGTGTGTGTGTGTGTATGTGTGCGTTGTGTGTGTGTGTTTGTGTGTGTGTGTCTTTATGTGTATGTGTGTCTGTGTGTGCATGTATGTGTGTGTATGTGTGTCCGTGTGTATATGTGTCTGTGTGTGCAAGTGTGTGTGCGTGTTGTTTGTGTGTGTGTGTCTTTATGTGTGTGTGTGTCTGTGTGTGAGTGTATGTGTGTGTATGTGTGTCTGTGTGTCCGTATGTATATGTGTCTGTGTGTGCATGCATGTGTGTGTCTTTATGTGTGTATGTGTGTCTGTGTGTATATGTGTCTGTGTATGCATGCGTGTGTGTGTGTGTGTGTGTGTGTGTGTGTGTGTGTGAGCATGTGGGCACGGAGGCCAGAGGTAGATGTATGTATGTCCAGGTATCCTCCATTAACTCTGTTATGACTCTCCACCTTATCTTTTGAGACAGGATCTTGGCCCCTCTCCTGCCTCCACGCCAGGATTAGAGACAGGTGTGACCATACCCGGCCTTTTTATACAGGTGTTGGGGATCCAAACTCAAGTCCTCGCCCTCATACAGCAAGCATTGTACCCACTAAACCACTTCCTAAGCCGCCTCCTTTCACTATTTTACCTTCTGAGCTGATTTCATATCATCTTATTTGTAATATAGGCTTTTAAAATAGAAAATAACTGGAATTTAATTAATTGATTCATAGACTTTCATGTCCAAGAAGTTAGCATCTCAATTCTCCACTGGAATGAGACAGGTTAAAATAAAATAAAATTCAGGTTTATGAGCTTGTTTTCCCATGCTCCTTAGAGAATCAGTTCAGGGTTCTGGGGATCAAGAGTATGCTGGGGTCAAGGGCAAAGGAGAAGCCCATGCAGCTGGAACTAAATACGAAGACCCAGGACCCGTGCCCTAAGAAAGCCCAGACTCCTGTGACTTCTCTCCAGCCACCTTCTTACCACCTCCAGCTGCCCATAGGAAATCACTAGAAACTGTGATCCTGAGGCTGCTGGAGTCCTGCCCCTTATTAGACATGAGTCCCCTGGCCTCCATTCATCATACCTGGTCGCAGTAACAGTGGCATGCAGTAGTGAGCACACAGTGCCCGGCACAGAACCTCACATACAATGCATGTCCAGTGTCCTGTGTTTTCTGCTCTTGTAATTTATTTTCCTTCTAGCACTTGTATAAAATTGTTAGGGTGCAGTAAAAGAAATAGCCCCAGAGAATGACTTTTCTTGGAGTTCTCTATGCCTAAGAACAAAGCTGGTGGACAGAAGGAACCTGGAGGGAGTTCCCAAAGGTCAGAGATGTCAGATAGAGACTCACCATCCCAGAAGACAAGAGTGAAGAAGGAGTTTAACTGAAGCTCAGAGCAATTAAGTGAGGTGACTTTGAGAGACAAATGGGTTAAGGGCTGTGAGTTCCCCGCCACAGGGAACGGGTGGGGGCAGGGCGAAGGCACACCTCCCGCTGGCTCTGGGCTCTGTTGCAGTCTGAATCTGAGCTAGTTTTCTGTCATGTTATTTACACCATAGGTCCTTCTGAGAAAATAACTGACATTTAATTCATTGATTCATAGACCTTCATTTACAAGAGGTTAATATCTCAATTCTCTCAGTGAAATGAGTCAGATAAAAAAAAAATAGAATTTAAATTCTAGTTCTATCACCAACCAGGTGAGTGATTGGAAAACTGGTTTTAACTCTCTGGGGTAGAAGTTATGAAGGCTCAATACTTCTTATTATGACACATTTAAAAACAGGCAGAATTTTGTAAAGAATAATATTCATTTGTCCACACCACTAAGCTTCATTAAATCCTAGCATCTCGCCACAGGAATTTCCTTTAAAAAGTAGAAAGGCATTAAAAACACAGTCCCAAGCCCCTACCCATCCCACTCCTGCCTTGACAGCCATCAAAATCTGAATTGTTAGTTTTATTCATGTGCTATTATTCATTATGTATAGTAGGGTTGGCTTTACTTATTTATTTATTTAATTATTATGCTCAGGACCCAATCATTGGTCTTGCTCATGTCAGATGAGTTGAGGTAAACCCCAACCCCCCCAAAAAAAACCTTCTGAGATACAAATGAGGTTCTGTTTGCTTGCTTATTCTGTAAATTTGTGACAAATTTATTTGAGAACGAAACCTAAACAGAGACAAAGTTATGGACCTGGTGTGTCTCATTTTCAATGACTGTATTTTACTTTGGAATATTAATTGTTTCACTTTGAAAAATTAATATATGTGAGAATGGTTTGGTCCCCCTTACCTTGACAAAGGTATG
Organism: Cricetomys ansorgei; assembly: GCA_026225945.1. Classification (NCBI taxonomy): domain Eukaryota; kingdom Metazoa; phylum Chordata; class Mammalia; order Rodentia; family Nesomyidae; genus Cricetomys; species Cricetomys ansorgei. The sequence goes on along the minus strand of JAMJFZ010000116.1, from coordinate 14,245,237 downwards.
TTCCATCATATGTAGCCCATGTGAGGATTCTAAAATCAGAACAATTCAGAATATCAAAACGGTGCCCACGTGTTTAAGATGGAATGGTGGCTCTATACGGCCCCGTGTAATCCACATGCACCCATCACCAAGCATACATTCATACGCACGAGGATTCTATGCAGTTTTTCAACTTGTATTTAAATGCTATCATACAATATGCTTTCTTTGGCAACTTGCTTTTGTTCACTAAATATATTTAAGGTTTACTTCATCATCTACCTATGCAAATATGTATGTACACACACACATATGTACACATGCAAGCTGGTAGGGCCAGCAGAGTGCTGGATCCCTTGGAACTGGAGTTACAGGCAGTTGTGTGGCCTCTCTGCGTGGGTTCTGAGAACCAAACTCCAGTCCTCTGGAAGAGCAGCAAGTGTTCTTAACTGCTGAGCCATCTCTCCAGCCCCCAACACCAAATATTTTTTTAAATGTTTCTGTATTGATAAATGACAAGTGTATCCGTGAGATGCCCCATCTTACGAAGTAGCTACATTATTTGTTCATTCTGCTTTTGGAGATCATCTGAGATGCTCCCAGATTTTTTTTGCTTTCTTTTTATAAACAGAACTAACTGAACACACATGTTCATGTGGGTGAGGGGATCCTCTAAAAGAGGGATTGCTGCCCGGGAATCTACGTCTTTAAGTTTTAATCGTGTTTAATTACAGTTCACAGTGGCCAGTCAATTTACTTTCTCAGCAGCAGCTCCTAGCCCTGTTGTTCCTATTCCAGGGGGCATGCGGCATCATTAAATTCTTTTGCCCATTGTTACCATCAATCTATAGGCTTTGGAAAACCCAACCAACAGAACTCCTTCTATGAGCCAGTTGAGAAATAAGACAAAGGATTTACAGATAGAGACCCAACCACCCAAGGAGCTTGACCTTGGAATGGCTCAGTCAGGGAAGAAGGAATCTACCACAGAATACTTCCCAAGCCACTCCTCACACCCGCCCAGGTAGAGAGGAAGAGACAGACCACACTTCTGAGATCAGGATCTTTTTCCTGTTGTATTTCACTCAGAAGAAAATGTGAAGCAATATCCACCCCATGCCCAGCCATCATTCCATCTTGGTAGGAAGGAGGGAGACAGAAAAGAAGCCCTAATGTTTAGGGCAGATTCCCTTCCTGAAGAAAATGGGTGAGGGAGGAACATCTGGATTCTCATTTTGATTTGTTTTTGTTATTGTGTTATGATCTGGTGCCTAATCTCCGCGATATCAATCACTGGTGTTCTTTCTCCTAGCTATTGCTTATTTGTTTCCTTTGCCCATCTTTCAATTTTGCTGTTGGTCTCCATCTTTATCAGCATAATTATGTGTTCATAAATATGAACACTTATTTTGGAGTCTCTTATATGTCTCTTAGACTTGGCCTTTCCCCCCCTTATTTATGACGAAGTAGACATGTATGAGCATAAGACTTCTGCTTTAGTATGCAAATCCTTTATTAATTTTCCTCTGAGGTTTTGTTGGTCTTTGTACCTTGAAAAACCATAGCTACTGTGAAGGCTGTGTAGGGAGTTTCAGGAAGTATGTGAGCCAATGGCCTAGAGCCATACTGTAGGATGGGAAAGTGAACTCTAGGATGGGAATATCTTGTTTTGTTTTGTTTTGTTTTGTTTTGTTTTGTTTTGTTATAGACCAGATCTCTATGCAGACTGTGCTGGCCTAGAATTCATAGAGATCCACTTCCCTCTGCCTCCTGAGTGCTGGAATTAAAGGTGTGCACCACCATGCTTGGCTGGAAATCTACAATTTTGAAGAGCAACATGGAGAAGAATGAAGTATAGGAGGAGAGGAAGATAATGGGGTCTGCCAGCATCTCCACACCCTAGCTGGCTCTGAACAGCTCAACTTGTCTCGAGTTCCACTGGGCTCAGTCTTTCAGACTCAGACTTGTGCCACCAGACCTGGCTGATGTGCCTTCCTGGTTTATGTATTGTTGATTTTGCATAACAATTATGACCAATAACTAACAGAAACAACCTTAAGATGGGTATATTTTTGCCAGAATGTTCAGTTCATCCTTCCTGGACCTTTTAGTCCCTGGGTCTCTAGAGAAACAGAGCATCGTGGCAACAAGAGCATGTGTTAAGGGACTCACCTCATGGCTAACAGAAAACAGAAAGGAGGGATCTGGGGACCTAGTATAAGCTTCTAAGGTGTGCCTTCAGTGACCCGTTTTCTGCAGCCAGGCCCTACCTCACACAGTCCCTACCACTTCCCAAAACGGTGCTGCTCAATGGCCAAGGATTTAACACAAGAGTCATAGGCGAAATCTTTCACTTCCAAACCAAGCACAAGGTCCAGGGAGGTAGATCAACTGGTAAAGGTGCATTCTCTGAAAGCCTGGTGACCTGAGTTCAATCCCTAGAACCTACATAAAGGGGGAAGGGGGAAACAGACTCCACAAAGTTGTCTTTTGACCTACACACACACACACACACACACACACACACACACACACACACACACACTTAAAAGAAAGACTAACAGTGGCAAAGGGCTGCCCCAAGACTCCTTGGGCACCAATCCTATTCTCTACCCATACAAGCCAATCACCTCCTAAGGCCTAGCACTTAACTAATACATTGGTGACCAGGTTTCAACATGGAAATATTGGAGACATACTAACATTTGACCTCTGTGGGAGACACTGAGGTCTTTGGGCTCACAGGTAAGCACTAGGGGACCAGGAATGTTATACACATAGGACTGTCTCTTCAAGAGGAGAAATGTGTAACTGTTTTCTGCCCAGAAGGCTGGGAGCAGAGGTAGTTAATAATCTGGTGACCTTTGCAATATCTGTGTGGCCAAGACCACACTGGATCCTCCCCCAGACCCTTATCATGAGCTTGTTTGTCTCAGTCAGTCTGTAGAACCTGTCATTATGGAAGATGCCATGTATACTTCTGGTGACCTTTGCTCTATGTGCAAGGCTGAAACCACACCGGATCTTTCTCCAGACCATTATCATGAGTTTATTTTTCTCAGTCGATTTTATAGATCCTGTCCTTATGGAAGGTGTCACATGTGCTTCACAAAGAGCCTTGATGTCGTCACATCTTAAGCTTTGTTGTGCACATGGGATTGAGTTAACTATCACCAGGAAATTTCTTTTCACCAAATTGTGCTGTGCTTAAATATGCCTAAAATAAACTACTCAGGGCTAGACTTTTGAAGCTTGAACCAACACTGGCTACTGAGTCCTGTTGAACAGAACTGTCATTGCTTTCCTAGATGCGGTGGTCCCAGAGACCCTACAGACTTCCTTTGACCAGATTCTGAGGTTTTTATGGATGAGAGTGTCTGAAACTATGCAGGCCCTATGGCCTTCTTGCCAAGGGGCCCGAGGGGCCGTGGTAGGGAGGAGGAACCTGCGGGTACAACGCTGACGAGTTGGGGTCGCTACAGGGACAAGGCATCTCCTGGAACAGGGTGCGGAGGAATGTCCTGACATTATCTGGTGAGCAATTTTCACCCGTTCACCAAGTCTCTTACATCTCCCTCAGTACCTTTAGTGAAATCATCTTTGAAATCTACAGATCCTATGTCCTGGAGTCACCTGACACCTTCAGATGGCCTGGGTCCCCGCTGTGTCATTACCTCTCTTCCAGCACCAGGAAGAACAGCGGCAGCTGAGGTGAATCTGTGAACCGCAAACATGAAGTCGGGTTCCGTCTTCACCAGACATCACCTGGCCGTGCTTCTGAGGACAGGTTCCTCATGCTTTACAGTGTCCTCCCACCTCCTTGTCCTCTGTATCAACCATCGCAGCTCAGAGGCTTTCTTCTCCAGAAAACCCTTTCAGATCTAGATCACGGCTCACATGGTCACTTGTCACGCTTAGCAGGTCACTGGTGTCATTGTGTCCCAGAGAGCCAAAGTCTGGCCTCTCATCTGCTCCTTCCTGACTGTGGCCCGTCACAGTCGTCACTCATATTATCTCTCGGAGAACCCACGCGAACCAAGATGTGGCCAAGAGAGGTAGCTATCTCAGAGTAGTCTGGATGGATGTCAATCACTGAATTGACATTCCTAGCTTCCCACGGTAATGCTATGAAGATGGGAGGGGCTTGAACTGAGAGGGCCAAAGAGAGGCAGATGCGAGGCTGTCTGACTGTCACAACGTAGGTAGAAAAAGGGCCCTCACCCCTTCCCCACTGCCTTGTCTTGCTTCCAAAACCCAAAATCTGTATTGCCTGGACCATGGTTGGACAGCAAAGCAGCTGCCTGTAAAGAACTATGCTCTGCCCACCCAGCCCCTCATCCCTCATCAGCACTTCTCTCATTGTATACATGCTTCTAGAGTTGCTGGAGCAATGGTCAGAGGTGAGGGGAAGAGGAGACGCTGTCAGGAAGTTCCCTGGTACCAGTCAGATCTACAGAAGGCTCTTCAGGGGACCAGGGAGGAGAAGCCAGAGAAGAGACCAGTCCAGCCTAGTGGAACAGAGGTGAGCGAGGTGCTAGGTGGGGAGTAGCCCCGACTCACTGTCCAGAGATGGGTCTGGGAAGAGGGGTTGTCAAACAGTTAGAGGAATGGAGAGTTGCTGCAGCGAGCCTTGGTCTCCTCTGTAGACACAGTTTTGCAGAGCAGCAGCACCAACTCCAGACAGGCTCTGGGAACGAGCGCTGTCCAGTGTGGGAAGTGGGGGATGCTCAGAGCTCTGAAGTGATTTCCTTTCTTCCTTTCTTTCTCTTTCTTGTGTCTTTCTTTCTTTTTCAGAAACTGAGGGGGAAACTGAAAAGAGGGCATAGTATTCTCTAAAGGGTTCAAAGGAGAGGATGTGCTAACAGAGCAGAAGGGAAAAAGAATCCACGTGGGATTCTTTTAATCTCTTAATTTTCACTCTAGTAGTTGTGATTTCATGAGGAGGAGAAGAAGAAACAACATGGCATACAATAACAGGCTTAAAACTCAGGTTTGTCCCACTCCACAAGGTGAAGCCCATGCCATTATAGGACCAAGAACCTGTGGCCCTGAGCCCTGGGAGACACCCTATTATTATCACTCTGGTAAACAGACACAGTACTAAACCCACTCCCAGAGACTTACCTTATACCCACAGGCCAGAGCACCTCTTAACCCTCATCACAGAAGCTTCTATTTGCAGTAGATGGTGATTAACACCAAGACCCACATCTGGCCAATAGTCAAATAAGAGACTACAGCGTGCTCAGTCCTAGATGGAGCATATATTCTATACCTCCCAAGGGTCAGCAGTTATTGAGAAAGAGGAGGCAGGAAGACTGTGAGAGCCAGGGGGAGAGGGTGACTCCAAGGAAACTGTCATCTGGACACAACAGGGAAGCTGCAAATATGAACTCACAGTGTTTGTGACAATACGCCTAAGTCCTGGGAAAGCTCAAAGCAGGCAAAATCCCAGCATGGCAATGGGAGTTGAGCATGAAGTCCCTCCTCTAGAGCAGGAGTCATAGGCGGCTGGTAGCTTCTGGGAGAGGGAAAGTCAGTGTTCTTTAAGAATGTAGCCCCTATAAGTCAACTGCTCTCTGGGGAAAGGCCACACATCCAAGAATATTTGGGCAGCACAAATTGGCCTTGATGGTTAAATGGGGGGCGCAAAGTTGGATGAGCATGAAAGGGGGTGGATCTGGGGAGAGTTGGGAGAGGGTGTGAAAATGATCAAAACAAATTGTACGTATTTCTCGAAGAACTGATAAAAATATTTTTAAAGCCTCTTTTATTGGTTATCCAGTAATGAGTATAAAGCAAAGTCTCAAAGAGAGGGACTTCACAGAGCCCTTTAAGTTACTAAATGGCCAATAGGGATAAGACACCTACTGCTCTGGTAGGGGTTCTGAGTTCAGTTCCCAGCTCACATGGTAGCTCACAACCATTTGTAACTCCAGTTCCAGGGAATATTGTGCTTTCTTCTGACTTCTGTGGGCCCCTGCACACACACACACACACATACACACACACACACACACACACACACACACGTGTGTGTGTGTGTGTGTGTGTGTATATATATATGTATATACATATATATATCACATAATTACATGCAGGCAAAACAATCACACACAAGACAAAATTCACATTAGTGAGTTTGGATGTGGCTCAGTTGGTCAATGCATACAAAACATCCACATTTGGATCTCTAGCACCAAATAAACTAAATGAATGTGATGCCCTCCTGTAATCCCAGCACTCAGTGGAGACAGGAGAATCGAAAGTTCAAAGTTATCTCTAGCCATATAGAAAGTTCTAGGCCAGCCTGCACTACATGAGACCCTATCTCAAAAAAAATAAAAATAAAAATAAACACAGTGCTAAACATTACCCCCAAGATCACCTGCTAATCTCAAGAGGGGAAATAGACCATTACAACAGAGATACCAAATAAAACTGCCTTAGCCACACAATCAAACATTGTGTCGTTAATAATGGAACATGGAGCAACACAGATAGCATCACTAGGAAGTACTCTTACTGTTACCAGGTCCTAGTGATCTCCCTCACATGAATTCAGACCAGACATAGAGCATAGTGTTGAAACAGGAAGAGATTATTACAGAATAGGCACAGTCATAGAGTAGGCAGTGGCGTAAGAAACCATTGCACAACAACAAAACCACACTGACAAGGTGAGAGTGGACAGTGGCCACTGATCCATTGAAAAGAAAAGCACATTTGTGGGGTCAGAGTACACAATGGCCAGAGGGATCATCATGTTGCCCTGTGGGGCTGTCATGGGATTGTCACACAGCTTAGAACCCCAAGCTCTCATTCTGAAGAGCTGGCAGGAATCTTGCCCCTTCCCTCTGCATTGCTGACAGACCACAAGTCACAGCAAAATGCCGTGCCATCTGGCAGAGTTGTTTATCTGGAGTTACAATGAGACCAGTCCTTATAAGGTCTATCCTCCTGGTCCAAGGAAATATCTAAAGCACCCCAATGTGCAAGTAGGGCTCCCTGTCCTGACCAATGAGGCTCCACTGATGCAAGGACCATTCCTCTAGCTATAAATATCTAAGCCCTTACTCCATTAAACGAGTCAAGCCCTCTGCCCTTGATTCCTGAGAATGGTTCATTCATTCCCCTTGGCTCACAGATCTCCAATCTAAGACTAGATGAGTACACCGTAGAACCACACCACCCACATGGCTGAGCAGCTGCCACTACTGGCCAGCACCCAGAGCTACCTCTAGAACCAGAAAGTCGTGGGTGGGACCTATTTTATTACAACACTGCCCTACTCAGTAAGGTAGCCTTTACACAATTTTCTAAAGTCTGTGAAACAGACAGCTTTCCCTAGGGTACTTGCCTGTCTAGATGATTGACAGGCTGCTCTAGTTGTCTTTCTATGACTGTGATAAAGCACTCCAACAAAAAGCAGATTGAGAGAGAAAGGTGATTATTTCAGCTTACAGGTTAAGGGCTATCATTGAAGAATGTCAAGGCAGAAAGCAAAAACCATAGAGAAATGCTACTTACTGTTTCATACAGGCTCATGCTTACCTAGCTTTCTTATACAGTGCAGGATCACCTGCCCAGGGAATGGTGCTGCCCACAGTGGAAGGGTTAACCCACTTACATCAATTAATAATCAAGACGGTACCCTCACAGAAGAGCCCATAGGCCAATCTGATCTGAGCATTCACCCAAATGAGACTCCTTCTGAAGTGACTTTAGGCTATGTCAAGTTGACGGTTTAAGCTAACTAGAAACAGGCCCATCTAGGTGGGGACAACATTTGGATGGGGACAATAACATCTTTGTTAGCAGTTCGGAAAGTCCTGTTTCCCCCCAGGGCCAGAGAGACATATGTCTCAGATCACATTCCTTTGACTAAACAAAAATCACGTAGCAAAGTAGATTATAAAGGATTAAATAAGAATGAATAAATCCATTAAGACATCCAAGCTTTACCAGAGGGAAATAGCTTTTCCCTAATGGGCATCAGTGAAGCCCTGCTCCACTCCCTCCCTTTTATTGGGTAGTCTAACTATTTTTTGCAAGTATGGTTTTAGTTGAGTTACATCACTTTCCCCTCCCTCTCCTCCCTCCAGTCCTTCTCATGGTCCCCTCCCACTCTCAAGCTGATAGCCTCTTTTCTTTCACTGTTATTATTATTGCATGCAGGTATGTGCGTGTGCGTGTGTGTGTGTGTGTGTGTGTGTGTGTGTATAATTACACACAAATACAGCCTGCTGAGTCTATTTTATTATGAGTATGGGTTCGGGGCTGACCATGACATATGACACAGTTGATAAGAAGACTCATTCTTGGGAGGGGCTAATTCTCCCCTCCCCTCGAAGTCATTAGCTGCCTGTAGTTCTTTGTCTAGGAGTGGAGGAGGAGTATTCTAAGTATTAAGGAGGGGCCACTGAGATGCTCCCGCCTTCATTTCCGCATCGCCGCTTTTCACTTGCAAAATCAGTGTGTTACTAGGAACACCAGAGGTGGGGTCTGAAGCTGATTATAGGGGAGGGGGACCCATCCTCCACAGGCTGCTTATTTCTAGCTAGCTACCTAAGAGTGCCCAACATATCTAAGTAGAATCAGATCCCACCTTGACACCTCCCTTTGCAATAAGTGCCGGCATGTAGAAGGACAAGCTAGTGCACCGAGAAGAAGCAACCAGACAAATCCAGGAGGTGCAGAGATTCTGAAACGAGTATCTGGAATAAACCTGGTGGAGCAGGGCAGACGAAAGAGGCAAAACAACACAATAACATGTTCACCATGACGGCTACTGATTTGGGGTGAGAAAGTTTAAATAGGGACCAGCTTGAGATATTAAGGAATTATTAAATGCCTTAGGTGGGATCCTGATGGGACACTTTTTAAGAAGACTGGATTTATTTTTGAAAGATACATACTGGGCTGGGAATGTGGCTGGTTGGTAGAGTGATTGCCTAGTAAGCAAGAAGTCTTGAGTTTGACCCCTCATACCACATAAACCAAGCACGTTAGCATGCCCTTGCAATTTTAGCACTCAAGAAGTGGAGGTAGGAGGATCAGAAATTCAAAGTCAGCCTCAGCTACAGTAGCAAAGTTAAAGTCAGCCTGGGATACATGAGACCCTGCCTCAAAAACAAAAACATTAAAAACAACAGCAATGACACAGAAGTACTTGACAAGGCCGTGCTACAAAACATGCACTTTGTTTTCAAACATTTGAGCATTTGAAATATTTAGATGTGTGTGTGTGTGTGTGTGTGTGTGTGTGTGTATACACACCTGGGTGGTTCGAACATGGAAAATTTATTAATACTTACTGAATTATTACAACTTTCAATTAAATTTACTGGGTGGTGCCCATCACAGTACTTGTATAGAGGTTCAGAAGACACCTTGTGGGAGTTGGTCCTCTCCTTCCATTATGTGGGTTCCATGGATCCATCTTAGTGGTCAGAAATTGCCTTTACCCCATGAGGCATTTCCCTGTCCTTTTTAATCTCTTTCACTTAATAATGTGTCACAGAACCACTTGGTAGTAATCACATTCTGTCTTGGTCTGCTCTCTATGGCCAAAAGCAACTTGAGGAAGAGAGGGTTTATTTCACTTTCCAATTCCCAGGTCCTGGTCAGTTATTGAGGGAAGCTGAGGCAAGAACTCAAGGCAGGAACCTAAACCCGGGAACTGAAGCAGACGCCATAAAAGAATGCTGCTTACTGGTTTGCTCTTCGTGACTTTCTCGGCCTGCTCTCTTCTGCAACCAAGGACCACTTGTCCTCAGGAGGCACTCCTCACACTGGGCTGGGTCCTTCCCAGCCAATAATCAACCAAGAAAATGTCCCACGGACTTGCCTACAGGCCGATCTGCTGGAGACGTTTGCTCAGTTGAGGTTCCCCTCCTCCCAGGATGACTCTGGCCTGAGTTAAGTTGACAGAAAGCCAATCAGCACAGGCTGCAAAAAGCAGCGCTACCCTTGCCCTACTGAATTAGCACAGAGAACACAAGCTAGAGACACACCCCTTCCTAGAAAGTAAAAGAGCTGACAAGAACGATGACGGAGAGGATGTCAAGTTGTGGGCTGACTGATCTCAAGAGAGCCCGAGAGTGTGTGAGAAAGCGATGACCCGAGTCTTGTTTCCTAAGCATGATGACATGGGGCGTCAGAGTTCCTGTGGTCCCTATTGTTCTTCCTAAGGAGAGCGCAGAGACAGATGCTAGGAAGAAGCACAAGGAAATCTCAGGTAAATCCAAGGGTCTGTGCGCTCCTTCCATTTGTATCACCGAGACCAGAATACCTGACAGAAGGACTCAAGGGCGGGAGGATTTCATTTGTATAGACAGCTTTGGAGTTTCCAGTTCATGGTTCCTTGACCCCATGCGCTTGAGCAGAGAGCATCATGGGGCAGGAGTATGTGGTGGTAGCTGTTCTCCCGAAGGACTCTGCATTCCTTCTCTGTTGCTGTGATAAAATACCCTGACTGCCCGAAAGCAGCTTAGGGAGGAACGGTTTGTTTTGGCGTACTGTCCCTGAGGACTGGGGGAGGAGGGCGATGTGGCAACCATCAGGGAAGGAGTGGGTGCAAGAGTAGGAAGCTGACTGATCACATTGCATCTGTGAACAGCAAGCGGGCAAAGGCTATAAAATCGCAAACCCGCTTCCCAGGGTCTTTCCTCTGGCAAAGCTCCACATTCTGAAGGGGTGCCACACAGTGCAGCTGGGAGCCCTGTGTTCAGGCACACGAGCCTACCACAATTTGAGCCAGCTTGGAGCAAGCTTGCTTTTTATGGGGGGATGCACCAAAAGCTGGCCAGAGACTGCTTCCTAAGTCAGGTTAAAGAAAGCATGCCTGAGTCCATATCTTGGGCCCCTTTTAAGGAATAAAATCATGTGCAAGGTTTACTGAGTGAGACAAGGGGACCATAAGGAAGTACAGAAAAATTAAAAAAAAAAAAAAACATAATGTGGTGGCCATGTGATTAGGGAGCGTCAGGTTGATTGATTATAGAAGGTCAAGGTATTCTCAAAGTCAAGGTCATGGATTGGGGTAGGTCAGGTTCCAGGAAATAAATTAAAAAACAAAACAAAAAAAAAAAAAAAACCAACTACTTAACTGTTACAGTTTAAAAAAATATTTTTAACAATGTAGCATAATGGCTCCATAATGCCTTAAAATGGAGTCAGGCAGGTTCCTCAAAACCGTCACAGACACCCAGAGGTATCCTCTCCTAATCTCCTGGGCAGTTCTCAATCCAATGAGTTGGCCATCAAGGTCAACCATCACAGTTTGAATCTTTCTGGACACTTTTAAAAATTGGTTTGAGCTACAAAGGGCTGCAAGAAGGTCCTATGAGCACCCATGAAAGGAAGACATCTTCATAATGAGCAGAGGATCGGAGTTTGGGTTGCATGAATCTCAGCAATGCTAAATATTAGGGGGAAATCATAACATTTCCAACACGGAAACAATTTAATGATTTTCTTCTTGGCTAAATTATGTGTGCTATGTAGAGGCAGGGTAAAGATATTCCTACATATGAGGATGGGGAGAAAAAAGCTTTTGTGCAAAAAAAAAAAAATTTCATGTAAATGCATTCCATTCAACCAAGAGGTACATTTAAAACACATACTGGTAAAAACACTTCTAAAAGTATTTGTAGTTCCTTTTTTTTTGCCTGATTTCGAACCCTGTCTGGTAATCCAGGTTCCTTGCATCTACCCAGAGGTAGGCTGGACCGCTGGACCATGTCTTCCATTTTCTCCACTGAGAAGGCATCCTTCCAGCCCTAGGAGGTGTATGTAGCCGTGCTCCATAATGCAGCGGTAGTTCTCCATGCTTGACAGGCTTGGGGACAATTACTGCCACTGTTCCGCCCTCGCAGTGACAATGGCTCACAATCTGCATGGTAACAGGGGGAGGCCAAGCCAGAAGAATTGCTAAACTAAAAGTCTTAGTTTCCCTGCCTTCCGCTGGTAAAGACAGAGGTTAAGTATTGCCACAAAGTGATAAAGAACTTGAATAGTGATCGTTCTGCATCTTCAGTCATAGAAAAGTGTTGGTTTTGGACTTTCAGATGCTAGAGACAGAATCCAGCCTCTCATGCATGAGAAGGAAGAACTGAGTTACCACACTGAGTCCCAGTGAGTCACACACCCAACCCGTTTGTTTTTAGTTCTTGGCACTAAAATACTAAGAAGGGAACAAGTCATTGGTTTCTATTCACATCACCTCAGACGTGTAATAACCTTTATTTCATTTAAGACACTTTTGTATGGGTTGGAGGAAAGACTCAGTGGTGAAGAGCATGAAGTTTTCTTATAGAGGACTCAAGTTCAACTCCCAGCATCCATATCGGGAAAGTTCTGAAATGCCTGTTAACACCAGTTCCAGGAGACCCAACACCCTCTTCTGCCCTCTGTGTGCACCCACATATACATGTACACACACACACACACACACACACACACATCCATGCCACAGTACACATATCAAGGCCAGAAGACAGCTTGCAAGAGTTGATTTTCTCCTTTCACGATGTAGATCCAGGGAATCGAACTCAAGAAATCAGGCTTAGTGGTGAGCACGTTTACCCCCTAACCCATCTTGCTAGCCCACCGTATGTCATTTTAAACAACCAATTTGCATGGTGTTATCTTGATTGTGTACATTATACCTACACTCATCTGTGTGTGTGTGTTGTTGTTAATTATAAAGAGAACTTGAAATAGTGTGAATATGAACTATAGACAAAAGTTATCCTTATTTTCAAAGCATCAGAATATTGTCTAGAGAAATCATCACTTATTAAAGACACTAACCTTGTTGAGCCTTAGTGTGGGTTGTGACATCAATGTTTAATTTTCCAACCAAGTGGTTTTGTTTCTTGAGTGACAGATATAAAGATGGTGTTGGAATTGCTCCAAAGTCTGGAAAGGATTAGGGAAGACAAAATGAGAACATGGTTTAAAACATTTAAGAACAGCTCTCCCAGTTTAGTACTATTTTCCCAGTTTCACAGATGAGGAGAATGAAGCAGAGAAGCTAAGCCACTCTTGTCCACCCATGGCCCTGCAGGGATCAGAGTGAAACCTGGCCACCCTGGCACTGGAGTTTGTCCTCATAGTCATGGATATACTACCCACTGCCAAGAAGGATGAAGGGGCCTGAGGGAGTGAGGATAATTTGCATAAGGTTCTGATGGACAGGAGCTGACGTGGATTTCTTTCCAAGCACAGATGGAAGACACTGTTGGGTCTGATCTCACTGAGATGAAGCTGAAGAGGCTAGAAAGCAATTCCACAGAGACAGCTTAGGAGATCAGTGCTATCACAGGTGAGAAACAGCGGACAGGGCACGTCTCTAAGAAGGTCAAATGAGCTTAAATGGGACAGAGTTGGGAAAATGTAGCTCAGCTTGCCCTCTCTCAGTGCACTTTGATTGGGGAGAAGGCTAGTCAATAAAGTCTAGTCAGACTAGTCAGTAAATTGCTCACTGTGCAAGTATGAGGACCTGAGTTCAATCCCCAGTACCCACATAAAAAGTTGGGTATGGCGGTGCATGGTCATAATCTCAGTACTAGGGAAGGTCCCTGGGCTTGTTGGCCAAACGATCTAGCTGAATCAGTGAGCTCCCCGTTCAGTGCAAAACCTGAGGTGGAAAGCAATTGAGGAAGACAGTCAATGTCACCTCTGACCCCTACACAAACACACACACACACACACACAGAGTTGCACACACACACACACAAACAGGCACACGCACAAGCACAGGCAGGCACACACAAGCACACACACATGCACAGACATCCACACAAACAGACACACACATGCACATGCACACATGCACAGGCACACACACACACACACACACATGCACAGATGCACACACACCCAGGCATGCACCAGCACACACACACACAAACACACACATGCACGCACACACATACATGCACATGCACACATGCAAAGTACATACACACACACATGCATGCTCAGGCACACACACATATAAGGCACACACACACACATATTCATGGACAGATGCACACACAAACAGACAGACACATACATACATGCACGGACACACAGATGCACACACACATGCACACATGCACAGACACACATACATGCACGGACACATACACATGCACATACACATACGCACACATGCACACATGCACACACACACATACACATATGCATGTACAGATGCACACACAGACAGACACACACATGCACACATGCACAGACACACATACGCATATAGACACACACACATGCACACACATACAGACACACACACATGCACACGTGCATACGCAGGCACACACAAATGCACACACACACAAGCACAACACAGACATCCTTCAGGATGAGACTTCTGACTCCTCCCAAGTAGGATGGTTTAGGATCCCTGGTTCCCCTTGCCTTGGAAACCATTGTAGCACTTTATTGCTTTTGTTTTGGGGCATGTCCATTTCATTTCCATAAGTCGGCTCTTCCTCTCCCTAATTGATGCTGTACACCACAGCTGGGCGCTGGCAATGGCAGTAACAAGGTTCTGAATGCCTTCCACTGTATTTCCACTTAATGGTTTACCCACTGAGATGGTTACCTTGAGGTGCCAACTTAACTGGATTAAGGGATTTCCAGACAGTTGGTAAAGCATTATTTCTGGGTATCTCTTTGATGGGGCTTCTGGAAGAGAATGGAAATGAAATCACTAGCCTAAGTAAGCAGAGTCCACCCTCATCCATTGATATTGGCATCTTTAAATGGCCAAGGATCCGTGATACGCTAAATTTGAAATCTCCCATAAATTCATGTGATTGAACACCTGGTCTCCAGCTGGTGGCGCTGTTTTGGGTGGCTGTGGACTTTAGGCTTAGCTGGTAGGAGTAGATCACTAGAGGTGGGCCTTGAGTTTATACCAACCTGTCACCTTTAGGCCTGCTATTTCTACTTCCGGGTTCACAGAGGTGGGATGAGCTGTAGCTCCTACTTCCACTAGCACAGACAAGGACGCTCCAGCTGCCATGTCTTCTTCGCCATGATGCAATGAACTATGTGACCTTCTGAAAATGTGAACCAAAATAAACCTTTCTTCAATTAAGTTGTTATGAGGTACTTTGTCACATTGCTGAGTAATTCATGCTGCTCAGATAGAACAAACATGCAAAGGGCAAGCTCAGTCTCCTGTCTTATTCCCTCTCTCTCTCTCTCTCTCTCTTCTTTCTCCTTCCCTTAGTTCATCCCTCCCTCTCTATCTCAGAGCTACAGCACCATGACAGCAGAGCTCCATGGTCTTTGTGTTCTTGACTCTCTGAACTCCAGCAGTTACACCAGTGACCTCTTAGAGATAAGGATTTTGGCCTTGGGCTAACAGCTGCACCGTTGGCTCCTCTGGAGCTCAGGGGCTAACTTGTGATGAGCCATGATGCCAGTCTCCCGATTCCCCATTTTGCATATGGTGTGCTGAGACTTCTCAGCATCCATAACTGTGTGAACCAATTTTCCCACAAAATTCCCTCTCAATTATCTACCTAATCTATCTATTCATCATCTACCTATTTATCACCTATCAATAATCAACTAATCAATCTATCATCTATGTACCATTTACTTATCTCTATCCATCTCTAGTTCTGTCTCCCTATCTATCTTTCTATCTATCCATCTATCTATCTATCTATCTATCTATCTATCTATCTATCTATCTATCTTTCTATCTATCTATCTATCTTTCTATCTATCTATCTATCTTTCTATCTATCTTTCTTTCTATCTATCTTTCTATCTATCTATCTATTGGCTATAATCTGTCTTTCTCTGATAGGTAACATTGATTGTCAATTTAAAAGGATGTAGAATCACTGAGGAGGTATACCTCTATGCCTGTCTGTAAGGCTGTTTCCAGAGAGGATTATCTGAGAGGGATGCCTGCCCTCAAAGTGAGCATAGCCTTCCATAGGCAGTCCTCGGCCTCAGCAGTCCGAGGGGAAAGGACCTGTCAGTGCTCACTTCTCCTTAAGCAAGTGTATCTGTGGCAGCTGCCTCCATTCCCTGTTGACACCAGCTTCCTTTGACCCCCAGTGTAGAGGTCAGTACCTGCTACTTTCCAGGGAGCTCCAGGTTGTTGGTCCTAGATTGAAACTACTGAAGGATTCAGACCTGTGAGCTGAGCAGCTACTGGGTTCTCTGTCTTAGCCATACAGACAGCCATCACTGGACTACCCAGCCCCTATCATGTAAGCCTGTCTAGTAAATCCCTTTATAATATATTCCATCAGTGTCGCTCATCTAAAGAACTAATTGTTTATCTATCACCTATCATCTCATTGACTGTTCTCTGGACATAGTATTATTTTAATCCTGGTGACTGCCTGATAAGGTAAGTATTGTTCTTCCCACTTTACAGACCAGAAACTAAGGTTTAGAGAGATTGTATAGGGGGACACTTTGCCAAGAAGTTTTTTGTACTGTGCAGCCTTCCTTATGGTTACATGCCACTTGGACTTCTGGGAACAGCTTGGGAGAGCTATATAAGAGAGTGTGTCACTTGGAAAGTCAGCTAGTTAGACAGTTAGCTCCAGAGGATGAAGATGGAAAGAAAGCAGACAGTTGCTGGGAGAGCATTTAATAGGATAGAAGATTTAGAAGTTAGTCCAGTTCTACAAGATTAGACAGCCAGCCAGAAAGGGTAATAATGAAATCTTTCTTTCTTTCCTTCTTTCTTTCTTTCTTTCTTCCCTTCTTTCTTTCTTTCTTTCTTTCTTTCTTTCTTTCTTTCTTTCTTTCTTTCCTTCCTTCCTTCCTTCTTTCTTCCTTCCTTCCTTCCTGCCCCCATTTCCTTTATAACCTTTTAGAGCTAAGGGATTCAAAAGTTACAAGTTAGAAATTTGTCTTAGTAGCAGCCAGGAAAGGGGAAGGGGGGGAGTTCTGTTATGAGTGTGAAAAAGTAACAGTTATAATTGGCCCCCAGACAAAGAAGGCTTTGAGGCAGCTACAGCATCAGAAAACAACCACATTTTAAGAAAACATTTACAAGATTGAAAAACTCATCCAAGTTTATACCACCAAGGAGTAAGGGAACCCGGACTTTGAATGCAGGTGTAGTGCGAAGGTGGCTCTCAAGCTCAGGTAGCCACTGGGTGGGGGATTCCGCATGCAGGTGTTAAATGAGGGGCTAAGAAGATGAACACCTGGACTAAGGCACCGTCGATTGATTGGCTAGACTAGACAATTTGACAATTTGATTGATGGTAGACTAGAGATGAGGAACTGACAGGAGAGAAATCTTCAAGAGGAACTCTGCATGAACTTCTGCTCCTAGGACAGCTGTGGTGATCCATTCCTCAATCCCAGTACTGGGGGAGCTAAGGCAGGAGGATCACCAGGTGGATGACCTGTGATCACACAATGAGATCATAGCTCAAACAAGCAAACAAAAGCAAAAGACAAAGCACATCTGCTTCTGTTAACTGCCATTTGCCATTGGAGGCCAAGCTGCCAGCGCAGGAGGCCTCAACATGGCTCAGGACTTCAAGTTTATCAGGACCACCTGCTATGGAAGTAGGAAGCCAACCGAAGAGATAGGTGGGTCCTCCATGTCATGGGAAGCTGAGATTTAAAGGTCCAGAGTGACTGTTGCGCTGCAGATATTGAGAGAGAAGGTGATTTGGAAGAAATGACAGCAATAGGATCAAGCTCTTTTTGGGTCAAATGTATTAAAGATCAAAACCTATTGCCACAGTAGCTATTTTGCTTGTTTGTTTGGTGGGTTCTTAAACCAAAATTGTACTACCACCTAAGGCTAGTATGCAGCTTGATTATAAAAAAGATTAAGGCCTAGATACACTGTGGTCACAAAGCCCATTTCCACACCACCCATCCTGCAAGACCCCCGATAGCCCCACCAGAAAACCACTGGATGGGGGCAGATATTTCACCATGAGACCGAAACAAATGGTAACTCCAAAGTATGAGAACATCTCACCTGAGGGCAGAGGCTCCATCCAACATTCCACACAGCCTCACAGAACACGGCCTCACTCCAAATACAAGGGTTTTTGTACTTCACACACAGGCAACTTCCTTTGACCCTCATGGCACTGCTTACAGAGAGAGTGACATTGGTAGAAAACCTGTGATGTTTGGGGCTCATTGGGCCCACCTCACTGGTTTCAGAGGTGTGATCTCTGACACAAGTGCAGCAAGTGTACAGAAAATCAGGGTAAAGAGATTTTAAGAAATCATGTTCATGGCATAAACAAAAGAAGGAACACTTACTAGAGTTGCCAGGCAACACAATGAAACATTGCTAGAAGCAGAAGTGCCTGCCTCCCTACCAATACAGGCCTCCTCCTGGGCCATGCCCTTCCGTTGGTAGGCAGGGGAGCCAGAAGAACTCACAGCCCTGCATGCCATCAGGGAAGCCCTGCTGCTGTGCCCAGGAGCATGACTCACAAATCTTCAGGGAGAATGTATCCCAAAGGTTAAGCATTCACCAACACAGTACATGGCATTCCATCTCAGCTGGGACTTTGTGGAGCGGGGAACGTAGAGACAGGAGTGTCCAAGAGAACACAGCTAGATTCTCCCCAACCCCTAGAAACAAAGGGAGAAGTTAGAGCAAAGACTGTGTCCAGCCACTCAGGTGTGCCTGTCAATCTCCTAGAAATGAAAAGCTTTGCTTCAGCAGAGAAAGGATGTGGAGGAAGAAGAGAAGAAGGAAGCCACTGGGATTCAATGAAAGGCAGTTTCAACAGGACCCAAAGCTGAAATGAAACCAAATGTGCATTCAGCTGAGCAGGGTCAAGCAAGCAACTCTTTGCTCTCCTCACCTGGGGTATTGTCCCTCAGTTATAAACCAGAATCTCACAGGCCTCATCGCATCCCTGAGTCTCCACTTTCCTGCTCTCAGATGGTTGACTCTGAAGACTCAAGACTTGCCCAGAGGCTTCTGAGAACAGTGTTCCCCAGCTGACTAGACAAAGCCATATAGTCTGCCTTCTTCCCAAGCTTTCTTCCATTTGCCTGTAGCCACTGTCCCTGGAAAAGGTCAACCACAGTCACCTACAGAGCTTTCTAGAAATTACTGATATTGTAGTATGGTTTTGGTGCCATGAAGTTATACAAGCTCAAAACTGCCATTGAGAAAGTCCATACTCTGCAGATTGCCCTGGCAGGCAGCATCAACACAAGACCCCCTGGGCCTGGGAGATGGCTCCGACAGCCAAGTGCTTGCCACAAAAGGAACTGGGTTGGATTCCCAGCACCCACATTTTTAAAAGCCAGGCACAGAGGCACATGCCTGCAAACTTAACATTGTGGAAGCATAGACAGAAGGATTCCTGGAGCTTCCTGGCCAAGCCTGTGAGCTCCAGGTTCAGGAGAGACCCTGTCTCAAAAAGTAAGGTGGACAGAGATAGAAGAAAACACCTATATCAACCTCTGGCTTCCATATGCTCATCTGAACACACATGTGTACACACACACACATACACACACACATACACACATACACACTGTCCTCATGATCCTTTTACTTCAATCCTTCAAGCAGCACATGTGACACACACAGAGTCAAAAATGAAATGCATATTACTGAGGATGAGGAAAATTCTGGAAAGAGGCCTGTCTTCTTAAAGCTCACATCCAAGGCACATGTGCAGATTGGCCAACAGCAGGGATGATCATCATGGCAGCCCAGGATAGACATGATGATCTTTTTAAAGTCAAACTTGTCAAGTAGGAAAGTGAGAGAGGCTTGATTGACCCATGCAGAGGGACCATAGGAAATTATCTGAATCCAGTTTCCAAGACTGCGTGCTTCTCTGAGTCACCAGCTCTGTCCTTGAGTTCTTGATCTACCACTGCATGGTCAACAACTGTTGAAACAGCAGGGACTTAAATAATATTCACTTATTGCTTTGCAGTTTCTGAAAGTCAAAAGTCCAGGTTGGCACCTGGAGTCTCTCTGTCCCCTACTCCAGGTGCCACCAGGATGTGCTAACCAGGATGTGCTCTTTGTGGAGTTTGGGGCTCATGGTAGAATTCAGTTTTGTGTCATTGAAGGACTATTTTCTGACTGACTAGTGACCAGGGACCACTGTCACCTGGCTATCTCCATAGGCAGTCAGCAAACATGGCTGACTGCTTGTTCAAATCCTGCAGGCAAATTTCTAAGCAGTCTGCTTAAGTGAAAGTTTCCATAGCATTGCCTAACTAAAAGAGCAAACGCATAACCTGTGATGGGTAGTAATTTTCAATTCCAGGTGCCCCTATACAGGGTTGTATAGATTAAGGTTCATCTCTGAGAAGGTCTGTGAGGGATTGTCTTGATTGTGTTAACTCATATGAGAAGAGCCACCTTAACTGTGGGTGGGACCATTCCCTGGGTCTGGGATCGTGGAGTGTACAAAATGGACAGGGAGAGCTGAGCACCAGCCTGCATGCATTCATTGCTCCTGTCCTCTGACTGCAGACATAATGGGACCAGTGGCTTGAAGCTCTTACTGCCTTACTTCCCCTCTCGAAGGGCTGTAACCTGGAATTGTGGTGCAAACACCAAGCCATTCACAAGTTCACAGACTTCTGATCTGGGCCTGTCCACCTTCTTTCTATCCATTCGCATCCTTCTCCCCACACACCCACTTACGGAGCCAGCAGGTCTCCAAACAAGCCGTATTCATTCACTCTCTCCCTGAATAGATTTCTCTACTGGTCTGTCCAGCTAATTAAATTGCCCCCATCTGTTGTCTACAACCACTACCTCATCTGGTCCCAGATTGAGAGTCTTCCAGGCAGAGTTATAACCAAATGCTATTAAACTATTTATCAAATCACTTTCTAGTCATTTGTTTCTATGCCCAATCCACTGTGGGAACACAAGCTCCTTGATACTGGAAGGCAGACCTAATTCAGATTGGTATTCCTGGCAAGAAGTACAAGGTCTGTAGGGGAACTGAAAATATGGTTGTTGGAAGGATGGTCAGCTTTAGAAAGTACCAAGTGAATCTTGGGGCTTGTACTTTCCTGAATCTTATTAGGATTATTATAATTTTTAAATAGAAATACCCACAATCATAACTAATGCTTATGTCACAGACTGAGTCTTAATTTTAAAACGAAATGCCCATTCGTTTATTCACCAACAAATATTATTGGGAAATACTAGGTACAAGATTGGAAGTGAGAAAGTCAGACACACTCCTCTCCTCATGAAGCTCACAGTTTGCCGGGTCTGCCAGTTTGAAAGAGAGACTCACTTTGATCTAGGTCATATCAATACAAAGTTGCAGACTGAATCAAGAATTGTGAAGGGAGAGGAATGAGTTTTCAGACAACAAGATGAATGCAATTTAGATGTAGAGTTCCTCATCTCATGGTGGTGTTATGTCTTACTTAATTCATTGTAAATTTAAAATGTCATAAAAGGAAAATGTATCTGTTATAGCCAACCTACCAAACACCATAGCTTCAGAAATAGTATACTGCAAGGTATAGTTGTTTGCTCTTGTGCTCATGTAGCTGAGCAGGAGTATGGCTTTTTAACTGTACAGCATCAAGAATAAGGGGCTGGAGAGATAGCTCAGCGGTTAAGAGCACTTGCTGTCTTACAGAAAACCTAAGTTCAGTTCCCAGAACCCACATCTAGCTATTCATAGCTTTCTGTAACTGCAACACCAGTGGTTCTGACTCCCTCTTGTGGCCCCCACAGGCAAGCATGCATGCGTTCGCACATGTACACACACACACACACACACACACACACACACACACGTATGTGTCTACATAGATATAGATTCACAGCATAACCACCATAAGTTGGAGACTATCTGCAGGATTGTTAGGAACGTTCTCTTTGAAGATCAGATGCTAGAGGGCACTGGGGTCTAATGAGCCAGGCAAAGTCATGAAGAAGAACATTCCAGTTAGTGACTTACATTCTGACAATGAGTCTCTGAGGCTCAGGAACCAGAATAATTATCCAAAATCAGGTTGTCAAGCAGGGTGGGGTCTTAGGAGGTCCCTCTCCCATATTCCTGGCATTCCTATGATAATTCCCTCCATGGCTCTACAAAGTAAATGGTGTCTGTACCTCTGACCTAGTCCTGAGTCCCACCAACATTAAAGGGACCCACTAGGCTCACTTCAGCAAGACTCATTAGGTCAGATGCTGGTGCAGAGGCCACTGCCTCCTGGGTGGCTTACAACCCCGCCCCCAACCTACAGAACACCAGGTGGACAGGGCGGGGGCTCCATCCCTCTGCACTCAGCCTTTTGAGAGCTACTTGAGGCAATTTGTCACTTGGGCTTCAAGCTGCCAGCCTAGGAGGGGAGCTGAGAAGGCTCTATAATGAGATCTTTCGTGGTAATTAAGTGCCAGCTTTGTTTTAACCTATCTCTCCTGCCATGCTTGATCATATCGCCTAGCTGTCAGGCAGTGAGTGGGGAGTGTGAGTCATCTTGGGAATTCACCGCAGCTATGAGACGCAGCTATCATCCTTGTCCAACCTCCATTCTACCTCAGTCTTACTCCAGACTGTGCCACGTCTGTCCTTGAACTGGATTTCACCCCCCCAGAAAGCTACTTCACCGCGTTAATAAAATCACCTCTTTTTAACACTCCAGGGGCAGCAGTCTCTGGGACGCTTTTTTTTCAGCATGTCCCTATTCCAGAAAGCAGACATCCCCACCCCGTAGAAAAAGGGAAGTGGGAAGGAAAGTTAAGACAGAAGGGCACTGGGCTCACGGGACAGTGCTCTCTTGCATTCTCTGAAGGAAATCATAACTTCCTCCCTCACCCTTCAGTCACAGGCTGTTGACATCTGTTGACCCAAATCTGGCCTTCAGATATTCATTAAAGTGCTTGAGCAAGCACAAAAACCAGAGTTCAATCCCTAGAACCCATGTGAAAAAGCTAGGCATGGTGACACTTGCCTGTAATCCCAGTACTGGGGAGGTAGAGACTGGCAGATCCATGGGGCTTGCTGGTCAACCAGCCTAGCCTATTTGGCAAGTTCCAGGCTGGTGAGAGACTCTGTCTCAATAAACAAGATGGACAGCTCCTAATGAATGATACCAGAGATGGTTCTCTGACATTTAACACATGTGCACGTGCACTCTCACACACACACACACACACACACACACACACACACACACACACACACACCTTCAACAGAGTTAGGGCAGAGGATGTAGCCAAGTAGTAGAGGGCAAGATGCTAGCCAGCTTCACCCCCAGCAGCAGCACGACATCTTCAATATTTGGCTTGAATTTGGCACAGATCAAAGAAAACAGGCAAGAATAGAAGTAACCGTGTGGGTTCCAGTCCCGATGTGCTGACTGTGCTCTGTACAGCGAGCGCTTCAAGACCCGGTCCTAGGCTTCCTTAGATCATCTCGCTGGACCTTTAGGGTTATCTACAGAAGTCCAGGCAGGTCCTCTGCTTCTTGTCCTGGGCTCCATGATAGACAATAACCACCTCTCGCCCCAGCTCTGCTTTCTCTCCTGCTTCAGCCACAAGGTCACTGCCACAGGGATAGAGATCTTCTCCCTGATAGGCAAGGAAAGAAGGTAGCTAGACTGAGATATCTTGGCCCAGACTCATAATAGGAGGAGACAGGAGAGGTCGCTTGTGGGCATGACCAGAGTTGTGGGCGGGGCCCCAGCGGCAGGCGGGGCCTTCCTGAACCCTGAGCAGGGCTGCAGCTTTGCTGTCTGGAGCAGATCGAGGTCAGTCCAGGAGCCCGCGGTGTGGGGATCCCGCTTGGGAAGTGAGCGCCTTATAGTTGCATGGGGACCTGCAGCGTGTTCCCTGAGACCAACGGGGCCAGGGCCGGGCTGGACTCGGCTGGACGCGGCTGGCTAGGTTGGCGTCACCGCCCCTCCTCCTTCCTCCCTCCTCCTGGGCCCTTTTAAACTCCTTCCCGCCTGAGGTCCAGGCCCTAGAAGGTGCCTTGTGTCACTCAGTGCCATGGCAAAACTGGGGTCCCTTTTCCATAGATGGGAGCGCGGAGAATGTCTACCTTGTGCCAAGCAGGGCAACTCTAGGATTGACAAGTCATTTGCATGGTCGTCTTGAGACAAGAAGTTCCTTGGTATGTCACCCTTCTGGCTTTTACCTTTCATCCCACCCTCTGGAAGAGGTAGGTGGCTATCCCCGAGGTGGCTTCCTCGCTGTCTTCTTGGAAAGGGGAAGCAGACACTGGGCTATGGATGCCTTAAAAAGTCACAGGCAGTCAGTGAAGACTTTGGACACCCTACCCAGCAGGGACAGGTAGGGAAACCTGACTGACTCCAGTGAGTTTTGTTGGCCCTGAGGCTGCTCTGTAAAACCACAGCTGGAATGATGCTTCCTGGGGGGTGTTGGCTGGTGGGGAACCACCTCGTTGAGAGAAGCTGTCTCTCCCCAGAAGGCTGCTGTGGCCTGTGGAATGCTGGTCTGTGGCAACTGCTTCCTCCCAGCCGTGGCTTAGCCCTGTAGTTTGCTAGTGTCTGCTAGTCTAGAGCTGCGATCCACAGGCAAGCAGCTTAACCCCATGGCCCTTTACACACAGTTCCTGGGGGATGACCCTGTCAGTCAAGTGCATGAGCAATGCCTTCCTCCTGGCCAGAGCCTGGAAGAGGGTGTGGATGCTTACCTGCCACTGTCAGGTGGGGCAGTAGGGCTCTGTCACACACATGTGGCTCGGTCTCTTTTCTCTGACTTTCCTCAAAGGAAGCAACTTCAGGTAGTCTGCCCAAGATCTGTAGTTCTTGACTCCATTCATCTTATTCTCTAGGGCAGAAGTCAAGGAACTCCCAGAATGCTGTGCACAGTCAGGAGGGAATCCTGGGAAGAGGGTTCTAGGTTCTACTCCGCTAATTGCTTAGTCTTTCATACTGTGGTGGGCTTTGGGGTGTCCCAGAGGAGGGTCCCAGGCTAAACTTAGTTACGGAGTGGCACAAAAACAGTGCCTATTATAATAACCCGGATGAATTAGCTCATACATAGGGGCTTAATGATGATCCTGGAAGATACTTCCATCCTAATTGATGGCCCAGGATCACTACCCTCCAACCTTTGTCCCTCGAGCAAAGCAAGAAACACTTTCTGATTCCATTGTATGACCGCAAAGCTAATCTTGACAGATTTTAGTTTATCTGAGGAGAGAAGCCCTCTTCTGGGGCTGCTGTCTCCAGCACAAAAGGTTAATTTGTTAATTGCCCGCATCCTCAGTTTGGGTTGCTGGGGTTCGAAGCAGGACTATTCCTTTTGTCTTCGCATGCTGTCAGTCCTGTGTAGCAAAAACCCATGCAGTGGCCAGTTATTGAACCTGGATGTGTTTGTTTCATCCTTTATTTTGTGGGTAGAATGCCCAGGGTGTATCCACATCTTCAGTTAGATCTTCCAGGCTTTGGGGTTTCAAGACCTGGTTTCCTAGTCTTCTGGTGTGTGAACCACAGCCTATGAGCCTGTACTCAGCTCTGTGGGACAAAGACAAGGTTGCAGCACGGTTCTCACAGTTCTGAATTGTCCAGGTGTAGGTGGGAAGACAAAACCCCGAGCCCATGAGACAATTAGAGTGCAATCTAGGCAAAATCCTAAGCGGTGTTCCATTACTCCGGGAAACAGGATGTGGAGGGCTGGAAGAGGCAGAGAACACTTGGAAGAGCTAGCTGTTCAGAAGTTCAGCTTGGAAACTACAGACAAGGCAGGCCAGGCAGAAGGATAACCTGGGGCTTAGAACAAGCAGAGACTCCTGTCTGCCACGAGCAGTCCACATGCTCACCTCCCTTTGCAGCCCCATCTGCATATCCTCATCCTCATCCTCTCTCTCTCTTCGTCTCCCCCCCTCTCCTTCCCCTACCCGTGTGTGTGTGTGTGTGTGTGTGTGTGTGTGTGTGTGTGTGTGTGTGTGACTCCCCTCATGGTTCTGGCCTTGTCTTCTTTTTCTCTTTATACTTTCCTCAGCTCAGAGAATCTTCTACTTTTCTTTTAGGGACTGTGCACAGCCCAGTCTATCCTGGGACTCTATGTATCCCAGGCTGGTCTCAAAGTCCTAATTTTACCACCGCAGTCTCCCATGTACTGAGATATAGGCAGACATCTCCAAGCCTGGGTTTTTGTTTGTTTTGTTTTGTTTTGTTTGAGGTTCTGAGGATCAAATCCAGGGCCTCGAGTGCACTAGACAAGCGCTTCATTGTGCAGCTATATGTTTTCAATGAATATTTTTATTCTTTGAGAATTTCGTACAACTTTTTTTTTCATATTTACCACATCTCTTCCCAGATCCATTCCTGCCTCCCTATCCTCCCTAATTTTGCGTCCTTTCTAAAAACCGAGTAGTTCATCTACTGATTTGAGGCTGCACATACACTTCCGTGAGCTGTGAGGTCACACTGGAGTGTGGTTGACCTACCAAGAGCTGCTCCCTTAAAGAAGACTGACTCTCCTTCCCAAGAGACCATTGACTGTCCTAGCTCCTTAGGGGTGGGATTCATGAGCCCCTTCCCACCCACAGCTGCCGTGAGTTCATGGGTGCAGTGTCCTTTCATGTCTAGAAATCAATTTTTCCCCTGTCTTCCCCCCTCCCCTTGGCTCTGACACTCTCTGCTTTCTCTTCCAGGATGGCCCCTGAGCCTTGGGGAGAGAGTATGATATACAGTCCCATCTGTGTTTGTGCATATGGAGCTATGTTTTTTCCTTGTCTGTGCTTCCTTGTTTATTTTGGCTACTTAGAATCTTTCATTTTGTTGTTTGTTTGCTTGTTTTTGTTTTTTTTTTGCAATGCTAGAGATCATACCCAGGGACTCACACATGCTACACATATGTTCTACCACTGATTATATATCCAGTGTTTCTGCATTAATTTTTTTAAAAGTTTATTAATGTGCATGTGTATGAATGGGGTGTGTGTGTGTGTGTTGGGTGGAGGGTTTTGCTCATTCCAAGACACATGTGTGGACATCAGAGGACAACTTCCAGGAGTTGGTTCTCTCCTTCCACCTTGCTTCTGTCATGTGGCACACTCCAAGCTACCTGGCCCATGTGCTTCTGGGTAATTCCCCTCCCTCCCCTCCCACCATAAGGAAGATGGGTTTGAAGATGCATGTGCAGCATTTGGCTTTTTTTTCATGTGGTTTTTTGGGATTGAACTTGGGTCTTCAGGCTTCCATGGCAAGTGCTTTCACATGTTAAGCCATCTCCTGGCCTCTCCCTCTGTGTTTTAAGACACTTGTCTTTTCCCGTGAAGACTTTCCTGGCTGGCCCTCCCTAGTCTTCAAGTAGGGTTGGAGAGATCCATGCTCATCTACCATGGCTTCTATAAGGAAATTCTGTTGAAACTCTAGCACCCTATAGTGCCGGCGGAGACAAGGAGTCTTTGCTCCACTCCTGGAGGCAAGGGTCTGCCTCATCTTAGGACCTCTGAGCCATAGTTGGGGTCTGGCACTTAGGGGTGTGCAGTAAATAGTTCTTGATTGAAAGTCAGGAGACAGAGCAGAGACAGGAAAGCAGTAGAGTGCCTTACCTACTTGGTGTAATAGGTGTAGTTTGTGTGTTGGGAATCTTAATTTGACAAACCATCCAGAGCCTGTTCCCAGGGGCTTTAGGAGGTTGAGGTTTCATGCTCAAAACTCTTAGCATGCTCTATTGCCCTCAGAATGGAATCCTGCTCTTGATGTGAGCTCAGTGCACCATCTCCAGCCTCATCTACTGTCTCTCACGTTGCACTCAAATCTTGATCTTCTGAGCCCCTGCCAGCCCAGACAACAACCTAGCTTAGATGCTTGTCTTCCCTCGTCTTTGCAGTCTGGTACCTGTGCCAGAGTGCCCACGCTCTTCCAAATGAATCGATCTTTAGGACATCATAACCATATCTCCTGTGTGGAGAAGGGCCCTCAGGCTCTGCAGCATCCTTCAGATTCTTTTTGACAGCACCAGTTACATGTGTCACATCTGCCTGTGGCTCGACCATCCACCTGATCTTGATTGTTGGCTCTCTGTAGCAATTGAAAGGGTTATCTTGATCTGGTGTCTGGAAGATGGCTCCTCCAATAAACATGCATTGATTAGAAGACTGAAAGCAATCCTGTGTGATGAAAATGTAAGAGTAAGATCTACAGACATTTGAAATGGGAAAATAGGATTTAGTATGTAGTTATATGGGATGAGTCAAAGACTCATATAAAACTCATATAAACCAAAGACAAAGTTGGTTTATAACCCATGAGACAGGCAGAGTGGTGTCTCCCAAGAGTTAGCTGGCCTGGGGAGAAGTTTGGGCACTGTGCAAAAAAAATGTTTTTATCTCTTGGTTCATTTTCAAAATTCTAAACACTAAATGACTTTGAGACATATTGAATTTGGTATTATAATAAGATATCCAATGAGGACATCTAACATACATACACTTGGAGACCAAATGGGCTCAATGCTAAAGAGAGAGAGGTCTTACAGAGAAGGGTAGAGTTAGTCCAACTTTCGAGAGAAAGTGTGGTCACTGAGGGAAGATGCCTGAAGCAGAGAACAAGGTCTTGAGAAGAAAATCTACAAACCAGAGGATGGAGAGAACAAAAGGAACCAGTGCAAACTAAAAATGGCGGGTAGACAAAGATGTCCAATGCTGAGAAATATTAATAACAAAGAGGATCAAAAGACCAAAGGGGAGATGAACTTCAAGAGCCTCCAATTCCAGCATGGTGGTGCAGGCCTACATCCTAGCACTTGGGAAACCGAGGCAGGAGAATTGCCACTTCATGGAATCCTCCAGCATAATGTCTAGGGAATTTGACCATGGGAAGGAAGGCATAGTCAGCTCAAGAGAGTTTTCTGTCTTGTGGTAAGGGAGAGTTGGCTGGGTTTGCATGCAGGGCAGAGAGTCTCATCTATGCCAAAACAATACACATGTTTCCCCGGACATATTGATTTTATTTTATTTGATCCTCCATCCCATCTCCCCTGCATAGAACTTTTTGGAAATTTTCCAAAGCCACAACAATATCAACAAATCCAACAATTGAATGTGTCAATGCTGAAATGATTGGCTCTCACCTTACTGGCTGGTGGCAAACATCTCTCAAATGCTCCTCAAAGTGTTTCTTCGTTTGTCTGCCTGTTTGTTTTCTGACCAAGAGTTCTGTATGTGACTTGGCTGACCTTGAACTTGTAGCTATCCTCCTGCCTTTGCCTACCAAACACTAGGACTTGGTTCTTCTATGCACCACCATGCTTGGTCCCCCTAAACCTTAATCGTAATTTTTAAATTAAGTGTATTCATGTGTGTCTGTGTGAGGGTGTGTGCACACAAGTACAGGTGTACTTGGAAGCCAGAAGAGATCATCGGATTCCCTGGAGTTGCAGTTACAGAGTTGCAAGCTGCTAGAAGTCCATGTTGGGGAACAAACTTTGTCTACAAGGGCACCAAGTACTCTTAATTGCTGAGCCATCTCTCCAGCCATTAACTTTACCTTATCATGGTTAGACACTTCTCCCTTTACGTAAATTAATAGCATTGGTAATTGTGATTAGTACATGATCACATAAATGTGATCTCATTTACTCAGAGCCAGGCGTTGTTCTAAGTATGGAGAGTGGTAAATGGTGAGCTAGGGTTCAGACTCAACATGCCTAGCTTGAGATCCATTCACTTAAAACCTCTTTGCTGCACTTGAGACCAGTGAGCTGTAGGTTCATTTACTGTAGGTGCATGATCACATTCCTGACACAAGAATCTGGCTTGTCTGGTGTCACCAGACCAGTTCTCTGTCTGGACTCAGTTTCGATGTAGTTTGGACCACATCTCACGGTCAATGAGTAATTTAATAGCTGCTGAGCAAAATGCAGTGTGTCGGATACTGCAAGAGACCCAGGAATCCCATCTCGTTTGCCTTTCATAGCCATAGCTGTTTAGAAAAAGGGAAACCCTGCAAGGATCTGAACTCCGCACAAATGTAACAGAGGCTCTCCATAATAGCAAAACTACCTTTACTTTCCTTTTTCCTTTTCTTTCTTGACATGTAAAGCAAAAGATAGTTGAGTGTGAATCCCTGACATGGCCATGCTCAGACATACAAGTGCCACTCCACTCCTGTATTTTCTAGAGATCAGCTTGAACCCTGGGTCTCACTGGGCTGGGCTCCACAGCAAACACCCTGGCTTGTCACAATTTCCAGATTTCGTGTACTGCCAAATCCTCGGGGACAAGGGTAGTCAGTGTGTCCTGCACAGTCCTCTGGTCACTTCTGTTGTCCCTAGAGAGGCGCTTCAGTCTCTGACCCCCACCCCCAGCAGCACTTTCCATTCTAATGGCTAGCCTTCTGCTGCTTCACAACACAAAGCCAACTTCCTAGGGCCTAGAAAAAAGTCCTGCCCTCCTGTTTCCCTTTCTGTCTCTACTGCTGAGCTCTCCTCTTCCTTATTTCTCAGCAAACAGTCTGTGTCCTCACACCCAAAGGTCCTGCTTGGGAACCTACAAAGTATTTCTGAGTATAATTCTGTCACATGTTTGCTGGGGGGGTGGTGGCATGGGGGTGTGATTAGAGAAAACGGGAGAAAGGTGGGGGGGGGAGGTGAGACACAGTGGACATACAAGGAAGGGGAAGAAAGTATCTCTCCTCAGATGTTATCAGTCTGCTTGCCCCGAGGGTAAGCTCTGCTTGAAGCCACAGTTATATGTGTGCCCATTTTGTCAGCATGTCAACACTGCTTCCCACCGTTTTCAGGATCCCCTGTAACAGGCTGACAGCTTTGCCTGAGTGGACATGAATACTCAGCCAATCCGGGAGGATGGCCTGTGTGGTCTGACTGCTGTCAAGTTTCCTTGTGTAATTTTAGAGTTCAAAAGAATGGGGGGACATGCTTCTAGTTCGAGGTTGTCATTATACACATGCACCTCATCCACCCGATTGGAACAACAGAAACCCTGCGAGGATTTGAACCCATACACCTTAAGGCCACTGTCAGCCCTGAGCTGCTGGGACCTGAAAGGTAGAAACTGAGGAAAGGAAGTTTAGACTTGTCCAACATGCCCAGTTGGTAGCTGAAGGAGGATTCAAACTCAGATTTGGCATCTCTGGACCCAGAACTTGTTCTGTGACTTCATATATCTTGGAGGTGACTGTTACCAGCAGACACCAGCATAGTGGTTCTGACTCCCGGGCCTGACTTAGAATGGACCACAAATGTCTCTGATGTCCTGCAGGCAGGCCTGACTTGCCTAAACCTCCTGGGGGTCATGTGCTTCCAGTTGGGCCACATCACCCAGCCCTTATCCATCTCAGCCCCAGTGACATCATCTTTCCTCCCCTCCACCTGGATTCCTACAGCTGCCTTCTCCCTGCTTAGGGGCTCAGCTCACACCAGGGGCGTCTGTGTCAACCCCAGAGCTGCGATGGTGCTGTGGGCCTAAGAAGCTCTCTTCAAATACAGACTACAGAGCTTCCCCAGGACCCCAGGACCAGCTCAAGTGTTTTATCATCACACTTCCAATTTCCATTCTCCATGTATCTGATCTGGGTTTAATAGGGTTTCTATTCCCTGTTCACACACACACACACACACACACACACACACACACACACACCCCAATCCCAATGGCTTCTAATTTACATCACTCTGCAAAGGGTTTCTGCTGCTTTTAGCAAATTGTCTGTTTCATTACTTGCTGGGAGGCTGCCTTGGGCTTCCTAACTCCTCCTGCTCCAGCTCCCTGGCCTGGCGGAGGACCAGCTTCCAGGGCACTTCACTTTGTCCATCGACATTCAAGGAGGCTGCCCGAGCCTGAGGTGTTAATTTTCTAATTGAGAACACTGGCACAGCCTAACCCTGGTGCCAGACAGATCGGGCATGTTTGACAGATACGTGAGCCTCCTTTCCCCAAGGGTTTTAAATGTGTTGTGCCGGTCACTAGTTTTGCATAATCACTCAGATGAAATTATTTTCTTTTGATCAGCTGCTGTAAAAGTGTGCTAATGAGTCTATAATATGCAGGCAGAAAGGAGACTATTCTGAACCTAAACCATTGGGATACTAATAGTTGTTTCACAGAGTATCATCTTGTTTGTTTGTTTGTTGCTGTCGTTGTTTGGGAGTGCTGAGGACCATTACCTAAAGATAAATAAAGCAAATTTGTAATTCCCCATGTGTGGTGAAGGAAATATCAACCCACTCCAGCACATGTTTCTTCTGTCCACATCCCTCTTCAGTGGTTTCTAAGGGTGCGCCTTTCTGGTGAGGTGTGGGTACATGAATGATGATGGCTTGAGCAAAGCAAGAACTATTGGAGGATTGTGCACAGGTAGCTGGGTCCCTGTTTTGGGCCCCAGTGTTGCTGGAGGAGGCAGAAACAATTTTCCTTGCTATTTTATAGATGATTAAACTGGTCCTCAGAAAAGCGCTTGCCCAAGCTCACACACCTGTTAAATTGTGGAGCTAGGATTGAATTTAGCCACTAGTTGGTTGGCATCTTAATTTGGATGCCCATTAGGCAAGCAGTCGGCCCTTCTCAGGGGAGCCCAGCTCTTCCCAGCTCCTCCCTGTGGCTCTGCCCAGCGTGCGCCCCCTGCTGGTGTCCAAGAGGAGTGCCTCCGCAGTACCTGAGAAATTGATTCCAGGATCCTTAGTTCAGATTGAACCATGGGGCTCTTCCAGTCTCCTTTATGAGAAATCTCCAGTGAGAGGTGAGAGAATTTGGGGTGAGTGCACTGATATAGCTCAAACCCAGTCATGTAGCATCTTGGCCATAAGGCATTCATAGGAGAATGAGCTAATGCCAGGCAACCACGAACACAGTACACACACACACACACACACACACACACACACACGTGTGTGCACACACACTACACCACACACACACACACTACACACTACACCACACACACACACACACACACACACACTACACACACTACATCACAAACACACACTACATCACACACACACACACACTACACCACACACACACACACACACTACACACTACACCACACACATACACTACACACACACTACACACTACACCATACACACACACTACACCACACACACACACACACACTACACACACACTACATCACAAACACACTACATACACACTACATCACACACACACACACACTACACCACACACACACACTACATACTACACCAAACACACACACTACACCACACACACACACTACACACTACACCATATACACACACTACACCACACACACACTACACACACACTACACACACACTACATCACAAACACACACTACGTACACACTACAACACTCACACACACACTACACACACACTACACACTACACCATACACACACACTACACCACACACACACACTACACACACACACTACACCATACACACACACTACACCACACACACACACACACCATACACACACACTACACCACACACACACACTACACCACACGCACACACACACTACATACACACTACAACACACACACACACACACACTTTTTTATTTAAAAAAGTACACACACCCCAGCTCAGCATGCATCAGCATCTCCACCTCTAGGGGACCCTGCGCACAGCATCCTTTGAGGCTCTGTGTTTGTTTGGTAGGATTTTCAGATTTGATTTTGTTTAATGATCACAATGACAACCTGACAACAGTGTTTTCAACTGGATTCAGATCCCAGCTCCACAGTTTGCTGAGTGTGAGACCTTAGCACAGGCACAACTTCATTAAGAGCCTGTTTAATCATTCACAAATGATTTGATGCTCAGCAAGTCAGTACTTCAGGACACTCTCATCCATATGCGAGACCCAGTACTCACACAGGTCTCCCAACTCTGCACCATTCACCTAGCCCTGCTGCTTGGGAATGTCAAGCCCCATGGTGGCCTTACCCCACTCCTCCCGCCC
This sequence comes from Cricetomys ansorgei, assembly GCA_026225945.1. Classification (NCBI taxonomy): domain Eukaryota; kingdom Metazoa; phylum Chordata; class Mammalia; order Rodentia; family Nesomyidae; genus Cricetomys; species Cricetomys ansorgei. The sequence continues at coordinate 14,211,371 of JAMJFZ010000116.1, read as the reverse complement.
CCACCCCAGGACTGAAACCCATAAGACCCCTGAGTCAATAAGTCCTTGGTTCCTTGGAGCAGAGTCTGGGTAATTGTCTTGTCTAAATTCTAGAATCTCAGGAACCAAATGATCTCAAGCAGGTCATGGAAAAGACCTCTAGGTCCCAGAGGGAAAAGTCCTCACCATTACAGTGATTTTATTTTCCTCCCTGGTATTGCAAAACAGAAAGGTGCCCTTCTGTCCGAATGACTTAGATGACCTCTCTGCACCAGAGGCTGGGCCAGCTGCTTCTCGGGCTCGTCCACCTCATGTCTTACACGTCTCCATCTAGAAAATTATTGGAACATTTCTCTACCAATGAACATTCCATTTAAGAAGGATGGGGTGGGGCTCACACCTGTAATCCCAGCACCTGAGAGGCAGGAAGACTTTGAGTTCAAGGCCAGCCTAGGCTACACAGTGAAACCCTGTCTCAGAAAGCCAAACATCAAGATGAACAAGAACAAAGTATATTGACAGTTACATGGATCAAATGCCACAATGAAACTCATTATTTTGTAGGCTAAAATTAAAATGAAAAAATCCCAAACACAAAAAGCCAAACAAGGAAGTGAGATCACACATAGTAGAAACCAGCTTTAAAAAAAAAAAAAAAAAAAAAGTGTTGCACAGCACAAAAACATGTGTATAATACTTTCTATTTATTCTCTCTTAGGAAAGCAAAAGCTTTGCCTCCTGATTCGTTTTTGTTTAAATTGCCACCACGGCTATGATGAGAAGCCTATGGTCTCAGGGGCCTTTGAACAACCAGCAATCTGCTGCCCCTAGGATGAGAAGACTTTATTAGATGTCCTGGTGTTAGGGTGGGAAGGTGGGTGCTCCTGGTGAGATGTGGATTCAAAACACTAATGGGAAGAATATTGCCGGGGTGCTGGGATTGTCCCAGGAGCGGCAGGGTGTTGAGTATGAATAAAACCGAGTCCTTGCCTCATGACTTGCAATCTAGCAGGGAAAGTATACTGTAATAACATGCTGCCATGGAGATGGGATCGGAATGTCACGGAAGGGAGGCAAACGTGCCTGAAGGGGTGTGTGGACTGTTTTGAGATGGCCTTTGGAGGGAGATTGGGGTAGAATGAGCTAGTGAGACATACGTATGCACTCGGAGCTTGGAGACCCGGCTAGGCAGAGCAATGGAGGGTGAGAGGGGCCTTTCTTAGAATGGTAGTAAAGTCAGGAAGCAGGCCAGTGATAGCAGATGGTGTAGAGATGGTTGGGATGGTTGCCTGGGTTGAGCAGTTCAAACCTGAAAGCTCCTCTCTAGGTAACCTTTCGAGAAAGGGCTGTAATCTGAGGTGGGGACCCTGGAGCCATCCTAAGAATTCTGGTTTGTGGGCCTAAGGACCCAGTGAGGATTGTTCTAGTCAGTGCTGTCTTCTGGGAAGCGCCTTCTGGAAGCCCAGTGAAGGGTGCATGTGTTAGGGTCACACACTGTTAGATTTCCGTCAGAGTGGCAAATACCCGAGCTACCCAAGCTAATCAATAATCGGGGAGGCTTGGAAGCTTTAACCACAGTCACTTGTCCTAATCAATAAGGAGGAGGGTTGGAAGCTTTAATCCATAGTCACTTGGTCTATTGGTTTAGGGCCTGGGGCAGCGTGGTACATCATAGCAGGAGAACATGGCAGAAAAGAATGCCCATCTCATAGCATCAAAAAGCAGAAAGAGAAATAGGAGGGTTAGAGTCTCAATAGCCACTGGAAGCGCACAACTTCAGTGCCTTAGCCTCCCTCATTACACCCCTGCTAAAGCTTCTACCTCCCCCAAAAAGCACAGAAGCTGGTGACTAAGACTTAACACTTAGGTCTTTTGGGGTATTAGAGACCCAAGCCATTACTCAATGGGAGATGAGCAAGGTGGTCAGCGCAGATGTCCTGCTCAGAGGCTGTGGAACCGCACCGTCAAATGGCTGAAGTTCCCAGCTGCAGTGATGCTGGCTTCTTAGGGAATCTATGATGACCTCATCCACCTCGTGAGATTCTGAAGAGAGACCGAGGGAAATAAGGCTGCTCTGAATAAGCTGAGGCCAGTCCATCAGACTGGAACAGACAGAGGAACCAGAGAAGCACACGGATCTCTCATGCCCTGGGTAGCTATCCCTGTGGGGCCTGGAAGACAGAGGCAGGGTAAGAACAGATTCACCCACTCAGCAACTATCAATCATAGACCAAAGAGAACAAAGCTGTACCTGGCAACTGATTTACAAAGGTCAGCAGGTGGGCTTGTACATACAGACCAGGGAGCCTGGTGGGGATTATGAGTAAAATTCCAGCAGAGATTTAGTAGGTGGTCTGTGGCTCTAAGGAAAGGTAGGGAATTTCCGTCTTTCCAGGAGTTCCAATCCCCCAGCACCACCGAGGTTCGGAACTCAGTGAGGTGGGAGGGTTCCTCATAGCATCCCTACCCCCACCCACCACACAAGAACAAAGATTGCACATAAATGGGACACTTCTGGCTAGACACAACAGACATGCTTTGTGTTGAGTAGTCGTAAACATTTAGAGAGGCAAACAGACCCTAATGAGAGTGGTGAGCACCAGTAAATTAATCAGCCATTCTCCTGAGCTCACCGCATCCCCAGAAACCTAATGTGCCGATGCTGGAGTCCTGTTTGCAGAACAACTGTCAAGTGTTGGGCATTCACTTGCTGTGCCCATCCGGAAGGCTCTGGAGTGGTTGGGCTGAGGAGCGTGGGAGCCGCACCCTTCCCAGCTCTGGTGAACAGGCAGTCTGCTCCCAGCCCTGAAGCCAGCGTCTCTTGCAATCATGTGTGCATGAGTGAGCCACCCTCAAACCATATCAACATCAGTCTGAAGTGTCGGGTCCCCTCACAGCAGCACAGAGTCGGGCAGAGCCCTCCTGCGGGTCTCCCCATCCCCGTAAGTTCAGCTGCACAGTGGCCTGAAGTTGGTGGCAGCATGTCCAGGGCTGGAGTCTGGCCTCTCTGCTTCTTTTAGAAATGGGAAGGAGGAAAAGCTGGCTGCTGTGTGGAGCGACTCCTGAACTGTAGGAGAAACAACAGACTTGGAGATGGTGTTCTGAGGGCAGACTAGAGTGGCATACCCTTGTGTGGATACCAGTGTGCATGGTGTTGAGGGCTGACGGTACTGAGAGATTGTCTGAAGAGATGAGGATAGAAGGAAGAGTGCCTGGAGGCAGGACACAAAGAAGGAACTGAGTGAGCCAGGGACATAAACCTCCAAAGACCCACCTCCAGTGACTCAGTCTCCCACTAGGGCCCACCTCCCAAAGCTTCTAGAACACCCCAACACAGCACCACTATCTGGTAGCACGGGGGTTGCGGGGGGAGGAGTGACCAAAACAAGAGCCTACGGAAGACACTTCAGATTCAAATTATGACAGCAACAAATGGGCATTCCCTGGGACAGCGCAAAGCATTTCTGGGTCCACAGTTCCTCCAATCCAGCACTCTGCCTTTCAGCCTGCACCCTGTATTCACATTGGGAATTTGTTCACAGGCTATTTCTCTGTGAACTTTAGAGCAACTCTCCAAGGCACCGACTCGCAGATGTATTTTGGTTCTCTTGCATAACAAGTCCCCTATGCTTGGTGTCCCAGTGGCACCCCAAATGTTCTTTCCACAAGTTCTCTCATGGACACAGCTGGCCTGGGACTCAGCTCAGATTCCCGGGCCTTGCCAGCGATCCATTACTGGTATGACTTTCTAAGGATCAAGTATTAAATTAACACAAGGGCTTCCCTGGCTCAGCCTGAGGCATTCACCAGCTAACTTCGGTGTCAGGGGAGGAGCAGCACCCTCAAAATACAAGCTTATGGATTCGCTGCAGATACCACTGCCCGTAACTCAGATAGCTTCGCCAGAAAGCTTTTCTGCTCAGACAATTAAGAAAGCAAGCTGCTCTCTTAATGGCCGAGATTAACTCAAAATGAAGGCAACTGAAACGAAAGGGTTGCTGACCTTCTCCCTCCGGTCTGATTATCTTAATTAACACTTCATGGCAGGAGTGTGGAGGCCAGCATTGATTGTTCTATTCCTGTTTGTCCCCCTCAGAGCCCTAGACACAGGTTAACCCAGCCATAATAATCAAGACCTGATACTCAACAGTCGCTCGGCTTTCTCACCAGCCCTTCTTCCTCCAAGAGAATTGTGGGGTAACTGACTTGAAGGGGGTCCTTTAGACCTGTGCTTCTCAAAGCATGGTCTGAGAACTGCTTGTATCAAAGGAGCCTGGGATACAAGTTGAAAATGCTACTTGCAATAGCCTCCAGGTCTGTGGGATCTGCTGAAGTGCCAGCAGTGAGTTTTATCTTGCTAAATTAATTTTTCTTTGAGGTAGTCTTACATTGCTCCAGCTGGCCTCGAACTTGCTATATAGCCAAGGATGAACTTGAGCCCCATGTCCTTTTCCTTCTCCCTCCCAACTACTGGGCTTACAGGCGTGTACCTCCACACCCGGCTTAGTTCTTTTCTAAGTTGTGGTAAAATATGCACAGCATAAACTGTCATTTAAATCGTTTGGAAGATGCGTGCAGGTCAGTGGCATGAAACACGTTCACCACTGTCTACCTTCAGAACTTTCTCGTGGTCCTGAACTTTTGAAATTCTGGGTCCACTGAAAAACCATGCTCCATCCCCTCCTCTCAGCCCCCGGTAACCTCGCTGTACCTTCTGTCTCTGTAAACTTGTCTATTCTAGAAACTTCGAGTGGGATAGGAGAGTGTTTGCTCAGCCTGTGCCAGAGTTTGGATTCACACGATATTTGTTCTTCTGTGTCTCGCTGACTGTACTTAGTATGTCTTCAGTATCCATCCGTGTTGTAGCATGTATCCCAGTTTTATTCCTCTGGGGCTGGAGAGATGACTCAGCAGGTACCTGAGTCTGGTCTCTGGAACCTATGTAAAGGTAGAAGGAAAGAAATGACTTTAAAAGATTCTGTGACCCACATGCACACACAGCAGCAGCAGCAGCAACAACAATAATATTTTCACTTTAATTTTCAAAGGCTGTGTATTCCTTTTTAAGTCTGAGTTGTACTCCGCTGCATATACACCCAGTCCTGTGTATGCACCCTTGCTGGCTCTTGGCTCACCCTTCTCTTGGCTATTGTGAATCTCACTGCTATGAACATGGCGTATAAATTTCTTAAGGGGGTTTTACTTTGAGTATTTTCATGTGATCACCCTGAGGGAGAATGGCCAGGTCATCAGAAATCCTGCGTTTCATGTTGCTTCTATGCACCTGCTGGTTGGGGTAGAGTCAGGGTTGTAGCTAGAGGGATAGGTGATCAAACTGTCTGTGACTGGAGTCACCTATTGAGAGAGAGATAACAAGTCCAGGCGCCCACACCTCGCTCTACCAGGGATGTTCAACCTTTTGACATTGCAATGTAGTGTTAAGAATCTTGCAGTCAAGATACAAAGAAAAGAAATTTTTTAAAATCTCATCATGTTTTTAAAGTATAAGTTTACAATTTGTTGGACATTGCCTGCTAGATCAATTGAAACCAGCCTTTCTTTGATGGGACCCAGGCTCAGACCCCAGGTGATTTCAAGGTGTTGGGAAATTCAACAATTATTGATTTATGCCAGTGATTTCCAGGCTTGAGTGTACACAAAAGTTTCACACCTATGAAGAATACAGATTTCTGAGAATAGATCGAGGGGAGCCCAGACCTCACAGGTCTCAAGACTCGACAGTGTTTCTAATATGTAATGGAGTTGATGATTCTTCTCCGCCAGGCTCTAAGTAAAACAAGAACACAGGCTGAAGAGAGAACTCTGCTCCACCCAAGCCTCCCACTTCCCTGGAGCTGGGTCTGCAGGGTTGGTTCCCAAGCCTACTCTACCCTCAATACAGGGGGGTGATATTGTTTACAGACCATGCATCTCCCACTCTTGACTGAACTCACACTATGTGTTCAGTTATAATGCTTCTTTCAAAATGCAAATTTGTTCCTGAGAAAATTGACGTTGGGCAATAATACTGACACATTAGGAGGATTACTGATGTGTTAGAGAACGTGGCTGAGGATACAGTTCAGTGGAAGAGCTCTTACCTAGCATGCCCAAGGCCATGGGTTCAATCAATAGCAACAAAACAAACAAAAATCTGGTATCAGAAATGTGTGTTTCATATTTTCTTATGTGCAGTTTCATTTATATATAAAGACAAAAAACTGCATCAAGCTGAACTAAGCACCTAAGAATACACAAAATGCACCCTCGTGCCTGTCAGCTGCCTCAGGCATCTACGGCTGGTGTTAAAAATTTCCCCCTGATACCAGAGAACCCACCCCTCTTTCCACCATTTCATAATGATTCAGCAACTGAAACCCTCCTGACGCCCACTTCCACGAACAAACCTCGGGTCTTTCCCCAAGTCAAACACCATTCTATTGAAGTATTAATGGGCCTCTTGTTCATTTAACTAGGCTTACCACATACCGTTTTTATTTAATTCCTGTCCTTTTTTGTGCTAATGATAAATTCTTTGAGCCTTATGCTCTAACCCTATCCTCCCTATGAATCCTGGGAGTGGAGTGGAGTGTATGATTCTTGCATGGTGCAGTGGTTTTTGTTTTCGTTTGAGATAAAGTCTGACTATGGAACTTAACCATGTGCTCATGATTCTCTGTCTCCCAGATTCTAGGATTACAGGCGTGCACCACCACACATAGCCATAGTGCAATGACTTAAAATATCAGGGTTTCTGAGTGGCTGTTCATGGCAGGGAGGAGACTGAACCCAGGCCTTGTGCATGCTAGTCAGACTCTCTTCTGCTCTGAACAGGGAATATATATGTCACCAGAGACTCCTAACTATGGAAGTAACTTTATGTGTTTCTATTTTATCATCTGGATAATGATCTATGGACGCATTGCCCTGAGAATTTAGTCTGCCTCTCTTCCTTTTCTCTCTCTACTCTTGGAAACCACTAGATGGCAGACTCCTCCAGTAGGGTTTGAAGCCATTCCCTGAAGATTAGGGCACAACTGTTCAACCTGGAGAGAAGCAAGAAGCCACAGCTCTCCTGCTTCCCTTGGGCTCTCCACCCACCTGCATTTGCTCCCTTCTGGATTCAACCACTTAGGGGTAGGGCTTTGGGTCACTTGATCATGCCTAGTTGATTTCCCTCATGCCCACACTGCTCAGCCCTCTCTTGCTTCATGGACTCCTTCCTGGACTCTCACCTTTCAGAAGTCAGAATCTAAAGGAACTTGGCTGCCTGGCGCACTTTTTTAGTTAGGTTTGTCTTATTGGTGTTGCAGTTCACACGATTGAGCATCTCCCAATACCCCACCTTACTGCTAATCTGGCTCCCCTTCTCATCTGTCCTGCCATTTTAACCAGAGATCTGCTTCAGAGGTAAAAATGGAACTATTATACCCTTCTGTACATCTTAAAGACATAGGTCTGTGTGGTATCTGTTTAACAGAACTTGGGCTCAAGCAGTTTTGTTTAAAATCTACTTGTTCAGCTGGCTCTGTCTTCCTTACTTTAATTTTAGCTTCTCTTATAGATTTGGAAATTGAAGTATCTTGGGATATATGTTGCTTAGGCCCATCAGTCATTACCAGAAGTTCAAGGTTATCTAGTCCAGCAGTTGTAGTTGAAGACCAACACTGATCCCATCAAAAGTCAGGATTGAAACTAAGAAAATTAAATGTGCTTTTCTAAGCTGGCATCCTTACTCTGTGTCTCTGAGGGAATTTCTCCATCTGGTTATGTAAGATGAGAAATCAGCCTCAGCCTGGTGTTTAGGTAAAATTACAAATGCAAAGCTACCAGTGTCTTGGGAACCACACTAGCTCTTTCCTGCACCTTCTAGTAGCTCAACACTGTTTATCTTAGAGCCACTTAAAAACCCTTATTCGTGGAGTCAGAGTTTCTGTTCTCCTTTCTTCTAGCACAGAGGTCAGCAAACGTGGTCTGTGTTAAGACTGCACAGTTTAACACATTTGCCTTTTACAGACATTGTTTCCACCCCCATTCTAGAACAGAAACCGTGGTGGTCATTTCTGTGTGAAGTGGAGTTCCTCCACATCACATTGAAACAGGCAGGCTCTAGGAAGCTGGTGAACTCCCAGTCTGGGCACAGCATTTGGTTTGTGATGCCAGTGTAGGATAAGTATCACAAAACTGTGCATAGATTTTCAAGGTGCTCAAGACCTCAAAGCCTGTGAAAAAGCTGTGCATGGTGACATGTGCTATCTGACTGGGATGTGGTACATGCCTTTAATCCCAGCTCTCGGGGTGTAAAAGAGAGCAGTCAGTTCAGAAGTAGGTCATGGTTCTCAGTTCACGGTTCTCACTTCAGAGTTAAGAGAGAAGCAGTAGAGATTGAGAGAATAGAAGGAGATTGAATCAGAGCATGCTAGTTAACTGAGAAGTGGAAAGTCAGAGACAGAGTGAAGTACAGGGTGTGTACACACCTTTAATCCCAAGTCTGAGAATGAATCAGGGTGAAGACCTGGCAGAGTAACATCTGAGATCAATCAGAGTGAAAGGCAAAGTGACAGATCAGAGGAAGAGTCAACAGAGTGAGTCAAAATGAGGACCCAGCCAATTCTCATTATATAAAAGCAGGCTCTCAGCTCAGAGAGTCAGGCAGTCAGTTATAGAATCAGTCAGATAAGACACAGAGGCAGTTCAGCAGAAGGAGTCAGTGTACGACAGGAAGAGTGAGTTTGGGAGAAAGAGTCGGCTAACATTAAGAGTCAATTTGAAGCTGAGCAAGGCAGTTCAGTCAGAGAAGTTGCTGGAATCAGCCAGAGTCAGAAAAGTTCAGTCAGAAACAAACAGCTCAGAAGATCAGTTTAAACCAATTAGCTTAGAGAAAAGTTTGAACCAGAACAGCCAGTGAGTTGAACAGCCCACTAGAAGAGTAAGTTCAGTACAGCTCTAAGTTCAGAAGGAGATAATCAGAGCGAGTCACTCAGCAGAAAATCGTGGAGGCTGAAATATTCTAGGTTTAGGTTTGCAGATTAGATTAAACAGAGGCTGAAGCCTTCTAGAGCTAGGCTTAGGACTAGATTGTACAGAGGCTGAAACCTTCTGGGGACTGGGGATTGAATTAGCAAAGAATAAACTGTCTTCTGGCATGTACTCATAAGAATAATTAGTAAATCAACACATACATTTATTTATTCTCAACATCCTGTCCTGGCCTCTGCAAGCGCTCACATGGGTATCCTCATCCTCACACTCACTTGTATGCAAACCATATGAGGAGTGCTACAGTAGGTTTTCTACTGCCAGGTGGTGTGACTGTGTGCAGCAGAGCGCTGTGGTATCCCCATGTGTGACCAATGAAGCTATGCTCTTCCATGCCGTGTATGCCACAGTAGACTCCACTTCCCACTGTAAGATATGAAAACAGTATACATAAATTTGATGTGAGTGTGATCCTTCCACCACTATTCATTTTCCTTCTTGGTCCCAAACCTGATTAGCACATCTTCAGAGTCTTTACTCTGGGTACCACTGAAAAAGGCTTATGCTTCACACTGGATTCCTTCATCTGCCTTTCAGGGTTCTACCAGCTTCTAGAATCACAGTCTTGAGGTTGCATGCCAAGAGAGATGGAGCTTCACTTATGATGCATTCCAGTAACAACTTCTTATATCATCTCTCAAGCGGTCTGTCTCTCTCCTTGTAGATTCTAGTCTGCCCTCGCTAGACTTGTTTTACCAGCTGGGATTTATATTTCGTGATTACCAGAGCCCTGGGGAACCATTCAGGGTGGAAATGATGAGTACACATTGAAGTGGGCAGGTGGAGCAGCATGATGGCAAGTCTAGGGAGGACAGACAAGAATCTACAAGGAGAGAGATGGATGGTTCAAGGCATGATACAAGAGGCCAGCATCCTTTTAAAGGCACAATCCCAGTGACCTAACTTACTCCCACTAAGCCCCACCCCTAAAGGCTCCACCACCTCCCAGTGGTGTCATAGGATGGCAGTGAATCCGTTACCACATGGGCTCATGGAGAACACTTTCTGGAATACAGAACCTTTCAACAGAGGCTTTTAATAAAAGTCACTGACACCAAATGAGATGTTCCAGGAACCAAAGATAGAAGAGCTGGACACATGGAAGATGTCTTAGTCACTGTTCTATTGCTATAAAGAGACACCATGACCAAAACAACTCTTATGAAAGAAAACGTTTAATTGAAGCCTTGCTTACAGTTTTAGAGGCTTAGTCCATTATCATCAAGGTGGGGAATATGATGTCTGACATGGCAGGCATGGTGATGTAGAAGTAGTTGATAGCACAGAGCACATTGAGGGGGGGCGTGGAGGAAGAGAGGGAGAGGGAGAGAGAGAGGCTTGGCCTCAAAACCCACCTCCAATGACAAACTTCCTCCAACAAGGTTACACCTTCTAATCCTTTCAAAGAGTTCCACTCTCTTCAAATATAGGAGCCTATGGGGCCGTTCTTACTAAACCACTACAGAAGACTGTGAGATCCTCGTTAATTTTTTTCTGCTCTCACACAGCATCTATGCTTAGAACATATGCCAGACACATCTGTGAGACACCTTTTGCTGCTGCGGCACATGGATGATAGTGAGCTCCCTGCACCAAACTTCAGCTGGTGGACATATTTCTGATTACTGTTACACTTTCAGAGACACAGTCGTGTGTGTCAGGCGCGCAGCAGGTGCATAGCTCAAATAATTAAGCTCATCAAATCTGATTCTTCGTGAAGATACATAAAATGCCCAGTGCCTGTATGATGATGTGCTCAGTGTGCAGAGTCAGCTTAGATCTTTGGGGATGACCTAGAGTCTGGGACAGAATACAGTAAAGAAATCAATGTGTTTATTGTCTGTTCATCAGCTGAGTTTCTGGGAGTTAGGAGTGGGACCCCCCAGATGAACAGGAGTAAAAACATCTCTTCCATATGGTTTTCAGTTACCTTCAGCAACTCTGGAATGAATGAATACTGAGTTGATAGCATTTTTGTTGTTGCTTGTTTGCTGATTTTGTGGTGTTGAGGAGGAAACCTAGTGCCTGGCACATGCTCAGTGCTGTAGCGCTGAGCTATCCCCCAGCTTAGATGATGCATCTTTAAAGTTCTGTGCCTGGTGTGTGAAGTATGGATTATTAAGTGTTTGAATGAGTGCTTCTGCTCCGACAAGCAGATCTGCCAGCAGAATGTTTGTGGAGTCTGTTGAACAAAGGGCTCCAGGAGGCCAGCTCCGTCTCACGGGAGACCCTCAGGGCTCTAGGGGCCCAGCTGCATCTCAGGAGACCTTCAAGTGCTGAGGACCCGTGTGCAGAGCCTTGGGCTATGAGGTTGTGTTTGTATTCTTTTCTTCCCATAGGATCATGGCAGATCAGTTTGACCTTCTAGTAAGCGTGATCTTCATGGCCAGTCCCATGCTGGGAATGTCCCCCTGTTCCTCGGATGGCCGGATAGCCTTATTTCGAGTCTGTAACCTTACCCAGATTCCCTGGGTCCTCAACACCACGGAGACACTCCTGCTCAGCTTCAACTACATCAGTATGGTCAATGCCGTGTCATTTCCATTCCTGGAGCAGCTCCATCTGCTGGAGCTGGGGACTCAGTTTACATCCTTGACCATTGGTCCAGAGGCCTTCAGAAACCTGCCCAATCTTAGGATCTTGGACCTGGGCCAAAACCAGATTGCAGTCTTGAATCCAGATGCTTTTCAGGGACTGCCCCATCTCTTGGAACTTCGACTGTTTTCCTGTGGACTCTCCAGTGCTGTATTAAGAGATGGTTACTTCAGAAATCTAAATTCATTAGCTCGCTTAGACCTATTTGGCAACCAGATTTACAGCCTTCGTCTCCATTCTTCATTTCAGGAATTGAATTCCTTAAAAGCCATAGATTTTTCTTTCAATAAAATATTCACTTTATGTGAGGATGAACTCAAGCCCCTGCAAGGCAAAACACTCTCTTTCTTTGGCCTCAAATCAACTAGCCTGTTCAGCAGAGTCTCTGTGGACTGGGAGACCTGTGGGAACCCATTCAGAGACATGTGGCTAGAAACTCTAGATCTTTCTAGCAATGGCTGGACAGTAGCCATCACAGGGAACTTCAGCAACACCATCTGGGGAAGCCAGGTTTCCTCTTTGATTCTTAATCACCACATAATGGGTTCTGGCTTTGGCTTCCAGAACATCAAAGACCCTGACCAGAACACATTTGCCGGCCTGGCCAGAAGTTCAGTGGTAAGCCTCGACCTTTCACATGGCTATATCTTCTCCTTGAATTCTCGAGTGTTTGAGACACTGAAGGATTTGAAGCTTCTAAACCTTGCCTCCAACAAGATAAACAAGATCGAACAGAACGCATTTTATGGACTTGACAGCCTTCAGGTTCTCAATATATCATGCAATCTTTTGGGGGAACTTTATAATTATAACTTCTATGGACTACCTAGGGTAGTCTACATTGACCTTCAAAAGAACCACATCGGGATAATTCAAGACCAAACATTCAAATTCCTGGAAAACTTACAAACCTTGGATCTCCGTGATAATGCTCTTAAAACCATCTATTTTATTCCAAGCATCCTGACTGTCTTCCTGGGCGGCAATAAGTTGGTCAATTTGCCACAAATCCCCTTTACAGCCAACTTCATCCACTTATCTGAGAACAGGCTAGAAAATCTGTCTGATCTCTACTTCCTCCTGCGAGTTCCCCAGCTCCAGTTTCTCATCCTGAATCAGAATCGCCTTTCCTCATGTAAGGCAGGCTACACATCTTCAGAGAACCTGAGCTTGGAACAACTTTTCCTTGCAGAAAACATGCTACAACTTGCCTGGGAGACTGGCCTCTGTTGGGATGTTTTTAAAGGCCTTTCCCACCTCCAAATCCTGTACCTAAATAATAACTACCTTAGTTTCCTCCCACCTGGACTGTTCAGCGACTTGATTGCATTAAGGGTGCTCAGCCTCAGTGCTAACAGGCTGACTGCTCTTTCTCCCGGCAGTTTACCTGCTAATTTAGAGATTCTTGATATATCTAGGAATCAGATCTTCTCTCCTGATCCCGTTTTGTTTGCTTCGCTTAGAGCCTTGGACATAACTCATAACGAGTTCGTCTGCCAATGTGAACTTAGCACTTTCATCTTCTGGCTCAATCAAACCAATGTCACCCTGCTGGGCTCTCCAGCAGACATCTACTGTGTGTACCCTAATTCGATGCTAGGGAGCTCCCTCTATGACATTTCCACCGAAGACTGCGAGGAAGAGGAAACCTTGCAGTCCCTAAAGTTTTCCCTTTTCATCCTGTGCACTGTCACTTTGACTTTGCTCCTTGTCACCACCCTCATAGTCATAAAGTTCCGGGGGGCCTGTTTCCTGTGTTATAAGATCGTCCAGAAACTGGTGCTCAATGATAAGGTCCAGAGTCCGGAACCTAGCACATACAGATATGATGCCTATTTTTGCTTCAGTAGCAAAGACTTTGAGTGGGCACAGAATGCTTTGCTCAAACACCTGGATGCTCAGTACAGTTCCCAAAACAGATTCAAGCTGTGCTTTGAAGAAAGGGACTTCATCCCAGGGGAAAACCACATCTCCAACATCCAGGCAGCTGTCTGGGGCAGCAGAAAGACCGTGTGTCTAGTGAGCAGACACTTCCTTAAGGATGGCTGGTGCCTGGAAGCCTTCAGGTATGCCCAGAGCCGAAGTCTGTCTGACCTCAAGAGTGTCCTCATCGTGGTGGTGGTGGGGTCCCTGTCCCAGTACCAGCTGATGAGACATGAGACTATCAGAGAGTTTCTACAAAAGCAGCAGTACTTGAGGTGGCCTGAGGACCACCAGGATGTTGGCTGGTTTCTCAACAGACTTTCTAGGCGCATACTGAAAGAAACAAAAAGAGAGAAGAGAAGCAGTCACATTCAGTTGCAAACCATAACAACCATTTCCTAGGGGAAGGAGCACTTTGCAAGCACCATAGATAACTCTCCACGTGTGTGCACAACTGTTTGGTGGTCCTTCCCAGGGGTCATTTTCTGACTATGAAAACATCAGTCTCTTGATTTTCATGTGAACAGGGTGTTTTGTCTCACTGACCTCCAAATGGGAAATAATAGATCCAGCAAGCTGCAGCTGTCTCCAAAGGTTCCCATTCACCACTGATTTCCTTTCAGGCCCAATAACACCGTTCTCTCCCATCCATGCTATACTGCCAGCCTCCTAGACGGTGAGAGCACCTTGGGAGAAGTCACAGACAGTTTTGTGCCTTCTGTGCTGTTCAGTTCAAGAACTGGCTGTTTGATAATCCAGAGGTCTTAATGCTCTGTAGGACATGAACAGAAGAGACCGGTCCTTCTCTGGCCATAGGAATGACGTGAGAGCTGAGGACTGCTCCCTCTCTACCTTAGTAATGAGAGTTTGGACGGCAGCAGCCCCATCGCTGTGGCCACAGTGCACTTACTTCCTGTTGTGACCCTGCAGATCCAGCTTTTGTGGGCCATGACGATCTTCTGCACGGGACCTGGGACCTGGTGCTTGTACCCTTTCCTGACAGCACCAGCCTGCCTTTCCACCTTCTTTTCTACAACTACATAACAGCTGTTGTATCAGCTACGCAACAAACAACTGCAAAAGGGATGTGGGCTCCACACACTGATTTCTTATTGAATTCTGATTCTGTGGTTGCTCAGCTGTGTGACTTGAGCATGCTGTACCATGGCTAGGCATCTCTCTCTCCTGTGGGCCTAACAGTGCATACCTCATAAATATGCTGTGAATGGTCATTGGCCAAGAATGCCATGGCTTCTCTGATCTTTCCTTAGTTGCCCTAATGACCGTAGAAGAAGACACTCAGTACTCAAAGGCCTCTGGAGGCTGTAGTGATTTCTTTGAACTTTTTAACCCTTAAAATGATTTATGTGTATTTTGTATTCTAATCTTTTTTGTGCGTTTATTAATACAGCGATGTTTCTCTGCAAAAGCATTGAGAGACTCTAAACCAAAGAACATATGTCACAAGCACCCTAGGCCGGACTCTCCACACCCAGTGTGCTGCTAGGCCATCTCTTGCAGCATGGATACACAGAGAGTGGCTCAGCACCTAAAGCTCCACTCTGGCACTGTGACAGACATCCCTGATTCCTTGACCACTTTGTATCCGTGTATCTGAGCTTACTCTGCAGTCAGCAGTATATTGTCCTCATGCAAACAATACGAATCCCACTCTATTTCTTTCTGGAATGTTCTCCCATATCTTCCCATCCATTCTACACATTCTTTGATAGCCAGTCCATAAAGACCCCATGAATCCTTTCAACCCAAAGTCCTCTAGTCTTTTTTTCCTGAACATTCTTGGTATGATATCTATTCCTTCTATCCTAGGATTTACTCATTGCTGTCCTCTGGACTGTAAGCTTCATGATGAGGAAAGGCCCTGTGCTCTCTGCCACCCGGCACTAACCAAAGCATCACATGTAACATGGGGGGTGGGGTCACAAGGGAGTTTTCCACCTTCACATCCTGTCCAAGCTTCTTTCTCCATTACCTCCGGCCAGGGGTCATTGCCCTATGGTAGCATGACTGCTTCTTCCTGTTGGCCTCAGAGCTCTGTCACTGAAATGTATATCAATGATATGTTTGGTATGTGTGAAGACACCCCAACTGGGAGCCCTGTTGGCCAAGCCTTTTTTGTTTATCTGTGTGTCCTGGTCCACAGTAACTTCTTATCACCGGAAGTGCCTGGTGATACCCACTTTCTTATGTGTTAATGTAATTGTCTTCTGCTCTGCCATCTCTGGGGAGGGCAAGGCAGGGCTAGACTGAGAATGACATCCTCAGAGATACTGAGGTCAGGTGAAGGTAGAGGATGCTACAGGCTCCGGGAAGCACTGGGCTTCAACCACTTAGGGGTAGGGCTTTGGGTCACTTGATCATGCCTAGTTGATTTCCCTCATGCCCACACTGCTCAGCCCTCACACTGCCAGCTCCTGAAGGCAAAGGAAGACAATGCTAGGCTGGTTTGGACTCACCACACTGCTGTCCATCAGCCTCGGCTCTGCCCACACTGCAAGGACAGTCACGATGCTCTGGAGCTCTCAGCAGAGCCTCTCCCCTGGACATAGAAGTGCTACACACTACACTCGCTGGAGAAGGCAAGCAGGGAAGGCATAGCTTTGCTGTCTTGTAAGTCTGCCTTCTTTTCTGAATTATTCAGATAAGCATAACTCTTCCTTTCTTCTTTCTACCTGTGTTCTAAGCATGCTTTCCCTGACACTTTGAACTTCCTTTTTTCTCTAAAGCTCCCCTCTATGCCATGTGGGTGCCTGTCTGCCATATGGCTGACCTCCATGCTGGCTTTACTCAGGTGTAATTGCATCCCCCCTTTTCTCCTCTGCCTCTTCCCAGCATCTGCTGAGATTTGCACCCTGCCTGCCCTAGGGTTCTTGTTTGTTTGTTTGTTTTGTTTTTAAACTTAAACTCCAACAAAATTGTTCTCAAGCTGAAAGGAAGAAAGGAAGAAAGAAAGAAAGAAAGAAAGAAAGAAAGAAAGAAAGAAAGGAAGGAAGGAAGGAGAAAGATTCCACTACCCAGCAAGGAAATTGAAGAAATTTGTTCTCTTTAGCCACCAGAGGATTAAATTAAAACCACATTGGTATGGCACCCACCAGAATGGCTAAAATCAAGGTGACCGGCAGTACCAAATAGTGATAAAGACATGAACTGATGTAAACTCCTTGGTTGGTGGTGAATATGCAAATTAGCATCTTTTCAGAAAGCCATTTGTCATTTCTAGGTAGAGTTGAGTCCATACGTGCAGACAAACATCAGAAATCTGTGCTTTATCAGCATTATTTACAGTGGCCAATACAGGAAACAACTTTCTTGTCCATCAACCATAAATGAACAGACTGTGGGCACTGAGAGTTACCCAGAAACTTTGAGTAATTGCAATATTGCAGCTACCCATAACCACAGGCGTCAACCTCGCAGAAACACCGGCAATGGAGCATAATTATTGTAGAAGTTTATTTTTAGTTATGTATAAGATAATTGTTTTATGCACTGTTGGGGGAAGGGCTCCTTTGCTCTTGGCATTTTGTATTGTCTGCAGGTGTTGGATTTATGGGGGGGTGTTTGATTGCTCATGATCTGCATGTGCTATCAGTAGAACACCTGAGGAGATTAAGTATCAATAAAAACACCTGAGCTGGGTCGCTCAGGGTTCCACCGTCTAGTATGGTACTGGCCAGGATGGTGGTTCCCTCTGCTGAGGTCTGGAAGGGTTCGAACTTCTGAATATGCCCACGTGTCTTCCTTTGTGAGTCCACACAGGAGCGTACATAATGATTATGTACAAAGACTTAAAAGACAACACCCACCTATAGTGATAGTGTTGTCAGCAGCCAACAGAGGTGACTTCTGGGATACTGGTCAGGCTCCAAGTCTTGACCTGGGTAGTGGTGACCAAGAGTGTGTATTTTCTGGCGATTCTGTTTCTGTGCACCTTTCTCCAGTCTTATTCTGCAGTTTAAAGTCAAGGAAGCTTAAGAAGCAGGAACATTTCTATCATGTCTATAGAACAAATGGACAAGTACTGCCCCCCCGCCCCCCAAACACCTTAGTGTTTTTGGGAAGGCCCTTGAGTATCAGTGTGTTTCCCTGTTATACCTCCATCAAAACAGTGATTTCTCTGGGGCTCCGGGGGATCACTAGGGTACAAGAGGACACAAGCTGCCGTGTGTGTGTGTGTGTGTGTGTGTGTGTGTGTGTGTGTGTGTGTGGTTTGTGTGAGATCAGAAGACAACTTGTGATTTTACCATCACATGGGCTACAGGGACTGAACTCGGTCATCAGGTATGGTACAAACACCTTTACCTACCAAGTCATCTCATTAGTGCTTCTGATACTATATAATGTTTAACATTGTGTACATATTTTTATTTGTTATTGTTATTTATTTATTTGGTTTTTGAGACAGGAATTCTCTGTGTAACTTTGGCTGTCCTAGAACTCACTTTGTAGACCAGGCTGGCCTCAAACTGGAACTCACAGAGATCCGCCTGCCTCTGCCTCTCAAGTGCTGGGATTAAAGGCATGTACCTTCATGCCCAGGTCTTGTATTTTGTTAATAAGGCTTTAAATAGGCAAAACAAATATGCTATTACATAAAATCAAGATGATATCTTCTGTCTGTGTAGAAGACAGAGAATATAACAATTATCACCTAGAATTTATTCTTACTTATTTTTTCTTTCAAGTCAGAGCCTTACCCCGTTGCCCAGGTTGGGATTACAAGCATACACCACCAGACTGGCTCATAATTTTTCAATTAAACAAGCAAGGTTGAACAATTATTTCAACTGATGTATGTATGTGAACAAATCGTGTAGGGTTGGCAGGATGGTTCAGCAGATAAAGGGCCTGTTGTGTGAACCTGATTACCATTAGTTTGGTACCTGGTAACCTACATAAAGATGAGAGGAGAGGACTGGCTCCACAGAGCTGTCCTCTGAGCTCTGCACGTGTGCTGTGGCACAAACACACCCCCACACACACATCATGTGAGCTCACACATGCACAATGATAGCAATTTTTAAGGTTTTATATATGTGTAATAATTTTGCTTTGCTCTTCAGATTAAAGGAATTTTTTATTTGTTTTACTTAGTAATTAAATATTTTATTTCTCACCAGCCACAACAGCTCCCATTTAGAGAGAGCCTTAAAGGAATTCAGCATTTTTATTTTACAGAAAATTCCATGGAGGAAAGAACTCGCTAAGGCTGGTTTGGTCCTACCAGGCAGCATGGTCTGGGCAAGTCAGACAAAGTGGCTTTTTTCCTGAAACCTGGGGACCTGACCCAAGTGGCTGGAAATTGTGTTCCTTTTCCCAATCAGGCTGTGGGGCTGTTTTCCCATCTCCCCCCAGGACAGCTGCCTCACTGAGATGTGATAAAAACCAATGACATCATGTCTCAGTGGGGCTCAGCCTCACTTTGGGAAGCAGGTGCTTTGGCAGAGAGGAGCCTGGGCCTCTTTGTCTGCTGTCATGACCAGGGTCTGCTGCTCAAGGAGTCCTCAGGGCCTAACAGTCAAGGCCACCTCCGTGGTTTTTCCAGTGACCTGGACTGTTAATGCCCAGACTCATGGCACTTTCCCCAGCTGCAGCTGTTGAATGGCCAGCATCTTCCAAGCCTGCACATCATGCCAAGCCTGGAGGGATTTACATAAGTCAGTTACCACCGGTGCAGCCCCTGCTGAGACAACCAAAGGGAACTAGAAATCCCTACTTGTCCTTGGATGTAAGATGTCCAACCAGGTCGTGCTGACTGCAGGAGTGGGTGTGGAGGCTTCACTAGCAAAGGTGTCCCTCTGGCCTTGCTGGAGCTGCAGATCTGAAGCAAGTCTTGGGGTCCTCACAGGCCATTCCCTAGAGACAGCCACAGACGATGCCAAGGCTTTGGAATGGAGGACCCCAGGCGTAATTCCACTTGGGTTTTTTGTCACCCTTGGAGCTTCATGGTTTGGGATTGGTCATTGTTTTTACTAAGTCAGCGAGACAGTTCAGCTGACAAAAGTGCTTGTTCCCAGGCCTAATGACCAGAGTTCCATCCCCAGGACTCAAAGAATGGAAGGAGAGAAGCAAGTCCACAAGTGGTCCTCTGATCTTCACATGCTGTGGTACATGGGTGGACACACACGCGCGCGCGCACACACACACACACACACACACACACAGTAAAAACACATCAACACGCAGCAGAGAGGCAAAATTATGCTGTGTAAATTGACCATCTGGGTCTTTCTGGGCTCCTGGGTCTGCCTCCAGCTTCCCTGGTCTGGACATTCGTTCTTAGCCCCTGAGGTGAAGCCTGTCCCTTTAAAGGTCTAGGCAACAGTTCTGGAAATCTGAGAAGGAAGTCACTAAGCTATTTTTAAAAATACAATAGGCAAATTCTAAATGGATTCTAGTGCATACAGTAACAATGAAGATAACCCCACACTTCAGTAAAGATAAGGAATAGTTCCTCGCTCCCCAACTTCTCTTGTCCTTTTCGCCAGCTCTGCCCTTACCTCAACCGGAGCACTGCTGTGGTTCTGCGAGCATAGAAGGAACTTCCCCCGGTCTAGAACTTCACAGAAACGGAACCGTTGCCCAAGTTTTGCATCTGTTTTCTTTTACTGAACACAATCTGAGATGCTTCTTGTTGTTAGCACCTGGTGGGTTTTGTTTTTTGTTTCCTTCCGGGGGTTGTTTCTAGATTTTAGCTGTGAGAAATAAGACTGCGATACACATTCACTTGCGGATCTTTCTGTAGATCTGTCTGCCTCTCCCAGGTAAGTATCTAGGCGCGAAATGGCTGGATTGTAGGGTAGATGTATGTTTTCTCGAAAGAAACTGTTGTTTTTCCAAGATAGTTGTAACATTTGCACGTGTAACATTTGCACGTGCACCTCCTGTGTGTGGGGTTCGGGCTGCTCTGTACCCTTACCAAGATCTACTATGGTTAGCTGTCCAGTGGGACTGTGGCCTCAGCATACAGTGGTCTTCATGTATGCTCCTCAAGTGTCGGATACATTTTCATTGCTTAGGAACCATGTCTGTATCATTGTAACTGAAGAGCTGTTCGAGTCTTGTTCCCATTTTAACTGGCACCCTGTGACTTTCCCTAGGGAGACATAAAGACATGTCTACTCACCTCAGAGTATAAAAGATCCATTACAGAGAATAAAAGATCAGGAGCCCGGCCCTTGAAAGGTACTAGTCACTCTTAGCTGGCCAAATCTCACGGCCTGAAGAAACCAAGCCAAACCCCCACTGCAGCTCTCTCCGGGACAGAGTTAAGAAGTCCTGTGTAGCTTTACAGTCTATAACTTACAAGCCTAGCCAGTACCTGGCTCCTTTATGTCCGTGATGGCTATCCCAGAAATCATGTGGTGAACTTCCCAACACCCCCTGATATAAAAGTCAGACATTTTCCTTTACTCAGGGATTTCTCTGAAGGGTCTTCTTTGAGTCCCCCTCTGTTGTGTTATTTATGGTAGAGTTCTCTCTCTCTCTCTCTCTTCCATCTCTCTTGTTGAAGGCCTCCCCCCATTTTAAAGGCCCTTCAAGTTCCCATTGTCTTGTCTCTAATGACTGTCCCACCTAAAGGTGTGATCACAGCTCCTGCATGAAGGGTCTCTCTCCTAAGAAAGTTCATTCCTTAAGCTACTTCTCCTTTCCAGACCAGCCCACCTCTTTTAACTAACCTGTCTTTTTTAATGAAGAGGGCGCCAACGGACCAAAGAAAGGATTCCACTCCAGTCTGGCTGGTGGTGAAACAATCAGTTACCTGCTTACTTAAAGAGCATGGAAGACTCAGAGGCAGCTACATCTCTGGAAGTGTCTAGAGCAACACGCCAACACGCTGAGTACCTCTCAGCAGGTTTTAAGCAAGAGTCTTCCACCTCCAGTCAACCTTCATGTAACCCTGGAGAGGGCAGGGCCTCGAGAGCCTCCCTCCTCTCTCCAGGAGGGGATGTTTTGAGGTACCATCTCCTGTGAGGTCTCTTGCTGGTGATCACAGTTTCTCTAATTCAAGACAGCAGTGGCCATGTCAACCCAGAAGAAGGGAACAACACAACAGATGGCTTGCCTTTATACTATTCATTTGTAAGCAAGGCATGCTTTATATATTCAGATACAAGTCTCTGCCAGATATGTGGATTGCTAATATTTTCTCATGGGATATAATTTGACTTTTCATCTTGTTAGCAATGTCTTTAATGCACAAGAACCCTTATTTTCAAGGAAGTCCAATTGATGCATTTATTATTAGTGTTGTGACCTGCCTCGAAATGTTTGCCTGCTCCAAGGTCATGGGAATATTCCTCTAGTGCCTTCTGGGGCCTTTCTAGTATTTAGTGTTTGTATTTTAAACCCAGGGTCCCAAGGCTGGCTAGAGAGTGAAGTTCACAGTGGGAAGGAGCTACAGCAGTGTAGTTGAAAGGGCCTGGGAACCTGGGGTTCAGATTCAGATATAGAACCAGGATCAGATTCCTGAGTTAAACGATGACCCCTTTGAGTCTCAGGATTAAGCAACAAGCTTCCTCAGGCTTCATTGCCCAGGTGTTAGCTGTCACGAACTCGTAAGGGACCCCCCCGGCCCCCCCCATTGCAGCAGACAAGCAGAGCCAATATCCCCAGCCCCCTTCCCCTGCACGCCATAAAATGCCAAAAGACAAAGGAATCGGGGTTCGCCTCCCATTTTCCCTGCATGGAGAGTCGCGGAAGTGGACCCCGCACACGCACCAGATATTAAAAGCCTCATGTGGTTGCATGGATCCTAAGTCTCGTGGGTTTTCTTTGGAGGTCGTCTCCCGCCCGTAGATCCTGACAGGGGCTCGCGCCGTGGGGCGTGGGGTCCGGGGTCTTTTCATAGTTACTCCTGGGAAGGGAACCCTCCATGCTGAGAGCCCTTTGCCTCTCTTGTTATCCTCTTTCTGGACAGAAGAAAACTCTTGAAACTGTTTTCTGGGGCTGGCAGTGGTAGCCCTCCACATGAGCTCGTGATAGCATCTTGCTGAAGCCCTTGGGCTCCTCGCTAAAGAGGAAAGGAACCAGCCTTTATTGGGCTCCTTTTTTGCCAGGCTCTATGCCAGGAAACTCAGATACATAACATTAAAGTCACATGACTAGGTCAGGCACAATGGATGCAACCCCATCTCATAGAGAAGGAATCTGAGACCTAGAAGTTTGAGCAACTTGCCTAGCTAGTGAGTGAGACAAACCCCGGTTTCTCTGGTGCTCTGCCTGTCCTTCCTCAGCCCCTTTGCCTTTCCTTTCTCAATGTGCTTTCTGTCTCTTTGCTGGGATCTGGGTCCTTCCTTACTGATGGCATTGTACGGCTCCATCCTAAGAAAGCATCAGCCCCTCCCCCACCTCAGAAGTCTGATGACATTCCCTGCCACTCTAGTTTTTTTTTTTTTTTTTCTCTCTCTCACGAAGTCAAACAGGATCCTATTGAGACCCAAGCCACACTGTGACCTCCAGGTATTCAAAGTCTTAGTTAAGAGAATGAGGGATTTTATAACTGACCTAAGATATGGGGAGCAGGGCCAGGGAAGCCACACCCACTGGAGGCCTTGACCCGAGATTCCCATGAAGCCTGCTAAAATACCTGGATTTTGTGGGGGACACTTGGAATCCTACTCCTGTATTCTAATTCCTGTTCCACACAGAAGCCAAAGGGATAGTTCTAAGAACAAATCCAGTCACCTTGACCTCTAGCTTAAAAATGGACAGTGTTCCTTTAGAAAGAATGTCTCCTATAGCCCAGGCTAGCTTAGGATGACCTTAAATTTCTGGTCCTCCAGCCTCCAATCCCCCCAAATGCTGGGGTTGTAAGCATGTGCCACCATGACTGTCATAACTGAGTTATATTTCCAACCTTGGACCTTGACACTTTTTTTAGGATAAAATACAGACTCCAATGCTTGGCTTCCAAGGACATTCTTGAGTGTGGAAGCACCCAGCAGGGAGCAGTGTGAGACACCCTGAGGAGTGAGCCCCTCAGCCTGCCTTGTCTCCCCACTCTGCTGCAGTCCCTCACCACTGCCCTTGCATGAAAGCTGCTTGGGGGAGTGGCTCATTAGTGCAGTCACATGTCCAAGTGTAGCCAGAGCTTGCCGGAGAGTTGCCCTGCCGGGAAATCTGCAGAGAGCCTGTTCTTTGTCTGCTGTCCTCTGTTCCGTCTCTCTGCAGTGGTCAGCACAGCACTGTCTGGCACCTGTGAGCGATGTTTGTGAGGGAAGGGAAGGGAAGGAGAAGGGAAGGCCTGCCAGGAGGCCTGGAGCTACAGCAGGAAGGGAAGCAGAGGTCAGAGCAATCACCATAATCGGTTCTGAGCTAATCCTTTAGACTCAGTCCTAAGAACAAGGAGATGTCACTGAAGGGCGGTAAACTGGGATGCCTGCCGATTAGAATTTTGAGGACATAATCCTCTGTAGTTAAGGAGGATAGGCTTCCAAGACACTACACAGAACAGAGGATTTTACTTAATAGAATTCCGTTGCTCCTTAGGAATTCAAACAGCTAGAGAGAAGGACAGAGAAAATGATGCCCCAGCAAGTGGGAGCCCAGGGCTCTGAACTGGCCTGGGGTTAGGGAGCTATGTTGGAGCACACGAATGGGGTAGCAGTGCTCTAGGGTTGCAGAGTGAAGCCACAAGTTATAGAGGGAGCCAGAAATCACAAAGGGACACGGTTGGTGGAAAGCCCAGGAAACCATCCATGTAAAGGATTCAGAGTCTACCTTGGCTTCTGTTCCCCATCTGTGACATTGGCATTCTGTGAGAACTGAGCTTGTGGGACTCACCAGGGTCAGTGGGAGAGCTCACAGGGTCACCCCTGTAGGTGACTGGAGACTGACAACCAATCAAGGGGCACACAGTCAGCAAAGACAGGCAGGTGGAGCTAGGAGTGGGAGGTGGAGCTGGGGGAGTCTGGACTTCCTGTGAGGAGAGTTGGGCCCTTGCCTGGAGGTGTGGAGGAGCCACAGAGGAATTAAGCCATTTTGACCAAAGTGAGGAGATTTAAAGCGAAAGGAGAAGAAGGGGTCCAGGATGAGCCCCAGGAAGCTAGATCCAGTGACCGAGCAGAGAGCAGGCTGTGTATAAAGTGACAGCTTGAAATAGAGGCCCCGGTCGAAGGGAAGCTATGGGTTTCTGCACCTAAGGAAGGAACTCCTGCTTAGAAAGAGCTTGAGGCATCCTCGGGACTGATGGGGAAGGGGAAACAGAATGGAGAGCTTATAGAAAGAGGAGCCTGAGGGTGAAGGAGAGAGTCTGGGAGGCATGATTGGCTAAAGTGAGCAGACAAGATGCTGATAGACTAAGATGATCAGAGGGGTGGGTAGACCACGATAGAACAGTCATACAGAAGCCAGGAAACCCATTCTAAAACTAAGACACTGAAAATAACTAGGGACAAGGATCATAGATGGATTTATGGATGGATGTGGGTGGGTGGATGGAGATGGGTGGATGGATAGATGAATGGATGGAAGGATGGATGAATGGGTGGATGGATAGATTGATGGGAGATGGGTGGATGGATGGATGGAAGGATGGATGAATGGGTGGATGGATAGATTGATGGGAGATGGGTGGATGATGGATGGAAGGATGGATGAATGGGTGGATGGATAGATTGATGGGAGATGGGTGGATGATGGAAGATGGGTGGACAGATAGATGAATGGATGGATGGATGGATGGAAGATAGGTGGACGGATAGATGAATGGATGGATGGATGATCACTGACAAGTACAGCATGAACATCCTATAAGGGAAGGCCTGGGAAATGTCCTATTGGCATTGGCTCTGGGGAGGTCACTGGTAAATTCATAACAATGAGAGAAAACTGTGTGTATTGTGAATAATGAGAAGCAGGTTAGAGATGTAGCCAGCAGCATAGAAAGTCCCTCCACAAGCAGGCAGCTTTGCCTGTGGGGCAAATGACATAGGGGGATTTAGGAGGGAGATTTGGGGTGAAGGGGTAGTTTTTGTTCTGAGACATAAAGATCTTAAGATGTTGAAGTAGGGTGGAGAGAGCTGAGCACTCCGGAGACAGAGGAGGTCCTTGATTGGGGGTGGATAGGGAACCGGATATGGGCAGAAGGAGTCCCCACCCTAATCCAGTGGGGAGTTGATAGGAAAACAGAATGTGGGAGAAAAATGAGGACAACTCTTGAGCCGCGCACAAACACTCAGGCCCGCGTGCACAGACAAGGCCATAAGGATATTTTTT
Source organism: Cricetomys ansorgei (assembly GCA_026225945.1). NCBI lineage: Eukaryota > Metazoa > Chordata > Mammalia > Rodentia > Nesomyidae > Cricetomys > Cricetomys ansorgei. The sequence goes on along the minus strand of JAMJFZ010000116.1, from coordinate 14,185,595 downwards.
TTTAACTTAGAAGAAATAAAAGCAAAGGCAAACATTATGATGTTCTTAGTCTTCACACAGCTGGTTACAGCCTCCTTGCAGTGAAATGCATCGAAGTCCTTTGCACTGACACTCTAACCTGTGCTCCTTCTGGACACAGCAGATGTGTCTGTGTCTCAACTAACTCACTATTTTGTTTTCTGTTATTTTTTATGATACTGGGGATTAAATACAGGGTCTCTCTCATGTCAGGCAAGCACTCTGCCATGGAGCTACATTCCGAGCCTCTCCTCTTAAGAAACCTTTTGAGCTAGAGTCTCACTAAGCTGCCTGGGCAGCCAGTGAACTCGCAATCCTCCTGCCTCAGCTTCCCAAGTAGCTGGGATCCCAGTCCTGCAACACCAGGCCTGACTTTTGTTTGTTTTTAATAAACTTTCTCCATCAGATACGTGTGTGTGTGTGTGTGTGTGTGTGTGCGCGCGCGTGTGTGTAACACATATAAAAGTCCATCTTGTTAACAGTTTCAGTTGGGAAAATTAAATCCTCCAGATCTGTAATGGAAAGAAACTGTCACTTCTTGTAAGAACCGGGCGTGGAGGGGGACGGCCAGTGGACCACACGGTCATGTGTTTATCAGGCAGCGACATAATTGACATTACAGAGAACACTCTGGAATTCGTTCTCCCTCGGCTCCCTCCTCATTAATTGCACTTGACTTCTTTGGAAAGAAAATTTTCCTTGAAGTGTGCCATCGCCTGAGTCAGGCTTGGAGTGAATCTCTTTGGGGGGAAAAATTTGAGCTAAAATTGCTTTAACAGTCTCTGACTGATGGGATGTTGGAAAACACATGCACAGTCCCCCTCCCCACTTTTAAAGAGAAAGAAGAAAAAACACTGATCTATTTTTGCACCCACATTAAGTCACCAGCCATGGAACTATAAACCCCAAACTTGGCAAGGCTGGGGCTGACATCTTTGAAGAGGTAACCCCAGCTGGCTGTAAAGAAAAAGGCCACAGCCATCACAGAAGTTGAAAACCCCACATCCTGAACCTACAGAGGGAAACCTTTAATACCCAGAATTTCAGCAAAGCTCGTTAGAGGAGCCAGGCTTAGAAGCTTCAGGTATTGCTAGGTGCTGATTCTGTTATTAAAAACAACCCCAAAGAAAAAGGACCCCAACCCCCTGGAATTGATGCACACTTTACTGCTGCAGCCTGATGGGAAAAGAAAGCCCCACACCGGTGCTCTGAAGACCCAAGCTCCTGCAGGAGCCTCCATGGGGTATGGAGACAATGGCAGGTAATGCTTCTGGACAGACTGACATTTTAAATCTGCATTTGAAGTCACACACAGTTATGGGAGGTGTGGTGGCAAGCCAGAGGGAGGGATGGGAGGCCAGTAAGTTTAATTCCCCAAATGTACCCACGAGTCCTAACACTGCAGCTGTTCCTTTTAAAATGCCTCAGATACACCCAAGGACAGACTCTGGTGTCTATCTCCTGACAAGAAAGATGGATTGGACCTAGTTTATCTGCAGTGTGTTTGTCTTACTCCTTATGTGAGGCAAGAGATCTCTCACATACGTGAGTTTTGGGTGAGCTATCCCCCAAGAAGAAAAGCACCAGGAAGGCAGCAGACCAAGGGGCTAGGATCAGGGGACCCAAATAATAGCTGTTGGAGCCAGTCACCTCTCCGAGGCTTGGTTTCTTCTTGGCAGGGTTGTCCTGATGCCTGTAATTAAGTATGTGCTCAGCCAATCAGACTGCACTTAGCCAGATGGCAAAAGCAGCCAGGACACGCAGCCTCTGACACTTTATACGTAAGCCTGCCCCACTCCCTCAGGACTCAGTTTCCTCATGTGTAAAATGAGAGTGAAAGTGGGGGTGGAGCGCAGGTGGTAGGGTGCTTGCCTAGAACAAAGGAGGCCCTAGGATTGATCTTCAGCACTGCTAAAACCATGCATGGTGGCCCACACCTGCAATCCCAGCCCACAGGTAATCGCAGGAAGATCGGGAGTTCAAGGCCAACCTGCATTATATGAGACTCTGTCTCTATAAAACAAAAAGTAAGTAAATAAGTAAGTAAGTAAGTAAATAAAATAGATAATAGATAGATAGATAGATGATAGATAGATAAATAAGCAAGTAAAAGAAATTAGTGTAATGGTTGATAGATTTCATACGGCTTATTTAGAGCACACCCAGACTCCCAGGCTGGTTCAGGACCCTCCTTTCCCAGCATAAACCACCAACTAATAAATACACAACAGAGTTTGTCAATTGTAAGGTACCATGAAAATGTCAGTTTCCCTCATGGCTATGTAGAACATGAAATCCCCCACTGCATGAGTATTGTAGCTATCCCTTCCCAGTGACACGTGAGCACTGGGAGCAGGCCAGCTCTCTCTTCAGCGCATAGTGGAGCTCACAGCCCGAAGGTTGAACATGAGCACTGATGAAGATTCTTACTTCTTTACCTGTCTCCTAGTCCTGTGCTCCAAGGGGCTGAGCTCCAATATGCCTCTCTGTCTTGTAAAATCCAGATTGAGCAAAATCAACTCAGAGAAGAGCTCCCCTAACCCCTGCTTGGGACCCAATGGAGTGTCTTCATATTCAAGCTTGTCTTTAGCAGAAATCCTACCCAGGCATTCTGACAAAACCCCCTCAAGCTGGTGCGCCCTGTTAGTAACCTCCCACTCAGGGACACCTGCCCTGCTTCAGGCTATAAATCCCATCATCCTGGTTGAAGTCACTGAAGCTCAGTCCTTTTCCCTTCTCCTGTGGCAGTCCTTCTCCCTGTCCCTCGGTCCCCTGGGAATGCAGACTGTCTCATCCTGAAAAGGAGCACAAGTCACTCTCTTCTTTAACAGAACACCTCTCGGGCCATTGCTCTGGACAGCAGCAAATCCCCTGAGACAAGGGACAGCAAATGTCACTACTTGGTTTTGAGCCCACTCCTGACATCCATTTTTAGGTATCCAGGAAGTCACACAACCTGGCTCCTGGAACAGGCTCAAACAGTCCCTCTCTACCTCCCGGGACTGCCCTTCCCTGCCTGGTAAGTTTCTCTGGCCCCAGCTCTGTCCCATATGCCCCCAAGCGCCATGTGGCCCTGCTCCAGCCTCATGCTCTCACCCTCCCAAAGTTTCCCCTCCTTTGGAGGGACCATTTATTTGTCTCCCAGCATGATGCTGGCTGCAAGGCCTTGTCATAGGATCTGGGGATTACAGACTCTCTGTTCTCTAAAATGTTACAATCCGTCTCCAGCACCTTGTTGTCGGGCAACCGTTATCATCTGCTTCGCACAGGATTTATTAAGTGGGAAGAGATTATCCAGCAAAGTCATCTTTGGTATCTAAACAGCCCCTCAGAACAGTCTGGTTGAGATCAGACCATGGGGCCCAGTGTCTCAATCCTTCCCAAGGGCCTGGGTTGAAAAGAACCTTCTAGCAACTTCCAGATTCTGTGGGGAGGAGTGGCCAGTGTTTTGGAGAAGGGAGAGAATATGAAGACTCTTCAAAGCTGAAAAACAAAATGCCCATGAATTTTATCTATACCTTATGCTCTAGCCACTCAAGCTAGTGTGTGTGAGGGGTGGGGGTGGGAGCGATGAGGAAAAAGAGTTTGAAGAGCTGCAGTTTGGTTCTGAAGTACCCCACCCTGAAAGCCCATGTGTCGGCTGGACGTGGTGGTATACACTTTTAGTTATAACACTTGGGAGGCAGAGGCAGGTAGATCCCTAAGAGTTCAGGGCCAGCCTGGTCTACACAGCAAGTTCTAGGTCAGCTAGGCCTACATAGTGAGAGGCTGTCTCAAACTAAATAAAAGCCCAGGTGCTGAAGGCTTGGTCAGCAGCCCCTGGTGACGCTAAGACCTGATGGAACCTCTGGAAAGCATAGCTAGCAAGAGGACGTTAGGCCATTAGCACCTTGAGGGAGGCTTGGGGACCTTAGTTCTTACCCCTTTTCTTCACTTTTTTTTTTCCTGGTGAGCATGAACTGAGCCCTCTGAAAGGGAGAGGGAAAAACAAAACCTTTCCTCTTTATAACTTGGTACTGGGTATTTTATAGTGTCCAATGACGTGCTAATGCTACTATAAAGGCACTACCTCCCGCCATCTTAGCTTAGAGGTGTGCTTTGAGTACTGTGTGAATTGTGTATTGCACACACCATGGTGGTGTGGGGTGGGGGGAGACAAATTAAGACTCAAGTTTGCCCACCACTTTGTGTGCACATACAGTCACTAGCTAGAGAGGTAAGCTGGACACGCAGCAGTCAAGGGGCCTTGTAAAACAGTGGTGGCAGAAATGATTTACTTCATGTTTGCCAGAATTGTGCAAGGAAGACGGGCATGAGTTAGCCCTCGAGGGATGAGTGGAAGTTGGATCAGTGAATTCCCCCGGGGACCCTCAGTAGTACCCACTCTGCCCCTGAACCAGCCTGAGTGTCTTCACATGGTATCTGCAACACACTTCTGATTATAGTCAGGGATAAATAAAGGAACGCATGCTAAAATCTTTCCAGGGAGACAAAGGACATTTCCTTGCACCCCACATCCCAAGACTCCAGGCTTCATCTCTGCAGAACCAGAGGTGTCAGCAGGGTGTTCTCTGGGGCATGCTACAAGCAAAGGGCAGGGCTGGGTCAAGGGGTCAGAGGGCACTTGAGGGGCCCCTGACTGCAGGGGTCTGACCAATGTTAGTCAAGCCCACCATCACCAGACCCCATACCCAAAAGGACCACCGCCTCTGTGGGTATCTATGGGGTCACACTCGAGGTTCTTCCTGTCTTCCTTGTGAGTTGGCCTTTCCCTTCAGGTTGGAAGTCCCTCTGCTCCCCAACATCCTGCCGAAGTGCCCAACAGGCACCCTCCCTCAACCGGTAGGGTGAAGGCAGCCTGAAACAGCAGTGGGAGAGCATTGGGCTTTGAGTCCAGAACCAGAGCCTCACTTTTTCATCCATAAAGCGGATCAGGTGGACTTTACCCCCTCACCTCCTCCAGCTGAGAATTTTAAGGATCATTTGACGTTGTTGCCTTTTAATAAGGTAGCCATTCTGACAGTGAGGCAAGGATTTCAGGAAAGAGTCTTAAGGTCCCTCAACAGAAACCTGTGCTTTCAGAGTCCCCAGAGTCTCACCTCAAGTCAGAACTGGAGAGGAGACCCCTGTACACACCCTCAGGGGCTAGGCGGTGGAGTGGGCTTATCCTCTGGGGTCCTCTGCGGCCATTCTCCTCATCGCCCCCAGGTGGCGCTGCAGGACCACAGCCCTGAGCCATGTCCTCAGCAGCAAGCTCCTCTGTCCTTTCCCCAAACCAAGAGACCAAACACTTAAATTCTAGGCTTAGCTGTCCTCTGGAGCCTTCTAAATCCAGCGGACTCAAAGGCATTTAACATGTTTCTGCCATCTTATTTCAGAAGTGGCACAGGGCTTCGAGCCTGGCTGTTAGAATTCACACTCAACCAGCTGGTCCAAACCCAGGGTCTGCTTCTCTCCAGGACTCTTGAAAACCCAGCATGGGCTTCAAGGAGAAAAAAAATCCCTGTGTGCTCAAGTCACTCAAACAAACAACAAACTAAAACAAATAAAAACACAGACACTGGCTTTTCAAAGAACAAACCATCTGGCTGGAAATGCAGCTCACAACATCCACCAGTGTTCCATCTGTTAGTCCTACACACACACACACACACACACACACACACACACACTCACACGCATGCACACACAGAGACACATACACACACAGAGACACACACATATACACACCACACACACACACACACACACACGCATGCACACACAGAGACATACACACACAGACACACACATATAAACACCACACACACACACACACACACGCACGCATGCACACACAGAGACATACACATATAAACACCACACACACACACACACACACGGATGCACACACAGAGACACATACACACACAGAGACACACACACACACACACACACACGCATGCACACACAGAGACACATACACACACAGAGACGCACACATATACACACACACACACACACACAGAGACACACACACACAGATGTGCGCATACCGCAGCCACACATGCACAATAACACACATCTCTGCATATACAAGTGCTACATATATACCGTGTATATATCATTACACACTCACTTTTATGTACATACAACACGAATACCACATGCATATCACATATGCAGCACACAACACACACTTCTGTGTACACACGACATACACGATACATATATCCACATATCCATCACATACTACATGTCACATACACACATCACTCATGTACATAGCACACTATGTATCACATAGTGCCCTCGTGCAACATACATGGCTCCTACACAGCCACCATGCATCATATACACACACAGAACATATCATGCATAGACACACACAACACATATGTACCACACATGCTGTGCACAGTACACAGCACATACCACACACACCACACACAACACAGGTCATCTGAGAAGATAATCTCCCCCTGCCTTGAGTCCTCACTGACGTGATTACAGTTTAGTGCCCATCCTCCCAGGTGAAACACTGGGCACGGGAGGGGAGACGCTACAGCTCATGTCCCAACCTGGCCCACAGGCTTCTGTGTAGATTTTGGTGGACAATAGCTCTGGAGGTAGAGAACTTGGAATATGTTAGAAAGTCTGATAAGTCCTTTGCTATTTTTGTAGAGTCCGGTGCTAAACAAAAGTAAAGTCAGCCATTATAGGGTGATGAAAGGAAAAGGTTAGACCCAATTGACCTGGAACTGCAGCCTCCACTAGCTGAATGCCCTCATTTGACCTTGATCTTTGACCCTGGTTGATATGAGGGAGACTTTTCTTTCCACACTCATAGGGGCCTGTGCAAGCAGGAGTAGTGCTGGCTCAAACTTCTATTTCATCCCTCCTGACTGTAAGGACAGGGCTGATAACCTTAACAGCAAGCCAGAAGCAGAAGCCAGTACAGCCCAGGAACCCAGGAGGCCACAAATACCTGAGATTTGACTAAACACCAGTTGGAAAATCACACCAGTTCCCACAGCCTCTAGGCTCAGCCATCAAGCCACTTCTGCACAGCTGGGCCACTGTGGTGTGAACAGAGGTCACAAATCCTGAGGCCCAGCTCCAGGAATAGGCTCCTGAGAGAACAGGGAGGACTGAGTCCAGCCTGTGCCTGGAGTCAGTGATAAATGCCAGCGTGAAAGGCAGCAGATGCCATATCCCCTTGTGGGACGCTCTGACCCATGTCCCTCCCACACCCTCCCACTGACGGTGAACACAGAAAGCTCAGTGGCTCTGCACAGGTGCCACAGCACACACGTGGAGGTCAGAAGACAACTCTTGGGAGTCGGTTCTCGCCTACCATGTGTAGTCCAGGGCCTGAACTCGGGCTGTCAGGCTTGGTGGCAAGCTCCTTTACCTGCTGAACCATCTCGCCGGCCCTATTCTTCATTCTTTAGTGCAGATATGGTCCGCTCTCCAGAATCTCATGATTAGCCTGGTTTCTATCTCTGAAACTGCACAGCAAGGCATTTTCCTCCTCCACAGCAGGATGACCGGAGTCTTCATCATTCTCTGCTGTCTGCTGGGACCGTTTGAGGGAGGGAGACATGGACAGCAGCTCCCTGGGTTCAGGCAACCTCCTCCACTCTTGACCACCACCGTGGTTTAGATCTTGAATGGACTCTATCCCCAAAGCCACATGCTAAAGGCGTGGTGGCCAGTCCATGCCAGGCGGAGGTGGCACCTGGAGGAAGGAAGTTCCTCACTGTAGGGGGCGGGGCTGACATGAGGAGATCTTGAGATCCTGATCTCTTTCCCTTCCTTGCTTCCTTGCACCCAGGAGGAAGCAGCCTCCTCCGCCGTGCACCGCTCGCCTGATGTCCCGTGTCACCACAGGCCCGAAGCCACAGGGTCAGATGACTACGGACACAACTTCTGAAAGCAGGAGCTGAAAGAAATGCATCCTTCCTTTAAGATAGTTGCTGCTAACAGATATTCTGTGATAGCAACAGAAAGCTTAACAAACTGTGAGGTCATTGCCCAGAGTACTTGGCCAAGGCTAAAGTCAGGGTGCTTTCCTGTTCCCCAGTCATGCCCGTGGGTCTCCAGCTGAAGACTTCCACAAAGATAGATGGACACAACCTTGAAGCCTTTCTGTGCTATGCAGGTGGCATCAGCGGACCCTGCCTCCTGGCCACACAAGGTCCTCCCGCTGCTAGATCAAGCATTCTCCCTCCTCACCTCTGGACAGATGTGGCACCTGCCTGGACCAACTACAGAAACAGAACTTGTAGACCGTGATGGTTTTCTCTTTCTAGAGGACAACAGATCTGTAAACCTCTCCGTCTTGTCTGAAAGATGGGGCCCCTTGCCCCCTTCCCTCTCCTTGGTCATCTGCAGCTGCTGTCTGCATTCAGCCAGTCCAGCCCCACAGCCCATCCCCGTTCTCCCAGGCCTTCTCTGCCAACTGCACTGCCTGGCTCCAGAGGCCATCCCTCTGGCTTCTCCTCAACTTCCTCAGCCCAGGCCCCGATGTAAATGTGTGCAGCTGCCAGAGCTGAGACGCACAGGGGTGAGGTCATGGACGGATTTTTCAGAGATGGAGCTCAAGGTTCCCCAAAGACATCAGAAATGTTGGGGCCCAAGGTCCCTCCCAGGACTGAGAGAAAGAGCCAGCTGCCCCGTCCCCTGCCTGTGTCTGTCCCATCAGCTCCCAGGAGCAGTTAGAGACATGATCTCATTTGCCCAAGAGGAACTTCTGAGACAGGAGGAAAAAGCAGCTTTCCTTCCTCCCTCCCTCCCTTTCTCCTCGGGTTGCTGCTGCCCGACTCCAGTATGGAGCTTCAAGATCCCCTTGGAAGGGTGTGGTGTATGACTTGAAGGTTGCTGATGGGGGGAGGATGGAAAAGCATCCCTGGATAGGAGCCGGATCCTGTCGGGCTCCCAGAAAAGCAGGTGACTCATACTTTCTTAGCCATGTGTCTACATGTGGCCCTCCCATGGGTGTCCATAGCCTTCTGAGGAGAAGGGCAATTGAGCTCACTTTGGGCTCTCAGAGTCCCTAGGTAAGTAGTGTGTTGTATCACAGCCTCTCAGCAAGTAAGAAGTTAAAATACAGACAAACTAGAGCTGTGTTCCATGGCATTCACGGAGAAAGAGCTGGGTCTATCCTAGAACCCAGAGGTGGACCCTGGCGGGGGCCACACTCAACCCCACTGACCATCATTTGGACCTAGAGACACAGCTGTGTGAGTGAGATGCTAGCATCACACAGCCATACAGGACATAGCCCCAGCATCCAGGTGCACTCCCAAACTCAAGGTCAGGGCCAAGGTCAACTGTGTGAGTCTAGGGATAAAGCACAGCATGCTACAGGAAGCAGGCTGAGGTTTCTGGAGCAGAGCCCATCTCTTGGCAGCAGTGGCGTTCATATACTGGGTCATTGCAGCTTTCCTTCCTTCCACAGGGGCTATTATTGGTATTCCTCAACCATCTTTAAGACCAAAAGGGAATCTTTAGAAACCACAAGAAGAGGAGGGAGTCTGGGAGGAGTCCTGTAAGCCAAGTTCTGCGAGTCACTCATGTGCAAACAGGAAGGCTGGCTTTCCTGTTTAGACATCGTGTCTGGCAAGAGGAAATCAAGATCGAAGTAACAATAATAATTACATTAACCTATGATCTGTTAACATTGCCAGTATCAAAAATGACTGTTTGTGCAGGCCCTGCCAGGCCAGGCTGTGGGCTGCTGTGGTCAGATGATGGCTTTTATTTGGAAAGTTCTCAAGGGACGGGATTCTCTTTACTCTGATGCCCAGGGTAACCTTCAGGATTGGGAGGAAAGGGCCTTAGGGAAACATGCTATGAGCTGTGAGAACTATGTGTGCCCAGCACCCAGCGTAGGTTCAAATCCCTGCTCCATTTGGACCAGCTACTCAGGGTCTCTCAGGTTAGCCTCCTGGGCATTGGGATGAAGATAACAGCATTTGTTACTATGGGGATAAGAAATGGAGGCATGCCTGACACATGCTCCCCAATCCTCTTGAAGAGACGCAGGTCCTCAAAGAAGAGAATAATTTTTTTAAGATTTTATTTTATTTTTAAATATGTGTGTGTGCACGCACACGTGCATGAGTATGTGTACATCAGTGCAGTGCAGAAACCTGCAGAATCCAGAAGAAGGCATGAGTTCCCCTGTCACTGGAGCTACAGACAGTTTTGAGCTGCCCAGTGTGGGTGATAGAAACTGAACTCTAATCCTTTAGAAGCCCAACAAGCACTTTTAACTGCTGAGCCACCTCTGTACCCCAGGATCTGTGGCCTGGTTTGGGTCTCTTGTGAGCTAATGGCTTCTTCACCCAGAGGAACCCTCAGCTCCCTGTCCACATCAGTAGGGTGGCATCCGCGGTGTCATCTGCACTGATTATCCTCATGCAACCCGCGTGCTCACTCCCATTTAATTGTAGACGCGTCTGCTGAGATCCACCACCGTGCAAGGCGGAGTGTGGGCTATGGATCTCTGTATGTAAAAGGGAGTGTGCAACGAAGCTGTGAATGTCCCTCTGGTCTCCAAATCCCACCGAGGAGGAGCACAAGTTCAGAACACTCATCGCTGAGATTGAACTAGGTGCAGAGATTCTGTCCGTTTGGTTGACACCCTCCTTTTGAAACAGAGTCTCGTGTAGCCCAACTGACCTCCAAGTCTGCTGCGAGACTGAGGATAACCTTGAATGCCTGGTCTCCCTGCCTCCTCCCGCGTGCTGGGATTACATACTCTGCACCCACTTCATGCACGCTAGACCACACTCTGCTAAGGACCCCAGCTCTGCTTGCTATTGATCCACTTCTCTTAGCGTGTCTTAACTGGAACCATGTTTATGGAATGGACGAACATGGTTTGCTCATTTCCCTCCTTCATTAGGAGGAAACTGAGGCCTTGCAAGAGGAAGACTGTCTCTAGTTCATACAGCAAGTCATTTGCAACCTTTGAGCACAGCAGGTAACGGGAGCTTGTCAACACCATCCAATAGTGATTAGCTCCGCCCGTCCACTCCCAGGAAGCTAATTCACTCCTTGCAGCCAATTTTTACTTAAATGCTTCTTTTTGCTTCATTGTCTCTGCGATCTTCATAAGAGATTATCAAGATCGTGTTTACGGAAGCTAAGAAATCATGAAAAATATCTCCCGTCTACAGAATGGGCTGATTGTTGAGTTCTACATTTTAACACAGTGCCGATGAACTGAGGGCCCTTCTGTCGAGGGCAGTTGAATAAATACGCCATTGTGCTCGGAGCAGAGTCCTTCACTAGGGCGCCTGTCTCCCATATGCCAGCCGCCGGCAGACACCATGCTTCCACACCCTGATCCACAAATACTCACTGCCTGCGTCACACAGGCCCTGCACAGACCGTGACCAACTCCGTCACTTGCTGCCTGGTCAAACCCACAAAAAACAAAGTATCTCTTTCTAAAGAAAGAACTGGCCATGGGGGACAGGGTGTGGGTTGCTTGTAAAGCATGTGGCTACGGTCACCAGTCTGGAGACACCCTTCTCTAGGGTCCCAGTCATCTCTGGTCATCTCTGCTACCGCCCACCTCGACACACACACACCCTCCAGACCTGCCAAGCCAACAGCTTCATTCAACACATTGGGGCCGCCCTGAAGCCAGGAAGTTTGCTCTCTGTCCACTGCTATTCTGGGAACTTGGACTCAACCCTGGAATTTTACAAGCCTCGGAGGAACTGGTCAGGCCTCTGAACTTCTTTTACTCTCGCCTCCCCTCTCCAGAGCCCCTCATCCCTAGACAGAATGCCTGCACCCATGGAAAGCAAGAACCCCAAGCAAGCAGCGGAGAGGGCCAGGAGGATCAGAAGCAGACGGAGCCCTCAGCTGCTCAGGGTCCTCTCAGGCTTTTCTATAGCTAAGGAGCAGGATGTGCATGCTCCCTCCTGGCGTGGAGGTAGTGGTGGTGAGGTGTCAGAGCTGGTGTCAGAGCAAAGAAGACTGATGCTAGAGGGAGAGGGGAGGGCTCCTGATGCAGAAAGAAGCTGTCTCGTGGCTGTTCACCATCTGAAGTCCTGGCTAGTGTGCAGCATCAGATGGCACCAAGATTTTATTTTAGCTTCTGTTTTTGGAACACCTGGCCTGAAGTAGATACTCAGTAAATGCTGAATGAGGATGGATGAAGGATGACATGCTCTCTTGATGCCACCTCATAGCTATATATCCTTAATCACTGGGGAATGAGGAAAAGAATGAGCATGGGTCTAGACAAAGCACCCCCTCTGCCAGGATTTACAAGGTCAAGGCCCAGCTCCTACTGACCAGAGGTCCTAAGTTCACCAGCTTCCCATTCTCCTTTCATTTCCATGAGTCCTGTGGGAATGGAGTGTTATGTTATACCATGAGGAAATTAAGCTAGACAATAAGGAATCCCTGTACCAGCCCCATGGGTGATACCTGTGTCTCTGGTAAGACCCTGGGAATCAGGGTATGTTTGTTACACCAGCTTACAACCCTGTACAGACCAGGAAGAAAACAATCCTAAGAGGGACTTCAGGCTCCAGGTGGTTTCTGGATGAGGAGGGTGACTGTTCACTGAGATTCAGCAGCTCCAGCAGAGAGGAGGCTCTAGTTCTTAAGGTAGCCTCTCCACCTTCCAAATTGAAGTATTTCATTCCTGAGAAAAGCTTGTTAAGACTCAGGAGGGTAAACAAGTCAGAAATAGCAGGAAGTCCCTGAAACAGACCAGTCTCATAAGGCCCCTCCCTCTCAAGGTTATAGAGGCTATAAGGCCTGCTTAGGAGAACACTCTCAAAAGCATGGAGCTGCCTACCAAACATGTACAGTTCCAGGATTCTAGTGGTTGTGGGTCGTTGGGCTTTTCAGAGTTGGGTTTTTCAGCAATGCAGTTGCTCCTGTAACCCCTACTCCAATAATCACTCCAATAACTCGTCCACTTACTGAGGTGGACTTTGGTGCTATCGTTACCCTGGTCCGTCATCATTTCCCTATCTGTTGTGAGTAGACGTTTGTCCACGGTTCCCCAGAACAGCGTTACAAACACTGTAACAGCCAGCAAGAAGTCTCACGAGCTGTGCAGCGGTACGCCCTTGACCTCGGGAAACGAAGTTCAGTCCTGGTTTTGGAGTCCCCTTTGCAATTCTCCCTCTTCTATGCCAGAAGTTCTCAGAATCAGTTTGGTTTAGTTTCTTTATTATAAGAAAATCAAAACACCAACTAGCCTTTTACATTATTAAGCAGACCCATACCAGCAGTCGTGTGGCGCTTAGCTAGATTTCACCAGTGTTTGTCATAGAATGAATGAACACGCATCAGATATACGTGATGAGGGTCACTTCCCTGGGAAGGCATGCTTGGCCACACAGGTACCATCTGCTTCTCATGTTAGGGAAGGGGAACTTGGGTGAATTTAAAATATTCATTTTATTTTGGGGGGGGGGTCATGTGCCACGGGGCATGTTTGGAGTCTGAATACAACTCTCAGTATTGGTTTTCTCCTTCTACTGTGTAGGCCCCAGGACCAGAACTCAGGTCTACCAGCTTGGTAGGAAGTGCATTTACCTTCCTGACCCTTGGGTGGTTTTTAGATGAACTTTCTTTTTTTTTTTTTTTCAAAGGCCCAGAAATATTAAGGCTCAGTGAGTGTGTCCAGTCACTTGATAAGCATTTTGTGGATCAACAAAGACATATTGAGTTTGGGGACAGAAAGTTCAAGTATCAAACCATGTTTATGAAAGCTGGATTTCTGGTGCATGGGATTTCTGGGGCCAGCAGATCTGCTCTCCATCTGTGGTGAGCTGCACAGTCAGCTGAACTTTCTGAGGATTTCCTCAGTAGAGACAGACCAATAGCTTCTGAGATTGTGGGGTCCCAGGGAGGGGCTGGCCTCTCAACCTACATGCTTCCTGGCTATGCGTATCTCCTAATTCAGAATTTGCCTTTCAGGGTTGAGATGATGCCCATATTTCTAATATGTACCACTGCATTTCAAACCAGTGATGACAGGTGCTGTCCATGGGTCAACCTCTTCTTAGCACCAGGGATCTGGATCACCCTGGGTGGGATATACTCGTGGATCTAACAAGTTTTATTGACCACCTACTATGTGTTGAGCAGTAATGATTAAGAATAGTAAACCAAGTGGGCCTGACATTTGGAGACCTACAAGAACTTCCCCATGATTTTTCTGGTCTGATACCATTTAAGTTTAAACTTCCAACACAATCTTCTTGACTCTACTTTCAAGCTTAAAGATTGCCTTCTATTGGTCACTCAACTTCCCAAGCAACTGAGCTATGGGGACAGGATTCTGTAGACCCTGAGTGTTTACTGAATCATTTCTGGTCTGATACTGATCCATACATAAGTCTCTGTGAGCTTGATTAATGTGATTCAGCTTAAAGAGAGAGGAATTTTTGGCATGCTAACAGTAGTCTCTGAGAATCAAAATGAGGGATTGTCAAATTCTTTCAGATATTTCTTTTTCTTTATTTGATTTTTCAAGGCAGGGTTTCTCTGTTGTAACTCTCGCTGTCCTGGAACTCACTCTGTAGACCAGGCTGGCCTCAAGCTCACAGAGATCCACCTGCCTCTGCCTCCCGAGTGCTGGGATTAAAGGCACGCACCACCTCCACCAGGCTGTGATTGTCAAATTCTTAAAGCAAAGATCCCTGGGCTTCCTAGTTTTTTCCTGTTTGGTTCTTTGTACTTCCACGAACCAGCCACAACAGTTTCATGAGTATAGGAAAAGGGCCCACACAGATCGCTGTGGGGTAAACTCATCAGTGTTTGGAGACAGACCCCAGAGCCATATGGCTTTGATGGATTGGACCTGCATGGGTATTGTCTGGCCTCAGTCTCACAGGGACTCAATATGTGTTTGTCCACGAGCAAAGCACTGATAAATGACTGATTTAGAGACGTTGAGTACAACAAACCCAGAAGGTTGATTAAAGGAGAGCCTGTATTCAATGACTTGAAAACACCGGGTGAAGGACGATTACGTTAATCAGCCTCACTGTTTTTGAACTCAATAAAAGTAGTTTTAATCCAATTACTTCTAATTTAAAGTCTATTTGCTCAGCAGAGAGTTTTATAATAATTAACTTACCCTAAAAGTAAAATTCCTGACAAAGCCCGAGACAAGCAGAAAGCAGGTGACTCTGAGGGGGAAATTTGGTTTCCATTGTGAGAAGCTGGCATGGTCTGTCTGCCCTCTAATGGGCAGACACCCAAGGATGCGGCCTCAGTGAGAACCAGCTGAAGTTTATTTGCTCCTTAGCCGTACATCAAGCTTAAGCTATTTTTAAAAGCCAACCCTCCATGTGCCTGCATGATATCTGGGTGCCTGTGAGAAGGCTGGGTGCTTGCATGATGACCAGGTGTCTGCGGATTGCCAAGCACCTGCATGGTGTCCAGGCATCTGTGGGATGCACTGGTGCCCACAGGACATCCTGGTCCCAGTGGGATGTCCAGGGGCCTGCAGGAGGCCTTGGTGCCTACTGGATGTCAGGGTGCCTGCAGAATGTCTAGGTGCCTGCATGATATCCAGGTGTCTGTGGGTTGGCTCAGTGCCTGCGTGATGCATGGGCATCTGTGAGATACCCTGGTCCTGCAGGATATCTAGTGCCTTCGGGATGTCCTGATGCCTGTGTGATGTCATCCAGGTATCTGTGGGATAGCCGAGTGCCTGCATGATGCCCTAGTGCTTGAGGGGTGTCCAGGTACCTGCTTGGTGTCTAGGTGCCTGAAAGATGTCAGGATGCCTTCAGGAGGCCCTGGTGCCTGTGTGATGTCTGGGTGCCTGTGGTTTGGGAAGTGAAGCCCAACTTTAGGTTGAACTTCATCATACTTAATCTCAGGCTAATGTAACCCAAGTGAATGTCCATGATCAGAGCAGCCTGCTGCCTCTAAAAACCATGGTGATGCCTGTGATCCATGCTCCCACCACACAAACTGTACTTAATTTCTTTTATTTGTTTATTTTTATTTTTTTGAGGGCACAAGGGGACCCTGTGTGGACCAGATGGACCAGGGAGGAATGGGAAGGGAGTGTTATTGAGATACAATATATGAAACTCAAGTTATTAATAAATAAAAATATTATATTTTTAAAAAGCCATCCCTTTGTGGAAATTCCATTTCTTGTGCCAAATCTTAAGAGCCGTTTCTAATGCCTTCCTGTTTTCCTTGGAGCTTGACCTGGAGTACTATCCTCAGGACCTGCATCTAACTCCTCCTCCATCCCTGGGGCCATGATGCCCAAGATGAGTCAGGGCTGCAGCCAGGGCCTCTGGCCTCTTGGGGGCACAGTGTATTCTCACGCACATCCATGGGGCTGACAATTCTTCCATTCTTATCTCACAGACTCCCACATGCTTTCCAGGAGTGGCATGGCATCCCAGAAGACAGATTCTGTCCCAGGACAGTGCCCAAGATCCAGAAGTTCCTTTCGGAAGACCCTCTTCTCAGTCAGTAAGAATTCTGCCCTTGTATGAGCGGGGCCTCAGGTGGGGCAGATGGATCTTCTGTGGCGACATCTGCAGCTGGGGATCGGAGGCCAGGGCAGAGCTCCGATAGCAATTCCAGTCCATCCTGAGGGCCTAGCTAGGAGTAAGGATCATATCCTGCGGGTCAGCACCGGAGAACCAGCTAGAGGTGGTTTTAGGAAAACCAGTGTGAGAACCAGGGGACCTCCAAGCTTGGAAGAGAAACAGGCTGGCAGCTGACTTTGTCTTGCTGTTTAATAGATCCATCTAGAAGCTGACAGGAGCTGGACCTATCATGACCTAAGCCACCACTTCAGTCTACAGCCAGAGCTACCAGATAAGGTTTTCCCAGACTGCCCACTGTCATCCCCCCTTCCCCCATTCTCCTTAATGCTCAAAGCCATTGTCAGTGCTCCCCGCCACCTACAGCCCCTGCAAACAGACTGCACACCTCCCAGCAGCAGGGACTGTGTTTTAATCATCTTTACAATAGCCACTCAAAAAACATTTGTTGTGCAATAATAATTACATTAATCATAAGAAAAAGACAACTCCCCAAGTGCCAGGCTCTTTGCTAGTGTTTATGTTAATGATTGTGTGTTTATGTTAGCGATTGCTTTGACTTTTCAGAGTACTGGGCTGTAAGAACCAACAGCTCCATTTCAAAGATGGGAACAGGAAGGGTCAAAGAGGCTCGGCATCTTGCCCAGTCTTCCAGGTGATCGTCAGTCTTAGTTTCTTATATCAAATTAATTTGATGTTAAAATCAGGGCTTTTCTGATAGAGGTATGCTCTATATAACTCTGGGCAAATAGACAAAGAAAAGCAGTAGCCTTGAGGAGGAAAAATATTAGGAGGTAAAGTCACAGAATTTAGGAGTATGGCCATTGTCTGCTCTAAGAAATGTTTAGATGTGGCATCAAGACCATGGTGTGGCCTGCAGACCTCTCCTTGTCTCTGGACCAGGCAGCCCCAGAACTGCCCAGTGTGGTCATTCCCTCTCTTCTGGAAGTCACAAGATTGTCATTTGCCTTTATAGAAGAAGCCTTTGTACTTGAGACAGGCAGAAAGCCTAGAGATGTCTGGGTAACACACTGCAGTCAGCCCCACCTTGGCAAAGGAGTTCCCCCATCACTGGGGAGCAGCTAGGGATTCCCCTGAAAATATAGAAGAAGGATACTTTAGTTTCTTGAAATCTCTTGGAAAAGCCTCCAGCTTGTTTGAATTCTGTGGTGGCACGGCCACGTTATTGGCCGTGAGTCAGGCTGGAGACTGGCCTTTACAGTGTCCCCCACACCTCACACCAGCCACACACTATCTGTGACCCTAGGTATGGATGAGGAAAGCCAGAGCAAAAGTCCTTCCCAAGGCCATTAGGAAAAATGAAGATGTGAATTCATGCCTGCTGGTCCCTGGGCACCCTCCTGAGACAACGTGGAGGGAGAAGGACTTGATAAGGAAGCTAGAAAGGTCCTCAGGGGTTGTCTGAACCACCCGCATTTGTGCCTCTGCCTGAGAGGCCATCACACAAAAAGCCTTGTGTACACATCTTAGGCCTGCCTCAGACATCTAACAAAACAGTACCTAGTTTTGGGTGTCACAGGTACAATGGTGATCATAAAGGCACTGCTGCCAGGGTCCTTGGTGGGATATTTGAATTCAATATTTTATAGTTACGTACTCTGTCTTTGTGGTGTGATGCTTCTGTGGACACGCTTTCTGAGCTGTACGGGGGAAGGGCACATCCCAGTGCCGTGCAGCTTCCTTACTTCTGTAAAGACTTGCTTCCTGCACCTGTTCGCACCTCTGTGCTGAAAACAATAGAGTAGTCTCCTGGATCTCCACATAGACAGGCCATTTGTTTATGTTAGCGCAGATGAAGAGTCCCTATTAATCCTTAGAGGTGATGCAGCCTCTGGAAGACCAGATAAGACCCTGAGAGGTGTTAGGTTCTATTGATTTGTGTAACTAAGGGCTGTGTGGGGTAGAGGGGGAGTTTTGAATGGATAAAGGACCCAGAGGCAGAAGCAGAGGAGCCATGTGAGAAGCCATGTACTAGCTGTCTGGATTTTGCATCTGTGAGTGTTGTCTTCGCTCTTTATTGAAACCTGCTGGAGATATTAGCATTTCCTTTACAAAGGTCACTGAAGAGCTGAGGCCTGACTGCAGATCTCCAGAAAAGCGGGAAGATGGGATATTCAGGACCCTTTGCTGAAAAGGTCACATTGGCTCCAGTGAAAGAAAGGGAAATGCTGAGGGAGGCTTGCTGGGTTACCTGCAGGTCAGCAATGCCCTGCATCGTGGCCCTGGTGGACAAAACAGGTCTCGAGCCCCTCCTGCAGGAGCAGGAAATGCTTCTGTCATGGGCAGCAGGATCACAAATATCTGGAGACAGAAATGTTCTCATTAATCAAGAAGAGCTCACTCACACGTTGGAATGCAAAGAAAGGAATAGGAAGAAGGAAGTCACAGGAGAGGAAATACAGATGGCTAATGAATACGCAAACACATGCTCAGCTTTTCCAGTATGCACAGAAGCAACAGAACAATTCGATACTATTAGACGCGCACTTTGGTGAGGGCATGGAGAAGTGGGTACTGTCTGAGAGTGCATTTTCAGGCAGTCCGCTTGCAGCTCATCTTAGCTGTGTGTGTTAACATGCAGAATACCTGTTAGTAGTCCTGTCCTATTAGCGCAGCAGCTGCTAGTCACGTGGGACTAGAACTAAAATAAACTTAATTGCATCTCGGTTGTTTCCTTTCAAAAGCTCAGAAGTTCCATGTGACTCGTGGCCATCACAAGGAACCATGCAGGATGGAGCATTACATCACTGTAGAAAGCTGGTGACAGCTTTACCTTGTATGCAGAAGTATTGCTTGAAGATGCCAAGTCTGAAAGAAATGACAGCTTGCTTCTCCAAAGTGGCATGGGTGAGGGTGTTTCCTGAAGCATTGTTTGCAACCAGAAACGATGGAAAAACAAGAAACATGGTGTGTGTGTGTGTGTGTATGTGTGAGATGAGTGTATGATATGTGTGCGTAGTGTGTGTGTGATGTTTGTGTCATGTGTGTCATGTGTGCCACTTTACTCCAGGCACAGAATATGTTTTATCATCATGCATATCTCTAAGAAGTAGAAATAGGTGTAGTCGAAGAAGACCTTAACATTTTCAATCATATTTATTTATTTATTTATTTATTTATTTATTATGTGTGTACGGGTACACATGCGCACATGTGCACACACCATGGTGCATGTGTGGAGATCAGAGCACAACATGTGAGTATTGGTTCTCTCCTTCTACCATGTGGGTTTCAGGGATTGAACTCAGGCGGTCTGTCTTGGAGGCGTAAGCACCTTTGTCCACTGAGGCATCTCTCTGATCCCAGGACTTCTAATTTATGTCATTTATGTCACTGTTTTCAAACAGGAACATTATAAAACAGTTACATAGGAGTATCAGTTTCCAGAGTTTGGAGAAAAGAGTTGGTCTGCCATCAGCACAGCGTGTGACACTCTGCGTTCTCTGTCCTGCTGACTCATCCTCCCCGAGAGCCCCAAATACTGGACAATGGAAGGGTGAAGGCAGCATGTATGCACTGGGCTGGCTACCAACCTCAATGATCACAGCAGGAGGCCCACAGCCACCACAGGCACAGGTGAGGATGGTGGCAGCTGCCAGGGTTTCTAGACCAACCTTGAGGACTCTGTCCCCTGAATCGGGCACCAGCAGCCCACAATTAGACCCTAGAAGAAGTGAAATGAGTTCACCCACCCAAGCAGCGTTGATTTTTGTCAATGCCCCTAGTCCTCATGACTTTAGGAGAGGCTTCAGAGGGAGATGACACCATGCCTTGCTGAACAGGCAAGACAGGAGGTAGGTCAGCGCCTAGGCGTCAGTGGGAAAACAACCTCTTCAGAGTCTCAGGAGATTCTGGGAAAGTGGATCACAATCCTGGCTGATGGAGTTGGAGAAACAGTGACTTTATGGTTGTGAACTGTTTAGTGCTAGATGAGTGTTTGAGTTTGATTGGAGGCTATTACAGAGCACTGTAGAATGGGAGTTTGCACAGACATGTGGTTTCTCACAGTGCAGGTCGTGAGACACTCAGGATCAAGGCACCGTCAGGTTAGCTTCTTCTGAGACCTGTCCCTGACTGTACATGGATCTTTTCTCTGGATCTTCACGTGCTCATTTCTCTATAGAGACAGCCCTTCTTTTAAATGTTTTATTTGTAAAATTTTAATTATATGTATACATGTGTGTCTCTGTGTTTATATGTGCACACAAATGCAGGTATCCGACAAGGCCAAGGGAGCATGTGAGATCCCGGAAGCTGGAATTACAGGAGTTTGGGAGCTGCCTGATGTGGGCGCTGGAAACTGAACTTGGGTCCTCTGTAAGGGCAACAACTCTTTACAAAAAAAATAAAAACAACTCTTTTTACTACTGAGTCATCTCTCTAGCCCGTAGACATCCCTTTCTAACTAAAGGGTGGAACATTCACAGGTTCAACCAACTGTGGACCAAAATAATTTCCAAAATCCCAACCTCATCACACAATAAACATGTGTCATTAAACTTGCACAGACTTCTTTTCCTGTCATTATTCCCTAATGATGCAAAACAAATATCTGCACAGCATTCAATTGTGTTGGGTGTTGTAAATGATCTAGACACCATGTAAAGTAGAATGGTAGGGTGTGTGATGATTATCTGCAAGTCCTGCATCCTTTTATAGAAGAGACTTACGTACCATCCTAGTTACTTTTCTATTTTTGTGACAAACACCATGAGCAAGGCAACTTATAAAAGACAATCTTTAATTTGGGGCTCATGGTTCCATAGGGTTAGAGTCTACGACCATCATGGTGGGGAGTGTGGCAGCAGGCAGGCATGGTGCTGGAGCAGTAGCTGAGGGCTCACCTCTTGATCCATAAGCACCAGGCAGGAGGAGCTAATTGGGCCTGGCATTAGTTTTTGAAACCTTAAAGTCTACCACTCTCAGTGACACCTCATCCAACAAGGCCATATCTCCGAATCCTTCTCAAACAGTTCTACCAACTGGGGACCAAGTATTCTAATGTACATACAGATAGAGGCCGTTCTCATCCAAACCACCATAGCACCACTCGGCTGTGATCTCTATAAAGGCTCCTGGGACCAGCATTCCTTGGGTTCTCTATCAGTTCCGTTTCTCATCACAGAGACAAAATATCTGACAGAAGCAAATTAAGGGACAAAGTATTTAATTTGGCTCATGCTTTCAGTCCACCATGATGGGGACAGGTCATTTTAGAGTTCATAGTATGTCACAGTAGTATGCAGCAGAGGCTGCTCAAATCTTAGCGGGCCAGGAAGCAAAAAATAGGAACAGAAGTTGGTGGGAATCTTTTTGGAATAAGCACTGTGACATCAATGAGAGTGGAAGAGGAGATGTCACTGGTGGACCAAAGCCAGGATCCTGGGTCCAGGCTGTATCTTTGTTTATACTCTAAACTACCAGGTGGGGCTGAAAAGCAAGCAAGATTTTACAGATGCATGCATGGCAGTCAGCAGGTTGTTAAGGTCTCTGACCTATTGTCTTAGCTATTTCTCCAGGTCATTCTGTTCTAGGTAGCATGTGAAGCCGTGCTTGACAAATAGGCAGTACAAGCAGGGCTTTAAGAGAACCACTAAATAAGTCAACAAATCAGTATCTAGTAAGTCTTTTCTACCTTATTCTACTTCAGAAGCAGGACAAGTATAAACCTCACACTCCTACCAACACCCTCCCAGTGGCCAACCTTGGCCAACCAAGCGCCACTTCTAAAGGTTCCAAGACTTCCTTAAACAGAGCCATAAGCAAAGGACTAAGTGTTCAAACACATGAACGTGGGAAGGACACTTTACATCTAAACCACAAGAAACACAGAAAATCCGCTGTATGTCCTGTGTGTCGTACTGGATTCAGGCCCAGTCTAATGATCTCGTTTTTTGTTTTAAGGCAACCATCCCTAAATGCAATCATGATCTTAGTTGGTGGGGGTTAGAACTTCAGGCTACAAATTTTGGGGGAAACACAATTTAACCCATAAAACTGAGAGAGCCTGGGGTATACTCACTGTTCACTCAGTTCATCATTCACTTCAGAAACATTTGTGAACACGGTCTGTATTCAATGTTCATGACACAGAGGTAAATGACACGTGGGTAAGTGCCTCGAGAAACTCACAGTAAAGAGACAAGCGTACAGACCCAACAGCCCGACAGTAAGCAGCCACTGCAGCCCAGTGATTGGCTGCCTAGTCAACAACTGTTCTTACTTGTTCTGGGTCAGCCTCCACCCTGGAGGCTCCCAGCCTTGGCTCTAATTCCCACTGGGCCAGTGTCTCCGCTCCCTCTCTCCTTTATCCCTGTAGAGATTGGCACTATTTCTAGACATCACTTGTGATTCATCATCACTTCACCCAACATACTAAATAAACAAGCTCCACATGCCCTGCCTTAGATAACTTCAGGCAGTCAGCCAGAGGAGCTCCCATTCTAGACTAGGGAGACACACCAGAAACAACAAAACAATTCAACATAACTTCTGTGATGAACATAGAGTCAGGCAAGGGATAGAGAGGAGAGGAACCCAATGGGGTGACTTTAAAGCAAAAAACAGAGGAAGTGGAGAGTGGACTGTGCTGGTGAGTGTCAGGGGAAGGGTCCTGAGTCAGGTAGAGAGCTTAGCAAGTGTTTTCATGTGCACTTAGATGGGGGATCAGCAGGGGACTCCTAGTGTGGTGGTTTGGATTAAAAGTGTCCCCCCATAGGCTCTGTCCAGTTGGTGGTACTCTTCGAGGGGAGGGCATGTAGGTGGTGGACCTTCTAGAGGAAGTACTTCACTAGGGGTGGGCTTTGAGATTAAAAGCCTCACATCACCTGCAATTCACTCTCTGCTTTGTGCTTGCAATGAAGCTCTCAGCTTTCTGTATCAGCTCCATGCCTGCTTCATGCTGCCATGTTTCCCCACCACGATAGACTCTTATCCCGCCATAACCATAAGCCCAAATAAACCCTTTCTTCTCTAAGTTGCTTTGGTGTGTTGTGACAACAATAGAAAGCAACTAAAACACTGAGTGAGACCACTCATTCTGACTGTAAAGGGGAAGAAAAGTGACAGCAGACATTAGCAGGCTATGGTGGGAGTCCAGGGCAGAGAGGAGGAGGCTGGCACTGGCAGCAGGGGTGGTGAGAACTGGTTGTGGAGATAGTGCCAGAAGGCATAGGATGAATGACAGATTTGCTCTCCATTTAGATCAAGAAGGGACAGCTGATATAAAACCATCTTCCGACAGGTCTCTATTTCAGCTCAGCTTGCTAGCACAAACCCGTACTCCTCACCACTATGACTGGGGCTGATGGAAATTGCTTGGGGAAGGGGAGAAAAACAAGATGACTGATTTTTATTAAATTTCATGTGATCTATTAAATCATCACAACAAAAGAGCAGAGGTATCATTATGTTATAAAACAATTTATTCCCAGAGTTCAGCCAAGGACTGCTACTGTCTCTATGGATCTGATAGTTACAAAGGACTAAGAGCAAAGACTCATGGTCCCATCCCACAAGGGGGTCAGAGAGGCTGTGTGGGACCCACATTCCTCCTGGTGTTGAGAAGAGAAGGCTCTTTGGATAGCACCAGAGAGAGAATCACTGGCGTCTCTGCTGGAGTTTCATCCCCCAAAGAGATTGGAATCCAAGAACAGTCCTATTTGTGTCTATTCTCAGGAGAGCTGGGCCCAGAGGAATGACCAAAGCTGTCACCAGGCAGGACGTTTGGATTCTGCTTTGATTTAATGCTGTAACTAGGTTTCCCCATTTATAACAGTAGTATCAATAAATACATTTCCTTCCTCCCTTGCTGGGAGACAGAGGTCCTAACTCTGTCCAGGATGCTGATGTAATGTTTGGCAGGGACCCAGTAATGCTAATTTGATTGCTGTCTCCATACCGAGTTGGTACCGGGTTGCATAGGGTCAGAGGCAATTGCTCTACCTTGCATGGGAGATATGCTCTCACTGCCAAAGCTTTTTCTAGCCATTATTAGTGAGACTGCAACAAGGGCACCCACCAGCACCACTTCCAGTTAATGCTGCAGTACAGAAGGAGAGAAAGAGCCAAGGTAAAGACATCTCTATTAGCAACTGGCACAGTTGTATATTTAGAAGATCAGTGACATCCATGAAGTATTGGATCCAGCCATTTAATTTAACAACGACATTGGGGAAAAGGTCAATATAAAATGAATTATATATTTTTTATTAATTACATTTGTTCTTTTACAATTCCATGTATGTATATAATATATTCTAATCTCGCTCACCTCCCACCCCCACGAGCCCCGCTTCTCCCCTACACATCTCTTTGCCACATTCTTGCCTTTGTGGTTTCTTTTGTGACGTACTTGAGTTTAACCAGGGCTATCCCCTGTGAGTCTGAGTTGGATCATGTCCAGTGGACCTGATTGGCTCACCTCTGGGTGCATCTGAAGACAGCGATTTCCCTTCTTCTGTAATCTGTCAGGAGACAACAGCTCGGCAGCAAAGAGCAGCGCTCCATGTGACCCTCCCCCCTCATGGGCGCCTACTGTCAGAAGCAGTCTTGTGCAGGCCCAGAGTCAGTAACTGCAGCTGCTGTGAGTTCATGATTATAATGGCTGTGTGGTGCCTCGAGGACAGCATTTCACAGCCCTTCTCCCTGTCTTCCAGCTCTTACACTCTTTCTGCCCCCTCTTCCACAAAGATCTCTGGGTCTTAGAGGGAATAGTGTAAATGCCTCGTTTCGGGCCATCGCTTTTGCTTGGCATCTTGGGAGGCCATGAGTCTCTGCATTCACCACCGTCCACAAGCTGGGGTCAGGGCCGCATGGAGCAGAGCATGGGGTGCTGAACTGTGTAATAATTTTTATGTATTAGTAACAATGGTTGGAAAAGGGAAATATTTTTAACGTCATTTATGTTAACATCAAAACTATCTATAAATAAGTCTAACGTGAGATGTGCAGGGCCTCCGAGGTAAAAAATCTTCAAAACATTGCTAAAAGAAATTAAAGAAATAAAGACAATAAAATATGTACTGTGTTTACAATTGAATGTACTTAGATTGTTAGTGTCCCTAAATCTGCAGTCAGGGTAATTAATATGAAAAATCATAACATAGGTTTTCTTAACTTTGAGGAGCTGGCTTTAAATTTTTTTATGGAAGCACAAAGAATGAACCAAGAACATTTTGAAGAATGCACTTGGAAGGCATGTCCTGTAAGTTTTCAAGATGAAGCAACTAGTTTAAAAGGGACAGGAATCTGCAGAACAAAGTATCCATGCAAAGGCAGACATGTAGACTCAGGGGAGGGGCACTCAAATATACAAACTCATGTGGTTATGACTGCCTGGGTGGGGAGAACACTATCAGACTAGGTGTATGCCTGAAATCCCAGCACTCCAGAGTTAGAAGTGGAAGGATCAGAATTCCAAGGCTGTCCTTGGCCACATAGCAAATTCCAAGACAGCCTAGACTACAGAAGGGGAGCAAGAGGAAGAGGAGGAGGAAGAGAAGGAGGAGGAGGAAAAGGAGGAGGAGGAGGAAGAGAAGGAGGAGGAGGAGGAGGAAGAGAAGGAGGAGGAGGAAGAGGAGGAGGAGGAGGAAGAGGAGGAGGAGGAAGAGGAGGAGGAAGAGAAGGAGGAGGAGGAAGAGGAGGAGGAGGAGGAAGAGGAGGAGGAGGAAGAGGAGGAGGAAGAGAAGGAGGAGGAGGAAGAGGAGGAGGAGGAGGAAGAGGAGGAGGAGGAAGAGGAGGAGGAGGAGAGAAGGAGGAAGAGGAGGAGGAGGAAGAGGAGGAGGAGGAAGAGAAGGAGGAGGAGGAAGGGGGGGTTGGAAATCCCTATGAAGCTGCCAAGAGGAAAGCAAAGCAAAAAACAAGTTTAGCCCAAAGAAACTGAAAGCTCCTTGGCATTGGGTTCCTGTCGCTAAGATTGGACAGAATTTTCCTGGGGAAATGCCTAGTAAAAATCTATTCTTGAACAAAATTAAAACATTGCTAGAGAAACAAAGACTTACAACGTTTTTCATGGGAGAAAATAACATCTCTAAAAGATATCCCCCTACCAGACATGGTGACCCACACCTTTAATCCCAGAACTCTGCAGGCAAAGACAGGCAGATCTCTGTATATTTGAGGCCAGCCTGTTCTACACAGTGAGTTCCAGGACAGCCAGGACTGTATAAAGACCCTGTCTCAAAAAATAAAAGGAGGGGGAGCAAGAAGAGGAGGAGGAAAGAAGAAGAGAAGAAAGAAAGAGGAGGAGGAGCGGGGAGAAGGGGAGAAATTGGGGAAAAGGGAGAGAAAGGGGAGGAGGGGAGGAGGGAGAGGAGGAAGAAGTCCTTCAAATGATAGGAAAGAGAACCCCAAATAGATAAGTCAGATGGAATGTCCTGAAGAGAAGACGCTATGAGCAGACATGAGACTATTACATATGACAATAACTGGCAAGAAAAAATCCCATTCAAAAAACTAAAATAGCATAGAATAAGGGTAATACAAAACCCAGAAAACACAGAGTAGATATGGTGATGCAGTTTTATAGGCCTAGCACTCGGAGTTGAGGAAGGAGGGTTGTGACTTCCAGATCAGCCTGGACTATATCATGAGCAGGAAAACCCTGCTTCCAAAAACAAACCAAAAAATAGATATTGAAATACATGAAAAATGGACAATAAACAGAAAACTTGGAATAGTAACTCAACATGCTCAATATAATTATTTGATTACTTAACTCCACAATTAAAGTTGTAAAATGCTTAATTTATCCTGCTTGATGTAGAATAATGGGTCATAAATTGAGGAACAGGTGATTTTTTTTAAACTTCAGTATCAAATTGCCTAATAGAATACAACCTAAAACAATACCTCTTGCTTATTTCAAGGGTTAAGTCAAGGTAGACATCCAAATGTACATTTTGGAAAAACTGAATATTAATTTAAAAAACAACACAATAAGCTTCAAGTGTGACTTTTGCTGTAGAAGTTTATTTTTAGCTAGGTATAAAATAATTGTTTTGTGTACCCTTGGGTAAGGGGCTGCCTAGACTTTGTATTTTTTATTGTCTGCAGGTGTTGGATTAGTGTAGGAGATGTTTGATTGCTCATGATCTGCATGTGCTATCAGTAGAACACCTGAGGAGTTCTGAATCAATAAAAAAACCTGAGCTCAGACTCTCAGGGTTCCACTGTCCAGTATGGCCCCTGTCATGATGGTGGTTCCCTCTTCTGAGGTCTGGAAGGGTTTGCACATATGAATATGCCTCTGTGTCTTCTTGGCTATAATAGGTATACTGCTACAGTCTTTTAGGACACAGACGATAGGAAAACCTGTCCCCACCTAAAAGGCCCAAAGCAAACTAATATCTTGAGAAGACACCTGCTGACTGACGTACCTCCCATCCTCAAACCCCGCCTCACTCCATCCCTGCTCCAACCCACATCCTCACTGTCTGTAAAGAGTTCACCAGGAATCAGAGCAGGTGCAGTTCTAGCCTTCTTCAAGGTAGAAGGGCAGGTGTGTGCGGAAGGTCATCTGGGAAACTGCCTGGGCTAGATGTCCTAAGTGGGCAGTGATGGCAAAGCGGTACGATCTGCAAGTGGTCCCCTTCTGTGTAGGACTACCTCAAAATAAGCAAAATAAAATGGAAGCAAATGGGAAGGAGAATTTGGGAAGGCAGGCATGGGACAGGGATGGAAAAGCTCTTTTTAAGAGTGTGGTTGGGGCTGAAGACATGGCTCAGAGGGTAGACTTGCTGTTCTTCCGGAAGACCCAAGTTCAGTTCCCAGCACCCACATGGAAGCTCCAGTCCTGGGGGATCCAATGCCCTCTTCTGACCTTCATGGGTACCAGGCACACATGTGGTACACAGACATACATGCAGATGAAATCATTCGTATACATTAAATAATGTTTTTAAAAAGAAAAGAAAGCAAAAGAGAGAGATAGAGAAAGAAAGAAAGAAAGAAAGAAAGAAAGAAAGAAAGAAAGAAAGAAAGAAAGAAAGAAAGAGAAAGAAAGAAAAAGAAAGACAGACAGGAGTGTGCTAGGAGAAGAAGCAAAGGAGCCACAGTGAGCCAGCAGGGCAGGGACATGTTTAAATGGAGCCAGTCAGCATGTTCCTGGGCAATAAGAAGGACCTGGGGAAGCAGGGAATATGATTACAAAGAGACAATGACATAATTATCTGGCAAGATTCAGTTCAGATACCTTGGAGATATTGGACTTTGGGGTCCAGACTACCTCAATAAACGGAATGTTACAGCCAGGTGGTAGCACATGCCTGTAGTCCCAGTCTGGGAGGCCTGGGCGGCACAGTGAGTCTGTCTTAAGAAACAATAGCAAAGAATAAAAGGAATATTTCTATAAAGCAAGCCATGGTGTTTTTAGGTTTCCATGTGCATACACAGTACGTGCTGTACTGTAACCGTTAGCTGACCCTTTCACAGTCTCGTTTACTTAGTTTGCTAGTGTCGAGGCTCAAACTCACTGCCCATTGGTAAGCATGCTCTCTATCACTGTGCACACCCAGCTCCACTATATTTTAAAGCAGGATCTTGGATCCCACAGGTAAGACTTGACACCATGTATGGACGTGAAGGAGTGATTTCCCAGCTTATGCAAATCACATGGATTCTTCCCCTCCCTCTCTTATATCAGACAATTCACAAGCATGTCACAAAGGGCCTTTTCGGTCAGTGTGGGGAATGAGTCAATGAATGCCTAGGTGTAGCTGTTGATAGCAGACTGTCCTGGTGTTCAAGTGAAAGTACCAGAGTCACCCTCAAAATCCCCATCAAGGCTCCGTCACTCTCCAAACACTTGAAACACATTTTATCTAGGTTTCTGTCTCTAGATTCAGCCCCAAAGCTCCAGGTCAGTTCTTCCCATCTAAGCCCCAATTTCTTGGTTTTGCCTACTCATCACCAAATGGGGTGCCCTTATAGAGAGGATAGTTGGAGAAAGAAGTCAAGATCTGTACTGGCAGAATCTGTCCACTATGCAATAGCCTGGCCCAAAATAATGAGCACATCTTATGTAGTGGTTTAAATTAAAAAGGCCCCCATAGGCTCATGTATTTCAATGCTTGGATAATTGCTGGAAGCGTTTGGGAAGGATTAGAATGTTGGCCTTGGACTCATGGTCCTCCTGGCTCAGCAAATCCTTCTTCTGCAGCATATCCTACTGGTTTACACTGATGCTAATCCTTCCCAAACAGTTCCACCAGCTAGGGACCAAGACCTCAAATATATGAGCCAGTGGGGGCCATTATCATTCAAACCATCACATCTTAATTTAAAGATACTTCATTACTGAAAATGCTAATGAAACTGGAACCTCCAGAGAATCCTGAACTTCTTGCCTATGGAGGGTCTTAGGAGGTGATTGACAGATCAGAAGGTGATTGACAGGTCAGAAGGTGATTGACAGGTTTGGAGGTAATTGCCAGAGGCTGAGGTGGCTGCAACAACTCCTTAAATAGCAGAGGACTTTTCTGGATTAATGAACTCTTCTTTCTGTGGGTCAGGTTTCAGTCGCACTTAGCCTTGTTTGCTAGACTTTTACAAACAGTGGTAAACTTCCAAAATAGGAGTCAGTCCTCTCAAACGCTGTCCCTGAGTTATCAATTAGTCTTGTGTGGCATTCTAAACACTTTGTTGTCCTTTTGACAAAAGGACAAAAGACAGTGATCATGTCTTTTGCGGGAAGAAATTCTATCTCAAGATGCCATGTGTGTGTGCCTGTGTGTGTGTGCGTGTGTGTACATATGCACATATGTGTGCCCTCGTATTCGTGTGTACATGGCTCTCTCCTGAACCTAGAGTAGCTGAACCCAGAATTTATTAGATTAGATTATGCTGGACTTGCTGGCTAGCGAAGTCCCTGTCTTTGTTACTGGGGTTACAGACATATGCCCCCTCCTCAGCTTTTTCCATGAGTGCTGGGAACACAATTCAGGCCCCCAACTTGTGCAGCAAGTTTTTCACTGACTAAGGCAGCACCTCAACTTTGGATTGACGAAGTGGTGTGGTTGGTCTGGTCTCCTATCCAGACTAAAACTCTCTCCTCACGGGCAGCAAGAGTGTCTCTCTATTTTATTGTCTGTGCTCACTAAAGCAGCATCCTCAGCTTGTCTGGCTGGTGTTAGAGGCCTGGCCTTGGGCATTGCTCAGCCTCCGACATCTTCCTAAGCACAACCATTTCTAGATTCTGAGTTAAAGTGGGAGACTTCCATTTACCTGAACACTGCAGACCATGACAAGGTTAACAACTGGCCTAATTTAAATGTTGGATATCTCAGGGAACAGAGGGGGAGGGAGAGAGGTGAAACGCTTAGATGAAGCAGCAGTCAGAATACCTCCAGCACTTAGGAATCAAGTTTGCCATCCATTATGGGCATTATTCTTGGTGCCCTGAACAACTAAATAGAGACATTAAAGATCATAGGTCACAGATCACTGAAACAGATGTAGCAATGGAAAGGTTTGAAATGTTGCTAGTGACAGAAACACAAAGTGAGTGCATGCTCTTAGAGAAACCACACGCCTTCCATTTGTATGAGCCTCAATCTGTGCAGTGATAGCGTGAAGGGTAGTAAATGAGGTGTGTTAGCACAGGAACATGGTGCTTCATTCTCCATGGAAGGTTCTCTCATAGCAACAGGAAGGAAGGCCAAGAGGCAGGCATGAATGAAGGAGGGATACGGATGCCACGGTGTGGGTCTGGCGCCATGCCCCTCATTGTTCATCACTCCTTGGGTATCAACACGCTAAGTGGAGAGTCAGCCTGGGGAAGGAGGCATTGAAGAAATGAGAGGGGTGTGTGATGTTGTACTCCCGAAGTGGAAAGGTGATGGGACTGAGCTGGCCAGGTACCACTGATGCCCACCTGAGGCCGATGACCACTAATCTGAATCAAGATGACTCCACATGTGGGTGCCCATGGCCATGTCCAGTTGACACACAAAGGCAGTGTTTTGATTTTTATTATGACCAGAGCTGAGTTTGTCAGATGATTCATACAGGGAGCATGACCAGAGTCTGCAAAGGGGGCATTCCAGGAGGTGAGTTCCCGGGTCCTGAGGTTAGGGTAATGTACAATTACTGCGGAGGCCACCTGTGTGCGTGTGCTATCCTGGCCTCTCTGGGCCTCTCTGCTCTATGGCTGTTGCAACCCACAGCAATGGTGCTCAGGGTTCTCTGGGGACCTAACAGTCTCCAGGTCAAAGCCTATACTTACCAAGCGTAGCTACTATATATAAATCAGTAGCAGGGTACATACATGTGTTATGAAGAAGACAAGAGCTAGATCAGCACATGCTATGAATGCTCGTCAGGGGCCTTGTAGACGGACGCCCAAGGCAGTGGAGACCTAGACGGGGGTAGGCTTCAGGGCAATGGAGAACACACTGGGAGCCAGAGGACCTTGACCTGCCAGGTGGGGAGGAAATGTGAGCAGAAACTAAATGGAGACTTTATTGGGTGTTGGGCCTTACGAACTGTTTTGGTTTGAGATTTAGTCATAAATTAATCCTACACATAAGTGTTCCCAAGGAGGGAACCCAGGAAAAATATTTCAGTTTTAAGACTTGAAATAAATCTCACAATTTCCATGGCTTAATGAAGGCCTCCCTCAGACTGGTGCTCTCCTTCCTCCTCCCCCTCTCCCTCTCTCTGTCTTTCTCTGTGTCCCCTTTCCTCTTTTCTATCCTCTCTTCCTCTCCCCTCCCCTCTTCCTCTCTACACCCTCAGCCTAGAGACAGGACCCTCTCAGGGGTCACTGGCCAAGGGGAAGGACAAGCTCCATCTGATTTGCTGTCCGTACCTAGCTCTGATTCCTGTTCACACCCCCAAAGGTAGTGCTTCCAGGCCCATGGCGGAAGGCCAGACACAGGATTGTGTGTGAACACATTTCAAAGGTAAACATGGAGGAGAAATTAGACCTTCCAAAGTCTGCGAATGTGAGGGAACACCTGCCCCCATCAAGAGCACCAGACACAGGCAGCCATGCTGCTTCCCAGCCCTGATAGGACAGAAAGGAGAGCTGAGCCCAGAGATTTGAAGCAGAGGATTCTGAAGTCCCAGCCAAGGGACTTCATCTTGCTCCACAGTGGAGAAACTCTACAGGGACTGCAAATCATAGCCCCTGGGCACCATAGTTTATGTTATGCTAAGAGATCTACAAACCCTTCTTCCCTCACAAAACAGGGGCTACTGGTCCCAGAGTTTAGTCTTCCTCTGACTGTTGTCCTTTCCACGGATCAAGGAGTCCACAGGATCAAGGGAACATCCCTGAATAGAGCCCTGCTTTCTAGAACTCAGACTACATGTAGAACCAGAACCCCTGATTCCCACACAAACAGCCCCAAGTCTGCCTGTTTGATCACAGTGGAGCACTCCCAGCCCTTTCTCTTCCAAGAGAAGATCAGACACAGGACTTGTGGAAGATGGGAGCAGCTAGCCCATAAAGGTGTAAGGTCCCACGTATACACTAAGTTCCTAGCAGTATGAGATGAAACCCAGCTTGGGGAAAGGGGTAGGCTGTGACCAGATCTCCAGGAGCCTCCATCTCTGACCTAGAATGCCAGAGTCTAACATCCAAACTCAAACCTGTCTCTCGCCCTGATACTGAGAGTATAGTTATCAAGGATGGAGAACAGGCACTCTGAACATCATGATTTGTTGGCTTCTCAGAGCTCTTTAAATACTTGGAGGTGGGACAAGGCAGCCTCTCTATGCTCTTCCCTTGTGCCCAAGGTAGGGGCTGACTGCCTAGAAATGCATACTCCCTTTGTGTTGGTCCTTTATTCTTGCTCAGGGTAGTAGGCAGAGAGAAAGTAGATGATTCAAGGGTGAGTTTGTGGGCGGCCAGAGCTGCTGGTGTCGTTGTGCCATTGCCTCAAGTCCACTCCTCCTTTTCCTCCTCCTCCCCTTCTCTATCCCATGTTCCTCCTTCCTGCTCCCTATTCCTCTTAGCATCTACATTTGATCATCTACCCTGCTCCTTCACAGCATCTACACTTGATTATCTGCCCTGCTCCTTCATAGCATCTATACTTGATTATCTACCCTGCTCCTTCACAAGCCATGTTTTCTCTGTCTTCCCTTACATGTTTGACTTCCTTCAGTCTCTTTCCCAAATGCAGTTCCTCTCTGCAGCCACATGGTTCTCTGAGGGGTATCTTAGACTTTCTATCTCCTGCTGCCTCTATCCCACTGGCTTGAGGCCTGCTTGATAAATGAGCAGACAGAGGAGTAAGCCGTAGTTGGGGACAGACACAGGAACTGGGAGATAGGAGACTTCTAGTGCAGATTCAGTTCAGCTCTGGTTTTTACCTTTCCAGCTCTCATCTTTAAAAGAGTCAGAGCATTTGAATGTGCTCTGATGCTGTGGGTGAGGCTGCAGGGTGCTGCCCCTGCAGTTCTCCTCTCCCTAGTCCTCTTCCCCTCACTCCTACGTGAAGTACTTGGGTCAGGTGGTTAAAAAAAAAAAAAGTTGCCAATACTAGAATGTAAACTCACCTACTACAGGCCCTGAGAATGAGGCCAAATGATGTGAATATGTATGAGCACAGGGTCATTCACACCCTATCTCAGAGAGTGTGAGAATTGAGAGCCATAGGAAGCGAAGACAGATCTTCTTCCTACTGCACAGGAAACTGTCCAGCCAAGAAGTGTGGGTTCTAGAAATTTCTTGAGATCTTCCCAAAGAGACTCTGAAACACCAAGGAGATCTCCATTGACTACTGGAAGCTGATTGTGTCTACAGTTCATCACCTACCTTCCAAATTTAGGGACACAGCAAGAGCCCAGGCTCTCCTACATGGATAAACTGGTTCTTGCTGACATCCCCCAATCCCTCTACTCCAGACCACAATCACTCTGTGAAAAGGGACAACATCTGTGAGGTTAACTTGTAACCACACCATATAATGGTCAGACAGTGTATCTTAAATCAATTACCCTGTCATCATTCCCAGAATCCTCTCCTCCATAGGGTAGAAGACTCCAAACATTTAAGTCCAGTTGTGGAAATGCAGGAAACAAGCAAAAGGAGGTGAGAGAGCAATGCAAAGAACCCCCGAAGACACAGGAGACAGGTCCTTCTGTGATGACTGGCTTGGCTGATGGGGAGCTTGATGGCCTTAGCCTACACCAAGGTCTAGAAAACACCACCCAACTTCACTCCTCGGGGCCCTACACTTGAAGGCCAGATCTGTCTGTTGGATGATGTTTTTCTCATTTGTCATTTCTCATACTACATTACACTTACTTTTTATTTATTTTTAGTTTGTTTTGAGAAAAGGTCTCCCATAGCTCAGGCTGGCCTCATGCTTGCTATGTAGTCCAGGATGACCCTGAACTATTGACCCCTCTCCTTTACCTCTCAAGTGATGGAGGATGACAGGCCTGTGCCGCCACATCAGCTTCTCCATTTGCTCTCTCACAAGTATTTCCGCTAATAAAAGTTGCTCAGATTTAGTCCCATCTTGGCCTCTGTTTCTGAGAGGACCTGGGACTTCAAAGGAATGTTGAGTCACTGTCTTTCCCTCCCGAAACCCGTTTCCTCGTTTGTTGTAAGTGACGATAACCATGTTTTCATAACAATGCAGACAAACACAATGAACACATGTTGAACATCTTTGTTTGCTATAACACTGTCTCAAATTAAGCATTTTATTTATTTATTTATCTCACTAATTAGTGAGGGAACAAACACAGCATTGCTGGGGATCCAATGCTGAAATTAGTTCACAAATATCTCCCAGACAAGCAGTCATCAGTTTCATTCCAGTGTATACATCTCGATTGAAATTTTAAGGACAAGAAACCGTGTACATTATTGTAAGCTAGCTGAGGGTAGGAAGGACGACTACCTGGAATGATGCCCTGGAGCCAAGCATGAGGCACGTGCCTTTAATCCTGACACTTGGGAGGCAGAGGCAGGCAGATCTCTTGAGTTCGAAGCCAGCCTGGTCAACATAGAAAGTTCCAGGTCAGCCAAGGCTACATAGGAAGACATTGTCTCAAGAGGGTAAAAAAAAAAAAAAAAAAAAAAGGAAAGAAAAGAAAAATGTCCTGGAGATCTTTCCTCTCTTTCACTCTTTCCTGCTTTCCTGACAGGACCATCTCTGCCCAGGCTGCTATGCCCCCAAAGCTCCTTTGCCTCTTGTAAAATCTCTGCCTTTGTACCCATACGTGTCTCCCAGGATAATCAACCCACAGCCTTCCTCTGAGTGTTGATTCCTGATTAAGAACTGACCCCCTGCCGATTCTGAGTGAAATGCTAATTGATCATTAAAAGTAAGTGGTGGAGAGTAATCATCCTTTAAAACTGAAAACGTCTCAGTGACTACGAGGAGCCAGGCAGAGCTCTGTGCTGCACACAACAGCAACTGTTTGGTTAATAATGCAAAGGAGGGTCAGTAGCTCACAGTCACAGGAAGCCTGGAGAACTCATCCAAGCAGGAGAATGCAGGGGAGAGAGGAGGCTCAGTCAGGAACTGCTATGGAAACTGTAGGATTAGCACACCTGTACCAGGACCAGCACAGACACCCTGGGCCCCGCCTCACAAGGCTGGTAGCTGAGGTGTGGTGTCTTTCTCTTGGCCATGACCCCCAGGCAAAGGAGGTCTCACACTGACCATGAATCTCGGTTTACTTTGAAAAAACCCAGAAATGATGTCTGGCCCCGATGTGGGGCTTTTAATCCCAGACTATAATCCCAGCATTTGGGAGGATTCAAGGTCATCCTCAGTTCCGGAGCAAGTTCAAGACCAGCTACATAACAAATCTGAGAGTTTGTTTCAAAAGCAAACAAAAATGAAAGATGGGGAGAGATGGAGGGAAGGAAGAGGGAGGAAATGAGGAGGGAAAGAAGGAAAGAAGGAAGGGAGAAAGGGAGGGAGGAAGGGAGGAACCATCTTAGGCTAAAAGCCATTTTACAGTAAAGACAAACTGGATTCATTCCTCTTTATGATTAAACCTCTGTTCCTCAAGGACTGTAACTTTATCTACAAATGGTCTGTATTGCCAGTTCCAGGAATGGCAACCATGTCTCAGTTTCAAAGTCATTTGTAACCATCTTGCAACCCTACCTTTGTTTCAAAAGGTTATGACTACCTATTGTTATGACCACCAGGTTATGTTCTGCTTTTGTAACCCCACCTATTTTGCCCATCAAATCTCCCATTTGGAAACCCCCTGCCTGAGTCATAAAAAACTTTGTCTTCCTCATGTCCAAAGCTGACCTCCTGAGCGCCTTAGGGGGAGGCAGCCCGTGTGCACAAATAAAAAAGCTTGCTTTACTTAATTTGGCCATGGTGATTTATGTTGGTGGTCTTTTTGGTCTTTTTTCCTCCCATCTTTGGGGTTAACAGGAGGAAGGTAGGAAGGAAGGAAAGGAAGGAAGGAAGGAAGGAAGGAAGGAAGGAAGGAAGGAAGGAAGGAAGGAAAGAAGGAAGGAAGGAAGGAAGGAAGGAAAGAAGGAAGGAAGGAAGGAAGGAAGGAAGGAAGGAAGGAAGGAAGGAAGGAAGGAAAGAAGGAAGGAAGGAAGGAAGGAAGGAAGGAAGGAAGGAATGGAGGGAGGAAGGGAGGGAGGAGGGAGGGAGGGAGGAGGGAAGGAGGGAGGAAGGTTAGATGGACAGAAGGAAGAGGTAGGGGAGTTAGTGAGTCCTAAGGTTGCTATAACAAAATACCACAAACTGGGCAACTTAAAACAGCATTGTACAGTCTCATGATTCCCAACTCAAGGAATGCCACGGCCATGCTCCCTTTGACACCTATGGGTCTTGTCTCTCTCTGTCGTAAGGAAATAAAGTTGAGGAACTATGTGGCAAAGGCAGGACCTGACCCACAACTGAGGACTCCTCGTGGCCACTGGCCATTCTTTCTTAACACTCCACAGCCACGCTAGGGCTCCTCAGAGACAAAAGGAAAGAGGGCAACTTTTGTGAGAGTAACTCATGGGCTGGAGACATGTGGCTCAGTAATGGAGCCCTTGCCTGGCATGCCCAGGTCCTTGGGGCTGAGTTCTCACCCAAGCTAAAGAGGATCAACCATCATTCCAACAGAGGGCAGCTTCTGGCCTCGGCCAGAAGCACTTCCAGCTCATCCTGTGACTGAAGGAAAGTTCTGATGTCCTCAAGTGTGCGTTGTGGGATCCTCCTATGTGGTGAAATCATCACCCCAACCTTGATCTAACACCCCATAAAGCTCAGCAGGCTCCTAGTTAGTGGAGGCTTCCAAACAGTTCTTCCAAGGCCCCAGTCAGGAGAGTGCGCATTTGCCTTTCAGCTGGTGCCAAGGAAATTGGCCCTGAATCAGCCCCTTTCATCTTTGACATGCGTTTCCTCATCTGTCAGTGTCTCCAAAGACCATATCTAGAAGGACTTTGAAGACACAAATTGTTTACTGAAAATAAAGTGCCCCATTGTTGCTGCCGTCGTCACATACAGTACAGGATTAAAATGGGACCGACAGAGCGGTGCTGAGGGGTCCGCGGCTAGAACCCCTCAGATCTCCACACTTTCCTCACAGTACGTCTGAATGCAAAGAATGTATTTACAGCGACTTCTGATGTGTTCCCTCCCGACTCCCAGGGTTTGTGAGAGCATTCTCAGAAGGAAAAGATAATCCTTGCAAATACTGTTTCCGAGTGACTTCTCTGTTGCCCTGAGAAAATCCTGACCAACAGCCAACTTGAGGAGGTAAGGGTTTGTTCACAAAGGGAAGTCAGGGCAGGGACACAGAGTCAGGAACGCACAGCAGGAGCCTGGAGGCAGGAACTGAAGCTGAGGCCATGGAGGAATGCTGATGAAGGGCTTGCTCCCTATGGTTTGCTCACCCTTCCTTCTTATACAGCCCAGGACCACTGCCCTTTGCGTCTCTCTCTCCAGAACCTGGCCACTCTTCTGTGTCCTACTCATGAGTCTTGCTGCTGCTTTGGGCTCCTGCTCGGAACACTCACACCCCCACCATAGTGTTAGAGGTTTATGAAGGCCACTAGCTGAGCTCTTCTGTGAATTCCAAGGTTGGGGTGGGGATGGGGGTGCCAGGTAGGGCCTAGAAGCCTCTGGGTACCTCTGGGAGCCTCTTGGAACCTCTAGGAGCCTCTGCCAACCTAGTACCAACCCCTGTCACATAGGGATGGCTCTTACACAGGCTAGCTGTCATCCTTCTTGGAATCTGGTAAAGAGGCCACAGAGTGGCTGCAGAAATCTCACAAACATATGACAGGGCAGCTCAGAAAGCTGGGAAGTCCCACATTTTGTTTGAAAACAAAAATACCCCAAAACCCAAAATCAGAGCCGAGGTTACCACAGACCCTCTAAACCATGCACACAGGGAGGAGGAAGTGAGCATTCCGGGACTTTGCAGGGAGTCTGTGAGGAGGTGATGGGTTGGGCAGGGTTTCCCCTGCAGCATTTCCATGGGGACCAAGGGCTACTCTGCCCCAGGGCTAAGGTTCCTCTTTACCAGTGACAGAAAACACCACTAGCCAGTGCTTACCTTCAGCCCATCAGGACGAAATATGGCCTCAGTCTCAGGCCTCCCATTCATGGGCATATCTCTATCCCCAGAACTGAGTCTCTGGGAAGTGAGACCGAGGTAACAACTCCAGGGTCCTTTGCCTGGACAAATTTTCAGAGACTGTCATGGAGTCTCATATATAAGAGGGCAGCACAGGGATGCCCCCTTCCCTGTTCTCTCTTCTGGGAAAAGTCTCTTAGGGTGATGGAATGCCCAGTAGCCCCTCAGTCCTCCCTGCCTGTGATATGCCCAGGGGAAGATTTAGAAGGATCTTCCTGGACGGGAGGACAAGGCCAGGCTGGATGCCGATGGCTGTCCCTCTTACTCTTGTTCCTCCCTTCCCTTGTGCCCTGCCTAGTTCACAGCCTTGCCAACCTCCTATTCTTCTCTGCACCTAGGGCTCAGTTCTCTTCCCAGACCTCAGGATCCAGGGCAGGTACAGGGGTAATGTTCCGAGTGATTATTTGGTTCTAAATGCCATAGAGATGCTGTGTAATTTACTGTTTCAAGTGGGTCCCGTATTGTATTTTCTGAGTGCACCAACCCTGGTCATGAGGGCTAGGAGGCCTTCTAGCAGGGAGCCCCAGGGATGCCAGCCCTCTGTTCTTCTCAACTAGGCTCCTGATGATGAAGGCACTGGATAGTATTTATCTTCCATCGGACCTATTGGGACAGCTCATTGTAATCACAGAGCCTTTTCTGCAAGACCAAGTGATCATAAGAGTGGTGGCACACACCTTTAATCCCAGCACTAGGGAGGCGGAGGCCAGCCTGGTCTACAGAGTGAGGTCCAGGATGGCCAGAGTTACAACAGAAGAACCCTGTCTTGAAAAAAAAAATGCAAGAAGAAGAAGGAAAAGGAGGAGAGGAGGAGGAACGAGGGAGGGAGGGAGGAGGAGGAAGGGGAGGAGGAGGAGGAGAATTATCTGAGAACAGGGTACTGGAGGGCAAAGAGGAATACCCTAGTGTCTTTGATAAGGAAGGCATACGTGGAAAGCACATGGGTTGTGAAGATCGACAAACTCAGCACCAGCACTGGGTCTGGCTTTAATAGAGTCATTTAACCTCTCAGCCTCAGTTTCCTCATCTGAAAATGGGAATCCCATTGTAAGTTTAGAGGACCAGAAGAGGTTCTATAAAGAAGGTTTTGGGTAAACAGCAGGGATAACAGGGTGACTTTAACAGCTGTCTATGCAGTAGGGAATTATGGTGTGGCTTGTTCACATCTTGACAGAGCAGGGAGCCAAAAGCTTGGGCTAGATCAGGAGTTAACATCACCTTCAAGGCCTACAGAAACTCACTTCTGCTTCCTGGGTTCCAGATCCCAGTGGCCCCACAACCTTCCCAAACAGCATAGCTTTGATGCAGAGTGGAGAGAAGAGTGCATATCAAGTCCCCTGTCTGGTACCAGGCCTGGGGCCCCACCCTGGGGACAAGATTTTGACCCAGTTTGGCTCCAGAGTTGGCCAGATATGGGGAAGTGGCCCAGAACCACTGTGACCACTCAAGAGACAAAGAAGGCATGGATACAGCGCTCCAGCCTTCAACGTGACATTTGATGGCCCCTTGCTCATCAGACTACGGTGCCTTCATACAGACACTAGTATTGTTCTGCAAGGGATTCCAGAAAATTGTGGAAGCTCTAAACTGGTCCCCAAAACCAGCCTAGGACCTGTGGAACTATAGCAAGCCTAGGAGCTCCTCTCCTAGCCTATAAGTCCCTGAAGAAGGCATTCTGTGACTAGGACTTGAGGGAGAATGAGGGAAAATGTTTTGCAGTGAGTGACAGCTTGAGGAGGGTTGCTGGGGATTCCTGAGGCCGTGTGGCAAGGGGTCTGTTGGTCTGTCCCCCATATCCACTGTCAGGGATTGTAAAAGGTTCTTGGAGTTAGAGCTTCCAGCTGCCTTCTGATCTTTTTGGCCCAGAGACAGGGCTGGAGACTAGATGGAGACTGTGTGGAGGTATTGGGAAGGCACTGCTCACCAGCCCTGCTGGTCCAGCATGGGTCCATTGACGATCCAGCTGACTATAGCTCCTGCCACTGGCAACCCTCTTTGTGAGTTCTTCTTGGCAGTGGTACCTATATACCTATAATCTCCTGATATAGCATCTAATTTGAACTTCTGCAAGCACCTTCCCCTCAAAATGCTAAATTATTATATTCTTCTAAATATCAAGGAAATCTTCCCAGCCAGCTGAAGTTTCCTAGAGGAAGAGAGGATAAGCCAATGATTAGTTACATGCTCTCAGAGCCTGGTAAATCCTGTAGGGCTTTGGTTGGTAGTAGTGCTCAACCCCAAGGCTTTAGCCAGGAAGAGCTGGTACCCACCGGGAAACCGAGGACAAGCAAACATGTGAGATGCAAATGGCAGGCAGGATGTGTTGGTTAGCTTTTCGTTACTATAACAAATGCTCAGAGTAGTCAACTTATAAAAAGAGAAGGTTTGTTTCAGCTCCCAGTTTTGGAGGATATGATCTGTGATTGGCTGGCTAGGTTGGGTCTGTGGTGAGGTGTGTAGCTGGAATTACACGAAGGAGCAAAAACACTCACCTCATACCTGGGGAACAAAAGAGGAAAAGACTAGGGTCCCACATGCCCCTTCAGGGACACCCCACCAATGAACTAAAGTGTCTCTCAAAGTCCCACTTCTTAAAGGTCCCACGTCTCCCAATAGTGCCAAACCCAAGCCTTTGGCACATGGGTCTTCAAAGAACATTCCAAACTGGAGCGACCCTTATCCCACATTTCTATCCTGTAGCATCTATTTCTCTCCTTGTGGCGTCCTCGAGCTGTCCTGTTTTTCCTTTGGGTATCGAGCTGGTCCTTGGGCAGGATAATAATAAGCTTATCAACATGCCTCTCATCTTGTTATCTTTCAAAAACTATTCTCTACCAACCAGACTCGTTTTCCTCCAGGGAATGAGATGCTGTAGCCCAGTTTTGTGGCACAAACAGCGTGCTATCCCTTTCTGTGATGGGCTGAGCAGAGACCATCTAACAACAGAGCACGCCAGAGTGACTCCCCACAACAAAGCCGATTATGATCACTCTTACTCCTCTTTGCTTAGAGACTTGCTGCAGGGATCCGTGGACCCCAAGACAACTTGAGAAGCCTGCTGAATAGGTGAATTCTCCCCAAGACATGTGGTTAATCTTAATACCATAGGCTGAGGGGGGCCTTGGTATGGATATCCCACCAACTCTGGGCCAGAAATGTCATGCCGTGACCAAGACAAGACTTGATGGGAATATTTACACCACAGAAACTGGCAAGGGCTACAGACTTCTCTGTTTTCCTTCCAAAGAATGAAAACATTCCAGCTTCACACTCCCAATCCCTACCCCAGAGGCAGAAGGCAAGGCTCTGCCATGGGATTGCCTGATGCTGGAGGACAAGAAACTGCAGTGGACTTCCAGGTGACCAAGGCCTTATTTACAAGAGGAGGCCGTAGCAGTTTCTACAGAGGTCCAGTCATTTTTCTCGTAGTTTGACTATCTCATGGTCAGTATAACTCAACCAATTTAGGCATTTCATTTTCCTCCCTGGTGAGGGCTCCATACAGCAAATGCTCAGGCTTAGCAACACTCTCAGGACCCGGGAAATGCTTGGCTGTTGAATATTTAGCTGCTAACTGTGTACCTTAAACCTGTGCTGAATCTGCATTGCATGGCATGCCTATTGAATGACCTCCTGAGATCAAGCCCTTATGGTTTGATAGGACCCCTTTCCAGGCAGCTGGCTTTTCCAAGAGTTCTGACAGAGCTCGCTAGACATGGACACTTCAGAAGACTGGAAGCCAAGGTCCAACCACACACTTGGTCTCATAGGATCCTTTCAACAAGCCGTAAGGTGGGGCCCATAACCACTCCCGCTTTCATATTTGGAATTTGAGGTCCAGAGGATAAAAGTCACATCACTTATGAGTGCAATCGCTGGGTGAGAGGAAACTGTCTGAGCTGAGGTGTTTTGGGCAGCACTTGCTGGCAGCGTGTGCCTTGACGGTACTCACAGCGCAGACTGCATATGTGGTGGTTCAGAACCAAGGCTTCGGAGAGTCACCCAAAGCAACTCGGGTGGGCACTGCCAGAGGTGTCCTCTGATTAGTCATCACACATCTGATATTGAATTAACTTTTGGTTGTTGTGTGATCGATTCATTAGGGAATCCCAAGTAAAGTTATGATTGGGTTTAAGTGGCCGTCACAATACGGCTCAAATTCCATAGAGGACTTTGAGGTGGACTCATCCTGGAGGCTACAAGATTCATTTCCGGCAAGAGAGTGTATGGTGGGGTCAAAGAGAGAGGAAAGAATCTTGGATTGCCCAGAAAAAGTGAAGAACTGTGACATAAGCCAGCCCAGCCCAGATGAAAGAGGAGAGAAGGAAGGTTTCTGGGGAGGAAGAAGGCAAGGGAGTGGCCTGATCTCTAGAGGTCATGACGTCTGATCTGCCTCTGCTTCCCTCCAACCCTAAACACAACAGTGGAGACCTGAGCAGGGGTGATGACCGGGGAGCTCCAGCTGCCCTTCTTACCAAGCTCCAGCCTGCCAGAGAGTGGCCCATTGCAGAACAAGCAGAGGTCCACCTCAGGCTCCAGGAACTCCACCTGGTCGCTCCACGCCAGCTACCTGCTACCTCTATTCTGAGTCTGCCCCCATTGCTATCCCTGGAGACTGACTCCAGGCCTTTTCCTGCCTTTGTGTAGGCCACTGGAATATATACCAGGTGTATGTGTGTGTGTGTGTGTGTGTGTGTGTGTGTGTGTGTGTGTGCGCACATGCATGTATGTTGTGTGTCTGTCTGGCCATGTCTCTCTATGTGTATGCATGTGCTGTGTGTATATGCATGTGTGTATGTTTGTGTCTGTGTATGTATGCTGTGTGTATGTGTATGTGTTTATGTATGTATATGTGTCTATGTTCATATGTATGTATGTATCTGTATATTTATGTATTCATGTGTGTGTATATATGTGTCTGTGTATGCATGTGCATACGTGTGCTTGTGTGCAGACAACACCTGAGATTTTGTCCCTCAGTAGCCATTACCTTCTCATTTAAAACTGATCTCTCACTGCCTGGAGTTTGCCACACAAGGCTAAGCTAGCTGGTGAAGGAGCCCCTACCATTCACCTATCTCTGCTTCCCCATCCCTGGAATCATAAGCACACACCACCATGCCTGGCTTTTAAATGGGTTCCGGGGTTGAATTCAGGTCCTCCCAGCCAAGACCTCACTTCTTACAAGCCTCTTCCTACTTCAGCACAGTTACTTCCTGTCCTGTGAACATCGGTCCTGTTTTGTCAGCCATGGGCCAGCCAAGACCAGGCAGCAGGACAGTGACAACCCCGAGTGTAAGCCAGC
This sequence comes from Cricetomys ansorgei, assembly GCA_026225945.1. Classification (NCBI taxonomy): domain Eukaryota; kingdom Metazoa; phylum Chordata; class Mammalia; order Rodentia; family Nesomyidae; genus Cricetomys; species Cricetomys ansorgei. Next base: position 14,141,126 of record JAMJFZ010000116.1, on the reverse strand, counting down.
TCTGAGGGTGTCCAGCCAGTATGGTGGCTCCCCTCTTACTCCGTAATGTCCTATGGATGGAGGGAAAGGCATGAGATGCCCCAACTTCAGTACTGACGTGAGAAGCTTCCTCCCTCAGACGCGCATGGCTTCTGTCACCCGCAGCCCCTCAGTACCATGCTCCCCACGATCACAGAGTTGTTCATGGTGAACAGAGTTGTTCAACAGTCTCTGCTCCTTCCAACAGCAGGAAACACTTGTGCTTTAGCTATGAAACAGCTCACTATCGAGTGTCCAGGAGAGGCAGACTGCCTCATACAAGTGTGCAATGGTGGGGTAATCAAAGTGCTCTGAGAAAGCTGAGAAGCCTGCAAGGCAGGCAGGGCATAAGGCACCAGAAGCCGGCAGCTCACTCTGTGTTCCCAGGGGAGGGAAGGCACAGAGATGGAAATGCTTCTCAGGAAACCTGGACCCGAGAGAGTGCAGCAGGGGCTGATGACTGCCAGGCATGGCGATTCTGTTCCCTGAGTTCACACTGACCTCACAAATAGGTGGTGGTATGGGCCAGACTGTGAGAGCAGGCCATGGAGTGGTCACCATACTATTGACAACTTGACCTCCAGTGTCTCTATAGAGGAGGGGTCACTGAGAGAATGTTCTCACCCCTCCTCTTGTAGGCAAGCCAGGCAGAAGCAACCCAAGGGGTTTCTAGGCCCTGTGTGACGTCTGAGCTGGCCACACATCTTATCACCCAGCCGGGGAGGTGAGTAGTATGGTTCCATCCAGTATGGACGCAGGCAGGACACAGGACAGGCCTCTGCCGTGCTGCTTTCTGGGTCTGGATTGTTTCCCCAGCCTATGTCCCGGGATCGATTTCCTTTAGCTTTGTCCCTTAAAGCTAAATCCAGCTGTTTCTGGTCTTCACTCCAGCTGGTCCAGTCGAGTTAACAGGACAGCCCACACCCTGGCCCTTCCTCTTGTGGGTCTGGAAAGATTCCTAGCAGGGACCATGTCATGGATCAATGTCAGGATATCCCTTCCTTCCAGTTAAAAAGAAACATGTTGTCTGGGGATTCCCAGGGCGGATAGCCTCCTGTTTATCTTGGTCCAATCTTGTCCCAGCAGATGGGAAAGAGCTACCACCCAGTTTCCCTCCCATGGCAGTATGCTTCCTGCCAGCCTTTAGCCTTGCTTCACAGTGAACTTTCTCCCAAGGGTAGAGGTTGGCACCATAGGCCTTCAGGTTCTGAGAAAAAGGGAGTGCTGGGGAAGTATAGCTGGGAGGTGGGAGAAGAGACAGACCTGCCTGAGGGCCATGCTAGAACTTACAGAAGAGTCCTTGGCTTCCCACAGGAAACCGGCCATGTCTCCCTGGCTCTGAACTGGTTGGGACCCTGACCAACTGACATTGAGCAGATGTGGCTAAGGCAAAGATGTGTAGGCCCCGGGGGCTCCTGTGTATGCCAAGACCCTGGGTTGTGTCTGGTTAGCAGAAGCAGAGCTCACCACCAGCCTAGCGACTCTCCCAGGGAAGCACCATGTCACCAGGCAGGCTTTCGGGGTTTAAAGACTCATGCCCGTTTCCGGTTTGCCCTCTCTGCTTCTTATTTGTGGCTCAGCTTCCTGGTCCTGCTCCACCATGTCTGCTGCTTGCTGCCTCTTCTCCACTACCATGGATTCTTATCCCTCTGGAACCAGAATCCAAAACAAGCTCTCAGGTTTTTTGTCATGGAGCTTATCACAGCAATAGGAGAGTAACCAATACCACGGGGAAGTCATAGATAGGCGCTAGGGGAGAACACGTTACTGTGGTGCTGATGTTTTGATAAAACAGGCACAGAGCCAAACTGCCTTCTAAGAATTTCTGCTGATGTCCATATAGGCCCTCTCAGCTTGGGCCAGTGAAGGTTCTGTTTGCAGAGTCATCAGTACTTAACGCTAAAGGAGGCGTCTATAGCACCCCGCTCAAGTTCCAGGGGAAGCCATGGAAAAGTGGGCAGAAGATTGTAAGCGCTGGAGGACAGAGGGGAGTGCTGGGAGTGTTGTCTTCTGGAAATGACATGGCTGTCACAGCCAAGCACACACAGCACATGCGGCTCTCCCTGCGCCCCAGAGCAAACCCAACCCAAACAATAATGTGGCATAGGAAGGAGAGGCAGGAAAGAGGAAGCCAACAGGAATGGAAGTGGGGTGAGGGAAGACAGCGGGTGTGTGAACAAGCTCAGAGGGCGTCTAAGCATTGCAAGCAAAAGCTCCCAGAAAGAAAGCCCCCCTTCCCTTGAAACACCCGTGAGGCTGACTGGATCAGTTTGATTAGAGAGGCTGGGATGTGGCACATCCAGGGCCTGACTACTGTATTTCTTGTGCTGTCTCTAGCCTCCTAAATGACCATCCCTTGCCTCCTGTATCAGACCTAATACCCTCTGACTAACATAATTTATTAACTTAACAAGACTCCAGTTTAACCAACCAAGAGGCTACGAGTCATCAGGTAGCACTGAGGCCTACGAGAGGCTTAAATCCATCTACTGAGTGTTTCTACCAACGCATTTGAAGAGTGCCTTGATTTGTGACTTTTTGTGTTCTCTTACTATTAAAAACTCAAACTATTTACTACATTGGAATTTGGGTAACCTAAATCTGTGTTCCCTGGGCATAGTCGGTCACGTTTGGTTCCAGAATGAACCATTTTTCATCCCCTTTGAGGTGAGAGTCATGTGTGTGTGTGTGTGTGTGTGTGTGTGTGTATTAATAGCACATACATAATTGTCAAAAAGAAAAAAAAAAACCTCATTCTAAATATATATATATGTATGTATATGCATTTTGTGCATTATATATAATTATTCTATTTTATGACTTATTTTTTCACTCAACCATATGTTTTGAATGGCTTGAAGGCTGGTTTACAAACATCTACATCACTCTTGTTAGTGTCTATGTTTCACAGTTACGTTTATCCAAGACTTTACTAATGAACACGAATTGTTTCAGATTTTAGGACTGAACGTTCCCACATATATATTTGGCTCATTTGTGTCATTACTTAAGGAGAAAAAAATCTTAGGAATGAGTATCTTCTGTCACAGACTGAACAAATGTTCATAATGGCCCCAGAAATTGCCCTTGGAAAATATGATTTTTTACTTTATTTTTTAGAAAGGGTCTCACTACATAGCCCTGGCTGACCTGGAACTCACTCTGTAGACCAGGCTGGCCTTGACTCACAGAGATCCACCTGTGAAGCCAGAAGAAGACTCTGACTTCCCAAGGCTGGGATTAAAGGCGTGTGCCACTAAGCCTGGCTCTGCTGTGATTTTTGCTCATCCTGACAGTGCCTCTGTCAACTTCTCCAACACTGGTTGATATATTGGCTCAGACTCCTCCAACAATCCATTATCTCATGCGTTGGTCCTTTTACCCATTCGTTCATCCTAACTTAGTGTACAGCTTACAGTGGGGACTGGTTTAATTTATAGAAACATGCATTTAGAGGACCTAGAAAATTCACAGAAAATACTTTATGGCCATAGTTTAGTTTATAAAGACAGGGAGACTGTCCCTGGGGTACTTGATGAACACAGTGAATGAGTACATTGATATAACTTTTGAGATATAAGCCAACACAGCTTATTTGTTATCAAAGTCTAGCCAATCTGATTGGTTAAAATGATAAACTCATTGTTGAGGAGATGGCTCAGTGGGTAAAATTGTTTGCCTGGCAAGTGCAAGGGTCCGAGTTCGAATCCCCAGACCTCATATAAAAGCTGAACATGTTACTTAAATGTCTATAACTCCAATGCAGGGAGATGGGAGAATTGGAACACTTTCAGAACAGCTATCCTGGCATTCTAAGTGGAAGAGCAAGAGACATTTTCTCAAACAAGGTGGAAAGCAAGGACTGACACAAGGAACTAAGCCCCAACCTTCTTATGATCCCATGGCACATGAATGCCCCCCATAAACACATGCACACACAAACCATTCAAATAAATAACTAGCGAGCAGAGGGAGTAGGTTACCTGTTTGTCCCTCTTCCCAGCAAATGCCTATTTATATCATCTGCCTGTTTTTTGGTTTCTCTGTTTAGGTGTGTGCAGTGGAGACACTGCCCTTTGTGATAGCTGCCATTGAGCTGTTTTTCTTCCCAGATGCTCATTTGTCTTTGGTGGCGGTTTAAGGCTCTTCAAAGACAGGAGTCCCATCTTGTTCTGGCCCCAACAGGTGAGCCAGCAGCAGCCTGCTCTGCCCTCAGCAATATCTGTAATATAAAAGAGGGGATCTATACGTAGATAGCAGCCTAAGAGGGAAAGCCTGTTTGCATTGGCAAGAACTTAGAGTTGGGGGAATTCTAAAATAAGGCAAATATTTTGGAAAATCTTAGTTGCACCTCTTCAGTTGAAAGTTTCATGTTTTGGGGGTGGGGGTGCAAAAACCACTGTGGAGCTTATGTTTTGCTTTTCAATTACCAAGTAGCAGGACTCTCAAAATGAACATGAAGCAACTATCAGGTCTCAGATAGTTTGAAATTAAATGTTATGCAGAAGTACCCTTATATGTGTGAAGCAAGTAAAACTACACATAGATAGCTACCTTGAATATGAACTAAATACGGACGGATGGGATAGTGGAGAACCGAATCAGAAGAGTGGTCACATGGTTCAAGTCAAGGTATCAGGGTCTGGAGAGGTGCTGTTCTTGCTGAGGACCCAGGTTTGGCTGCCAGCACCCACAACCACCTGGAGACCCTAGTTCTACCCTCTGAGGACACATTTGGCGTACATATACACACGCAGGTAAATACTCATACACATGGGTAAATTTTAAAAAATCCACGTATCAAGGAATCCTACCATTTAAAAACATCATTCATTTATGTTATTTTTAAATTACAGAAAAATCTTTGTTACTTTAAGCTTAGGTGCATTAAGCTTAATCTCATAATTTATAACGAAAAAAATATCCGCTCAGACTACTTCGACAACCCATCCATTCATATTTTCATCTACACACTCATTCATGTAAAGCTTGTTAGCCCGCTGCTTACAATTAAGATTGATTTAACTCAAACGAGGAGGCATATGCAGGTGACTCACAAGGTAGACATAAAAATGAGCCATACTTTGTTTATAAAGCAGGGATTTAGAATGCCTCTGTGGTTCCTAATACTATACTGAAGACATTGACAGAACTTCCACAACAGAAGGAAACACATCTCATCTAAAACACAGTCCTGGGCCAGGGTGTGACTCAGTGGTAGAGAGCTTGCATGGCTGTACAAGGCCCTGGGGTTGGTTTCCTGCACCACAGAGTAAAACAAAACCCACAGCACTGATCACAATGATTAGGAAGGATCACAATGGATTAGAAAAGATATTTGCAATTGAATGTATACACACACACACACACACAATGTATAAGATATTTGCAATTGAATGTATATGAATGCATACCTCGGCGGCTTAGCTGGTTGCAGGATGTACTTTGTTGAGTCAAACATTATGATATGATAAACATAACAACCAACCAGTGGAGGAATAAGATTTACATGGTAGATTCTAAGACTTCGTACCTCATTCAGTCCTTACAACCTATGAGACACGTGTCCTAGTTTGCTTTCTGTTGCTGTGATAAGCACAAAGACCAAAAGCAGCATGGGAAGGAAAGGGTTTATTTGGCTTACAAGTTACAGCCCATCATTGAAGGAAGCCGTCTTAGAGTTTCTATTGCTGGAATGAAATACCATGACCAAAAGAAACTTGGAGAGGAAAGGGCTTATTTGGCTTACACTTCCACATCCATAGTCCATAATTGAAGGAAGTCAGGACAGGAACACAAAATGAGCAGGAACAGGAAACAGGAGCTGATGCAGAGGCCATTGAGGGGTGTTGCTTACTGGCTTGTTCAGCCTGCTTTCTTTCCTTCTCTCTTTCTCTCTTTCCTTTCTCTCCCCCCCTCTTCCTTTCTTTCTTTCTTTTTCTTTTTTCTTTTTTGGCTTTTTGGGACGGGTTTCTCAGTGTAGTCCTGGCTGTCCTAGAACTCCCTTTGTAAACCAGACTGACCTCAAACTCAGAGATCCACTTGCCTCTGCCTCCCAAGTGTTGGGATTAAAGGTGTGTACCACCACTGCCTGAATGCAGCCTGCTTTCTTACAGAACCCATGACAACCAGCCCAAGGATGGCATTACCCACAATGGGCTGGGCCCTTCCCCATCTATCCCTAATTAAGAAAATGCCCTACAGCCTAGATCTTATGGAGGCATTTTCTCAGTTGAAGATCCCTCCTTTCAGATGACTCTAGCTGGTGTCAGGTTGACAAAACTAGCCAGCACAGAAGCCAAGGCAGGAACTCAAAGCAGGAATCTGCAGGCAGGAACTGAAGCAGAGGCTGTAGAGGAGTGCCATTAACTGGCTTTCTTTCCATAGTTTGTTCAGCCTGCTTTTTTATACAACCAGGACCACCTGTCCAGGGATGGCGCAGTAGGCTAGACCCTCCCACATCTATCAGCACGCAAGAACCTCCCCCCATGTCATCAAGCCAATATGTTAGAGGCATTTTCTCAATCTTCTCGGGTATGTCTGTTTGCATCAAGCTGGAAAATACCGTGACAGCTTGTGTCCTTAACTATAGTTTACAAAGGAAGTTGAAATGCTAGAAAATGGCTGGCCTTGTTCAACACAGGTCATTATCTTCAGATCTCCAGACCTCTGGATTTTTAAGGTTCTGTGGCTACACACAGAAGCAAAATTCATAAGACTATTTGAATTTTAGATAGATTGCTTTCCACATTTCTCATTTCAATTCTTTGATTGATTTCTTGAGACAGGCTCACTACATTGCCGAGGTTGGTGTTGAACTCCTGGGCTCCCATCATCAGTCTTCTTAGTAGGGGAACTTCAGGTGGCACCACCATGCCTCAAGTCCTCCAAACACAGGCACTTTCCCCCCCAAGCCTTCCTTCTTGAAGGCAGCAGTCCTTTGTCCATGGTGGCCCTGCCTTTGGGCCCCCATGAGGTAGACTTTCTATCAAGTTCTGTCCGAAGCACAGTAGGTGAAGATCATGCCTGCTGTCTAGGAGTCAGCTGAGCGATGGAGACACACACATGGCCAGACAATGGCAATGCAGGGCCATGCACACAGCTAGCTGGTGAGCCCAGGTGTTCTGGAAAAGGACAGGCAGGTCACATTCTTCCACTGGGATGTAGCTGGAATCAGAGGAGATTGAGTGGCCTGCCACTTGCCTTCATGATAACCAAATGAAAACACTTTATCAAGCCTCATCAGCCTGACTCCCTCAAGTCCCAGACAGGACACAGAGAATGCAGATGTCTCTCCACCTCGGAGGGGGCTCCAGATGAATGTATCGGGGGTAGGGTCTATGCCTGAACTGGTCTTCTGAGATGAATGTATCAGGAGTAGGTCTATGCCTGAACTGGTCTTCTGAGCCACACCGGCACACAGGGGATTTGTAGGTGTTTCCTACAGAACTGTGTGTTTATCATGATCGACAGTAGAGGCTCCCTGAAGGGATTGCCTTCCTTTACTCATCAGGGCCCCGGCTCTATTTTAGAGCAAAGAAATCCAAGTTGGGATTTGGGAAGGAATTATGTTAACAGTGCAGGATTATTCAGTATGTGTCTATCCCCTGCTGGTATAAATGATTAACAACTATTCACTCTGAAGGTGATAAGTGTCCAAGGCATAGAAACCACCAAACATCAGGAACTTCAGTCAACCAGCATATTGCCAGGGACTAGCTTATTCTGAAAAGCCTTTCCTAGATCTCTTTTCAAAAAGAAATTTAGCTGGAGAGGGGGGTGGTGGATGGAGGGAGGGAGGGAGGAAGAGACAGAGAGAGAAAAAGTGAGAGAGAGAGAGAGAGAGAGAGAGAGAGAGAGAGAGAGAGAAAGGCACTTCTTCCTCCAAGATCTCAGTAAAGTAAGCTGGTTGGTGCTGGGACAGAGAAACCGCCTGCAGGCCTGAGTGTTTCCCCAGGTGAGCAGGGAGCCTCAGGTGCTTCCTTGGTGCCACAGGGAGCAGAGGACCTGAAGGACCACATTTAAGGCTATTTAAATGCAGATGTGCTCTCACTATTCCTGCCCTGCATTTAAACCATTGGCGAGAGAAAACCTTAGTAGACCAGTTTTTAATAATGAAATTTTTAACAGCTGCATCACACTACAAAAACAGGACTACAGGTTTTTTGTTTTTGTTTTTTAATTCTAGTAGTTTTTCCAGGCAGGCTTTGTAATCTTGTTTAGATTATTGGTTTACTTAGTAAATCCTTTTTCCTTTAACTGCCTAATTAGCCTGAGCTCTAGGTTCAATTCCAAGCATGGCAAAACACAGCACAACACAATGCACAAAACAGCTAACTGACACATAAATTGTGGGCAAGTTTTACTCGCTTCTTTGTCTCAAATTAAAACAAGTTCTTAAGAATCTTATTTGGCTCCAAAGACAAATATTTCTTGTGGAAAATAATCTGTTCTTTGGTTTTCAGGAAGGTAGAAATTCCATTACAGATGCCTACAAACTTTGAGACTACTGAGTTAATATCTAAGTTTGGCTGTCTCAGTAGATTCTATGATATGGAGTGTAGTTCTTATTTCAGTATGAGTCAGAATGAGTCAAGAGATGTACCTCATGGGAGGGGTCTGGGTGAAGGTGCTGACTGCTAGCTTAAGCCTTGGCATGAATCCCCAGCATATTACCAGAGCACACTGCAGCCTGTGCTCTGGTTGGGCCAGTGACTTAGTGAACAACCAAGCTGGGAAGAGCCCTTTCTGGGACAATGACTTCTGGAACAGAATGCCATTGTTCCACCTGATACACTCCCTCTAAGCTGTAACAGCACCCCTACTTCTGAATCCCACCTGGCATTTCACTGTCCACTTTATGTCCAACAGCCAGCTTGGGCAGCTGAGAGGTCCTGTTGCCCTGGTTGCTCTGAACTCATCCAGGGTGTGCGCCTTTGCTTTATGATGCTAACACAAAGAAAAACTCCATCTTTTTCCTTCCCTTATAAAATATAAAATTATGGCAGTTAAAGTATTATTTTAACAACAGGCAGAAGAAGGTCCACCATGTAACCCCCATGCATACAGTGCAAAAATATGGAGCCTCTTAGCATATAAAGCTGAACGTCAATAAAAATGGCTAAGAGAAAAATGCCTTTTAAAATCAACCAGAGATAAATTAAGTACAAGCAATCATTTGGAAAGATATAATATGTGTAAGCAGTTAGACACAATAGCTGCTTTTGCATTTTAGAACAAAAATCTCATGATTTCAGCAAATTCTTACTTTTTGCTATACTCCAACTTTTTGGAAAATAAAATCGGTCCTTTCCTTTCTGAAAAACACAGATCTGGTTTTTTTCCCCTAAAATGACTCTTCTCGTTAATATATGAAAAGATACAGCTGTTTTTGGAGTCAGCGGGCCTCCTTTTTTTAAATTCAGAAAGGATCCTAATTGCTGGTGGAGATGATTTCCAGGTGAGGCGACTGGAACCTGGCCTCACCTCCTGTGGGCCACATCTGCAAATGTGTTCTACATTCCACCCCCGCAAAAGTTTTTAAATTGAGAATGATTGAGGCTGAGGCATAGATTATTGAAATTAAATTTGAATAATAGTTTAGCATTATCTCTGAAAAATATTGTTTTAGAAGGATGTATGTCTAGAGCAATTACATACCAGAAATGAACACACACTGATGAAGCTACGAGATTATTTCAAACAATATGCTTTTCCTCCTGCAAAGTGTCTTCTACTTGGACAAGTCTACTTCTCAATCAAATGGGGACTTAAAAAGTGATCTTGCAAGGGAAGAGGGCAGGACCTAATTTGGTGACAGAGACTCAGCCATCACAGATGGGTTCTGTGGGAGTAAGAACCATATGTACAGCCACAACACAAGTGTTTCACAGTGCCCTGGGCTCCCTTCCCCGTGTGGAAGTTCTTCCCTACGTTATGCATCAGCTTTAGGACAATGTGGGAAACTTCCCCATGAAACAGAATCGGAAGTAGTGATGCTTTTTTGCACAGTAGTTAAGAATTACAAATAAATGTATTTAAAGTTTTGGACCTCCAGCAACTGAAGTCTTAAAATAAAATCTAACCCAGCCCAACTGACCAGCCAACCAACCAAAAGTAAACCCGTATGAAACACAGGAGTTCAAAGCTCAAGTCTGCCCTGAAGTAAATGTGTCAAGGGCTCACAGGTCCTGGGCAACTCAGCAGAGCGGGGAGGAATGAAGGTCACTGGAGGCTTTTAGCAGGTAGAATGCGGCATGGAGGCCTGCTGGAGTACACGTGCGCTTTAGAGCCCCTGGATTTTCATTGGCCAACTTGATGGTTACACATTTCACAAGCAAAACAAAGACTCTCACCGTGGACACTAAGTCCTGTCTTCTAGTGTGCCCATCTCCCCCATGTTACTTTACTTAAGAACTAAATGCAGTGGGGGTTAGGGCAGATACTGCTTGAAAGCAGCTCACCACTGGTAAAGGTTGGCTGTTAACACTGAGCTGAACAGTACAATATCTTTAAGGAGCCAGCAAGAGCACTGCCCAGCCCTCCCAGAGACCAGGCTTTCTCAAGGTGGTGTCAGTAGTCTTATGCAGGGGAGATCCTAATAGCACCATCTGATAAACAGAACAACTGAGTGAGCCCAGGAGGCTAGCAGGAGGACACAGAGACTCTACTTAAGCATCTGGAGGGACATCCGGTGGTCGCGATGTCAGAAATGTTGGCATTGCTTTCAGAGACTTGAAAGAAGCTCAAAGTATTATGCCCTGAAAGTATTTAAGCAAAAGTTGCCAAGATATGCCTTGATGCAGAGGAGCTAGATTTAATGACTCCTAAGACCCTTTTCAGCTCTTGGTAGCTTTTCTCAGGTCCTAAGATTATAGAGATTGATTTTGGAAAACTATTCTTAGAAAATAACCACTAAGACTTTTCCAAAAAAATTTTTCTATTTAGAAATATCCCTACCAGATTCTTCAGAGGAACAAACTGCAAGTGGAGCTCCAGCAGGAGGCAGTGTATAGTGGGCTCTCCCCGAGTGAGCTGGGATGTACCCAGGGCCAGATGGCATGGCATGCTGGCGCTATGTCATCTTAACTACCCAGAAGGTACCCACCAACAGCTCCCACCAGACTGGTCTGACACATTACACAGTATCACCAAAGATGCTGCCCAAAAGCTTAGCATTCCCAAGTGTTAGCTGTATGGTGGAACTATCCCAACGTGTCTAGGGACACAGGTGAGAGAAGCCTTATGAACACAGCCCCTTAGGACCAGAGATGGAGGCAACACTCTGTATAACAAGAGCCTTTACTCTGAAGGTTTCAGGAGGCCAGGACACATCTGTTCCAGCTCCATCTTTGTACATCACACAATGTACCCTCTGAAGCACAGAACTACATGAATGATCATAGCTCTTCACGCTTCTCTTTCTGTGGTGCTAACACAACCGTCTCCTGGCCAAGATTAGGGAGTGTAATAACAACTGTCCATCTGGCTGATGTGGAAAGGCACCAATCTGGATATAAATGTGTCAAAGGCTTCATGTAAGGCACTCATGAAGACAAGTGGGAATGAATTATTAAGGTGCTTCGCATTAATTTTTAATTAGTGTACATTTTAATACTGCCTAGTTCCTGGTTTCTAAGAGAAGTATCTCTGTTAATGTGTGTCTTAGTGTTTACGCTGAGCATAACTTAATCACCACCAGCCAAATGCACCACAATGAAGACACCAGGTAATTGAGTGTCTGAGAGAACTGAACCTTGCAGATAACTCCCATTTTCAATCTGATTCACTACTTCAGGTAGGTAGAAGAATTAGTCAAGCTGGGTAGGAATGTACAAGAACTACTTTTTGAAATTAAAAAGAAAAATTGAGCAACTTAAAAATCCAATAATCTTAACAGCCTCACTAGATCTGTGAGTTTGTTCGTTGTTTAGATGATCTGTAAACATGGTGCCACAAGGAACACGCCGGCTGTTAGCCTCCCTTCCTTAACTCCAAGATCTTACCCCTAATTCAATAGAATGTTGGAGGCAGTGCTCCCGAATGCAATGCTAGATTTATTATAGCGTTTTTATTAACAAACTTTCGCCAGACAGTTCTGAGTGTATTGGTACAGCAGGCACATTGGCTTCAAGGTTTGGCATCTGGCAGTCGGCAGAACTGCACTTCAATCTCACAACGCTTTTACAAGTTTGTGGGCTGTTTGGGCAGGACCTGTAGCCAGCCTCCCCTATTAAATGGCTGAATATAAATTTTGGTTCATTATGATTTAAATGTTCTGAGTTCACAGTTTCATCAGTCTGCGGCTGACTGAGCTCCACTTTCCTCTCTGCCTTGTCAGCCTGGTTTGGTAAACTAGGGACCTTGGTTTCAGCCCCCACACTGCCCTCTGTGTTCCCCATGTCTCTACTTCTGCAGAGTTCCCTTTGGTTATTCTCAGGATCGCAACAGGCTCTTTGGAAAGACTCAGTGCTTCTGCTGAGAGGCAGTGATGGCTCTGCTGTCCTGGGAAGATGCTCATCCACACTCTGAAGACTGTGTACACTGATGTGACTGAGTTTTTCTTGGGCCTGAACGTGCTGCACTGAATGGAGAAAAAAATTCCTAGGCGGAGAATTCTGCATCCCTGGCGGCAGCATGTGCTGGATGGGACGCATAAAGCCCTCAGCAGCCTGATGTGTGGCCATCAGAGGTGCCACCACATTCTGAGTCTGGACAAAGCTGCTAGCAGTAGAAGCACATTGGGGGCATAAGGAGTTATCCATCTGCTGGCAAGAGTGTGGACCATATTTTAAGTGTGTGTAAGTATTTGGGCAACTACATCTCTGATTGAGAGAGAAGTGACACGTGGTGTCCTGCTCCAGACAGGGCTGTAACAAGGCTGAGCCTGGTTCGTTTCCGGGGCTTTTGCTAAGTTCGCTGGTATAAGCTGCAGGCACGGGCATTCCTAAATTCTTTGCTTGGCCGTTGAAAAATTCAGGGCAGATGTGTGGCTCTTCATAAGCATTCTTCTCTGAGGCAGTGCAGCTGTGAGATGCCAGGGGTTGCAGCTCGTAAAACTCATGCTCCAGTTCAGATTTTTGGCCCCTGGCATCTGCACGATAAGCACTGGTGCTGTGTGCTTTGCCTGGTCCCCTGTCCCCAGGACCTGTCGACAAGGCATGGGAAAAGGCACTGCACTGGAGCTTCTCAGGTAAGGGGATCTGGCCACAGGTGCCTTGTGGCCCAAGGCACCGACACATGCACTGGAAAAAGAAGGTGGCGAAGGCCCAGCTGATGCACATGACAAGCATCATGAAGGTGCCCAGCTGGGTGTAAGCCAGGACTGTGGAGGGCATCATCATGGCCCCGGCCACAAAGGTGGTCAGTGCGGCCATGGCAATCGCAGAACCCATACGACTCAGAGAGAAAATGACCTTGCCTTCACGGTCAGGATCTGGAGCCAAGCGATATGCCACCCCGTAATGGACAGCGAAGTCTACAGACAAGCCAACTGCAACAGAGATGGTGACAGATTCCAACACATTCAGCTCCCAGCCCAGCAGGACAAGGGACCCGACCGTGACAAATATGGTTCCAGCTATGGAAATGATGGCATAGAGGCTGATGATGATATTCCATGTGGTCAGCAGCATCACACTAAATGCAACGGCTACTGAGAGCCCCATGGCAATGAGAGTGCCATCGGACAGGCTGTCCTGTAGGTCATAGAACTCCAGGTTGCTGACAAACCAGCCGTGGCTGAGGCCCTCAGGCGCTGAACTCAGCTCACTGGAAATCCACGTGTCTACCTCCTTGTAGAACTGTTGCATCTTCTCATAAGCCAACGTGAAGAGGAAGGTACTCTGGAACTCCAGTACCACTGCCCTGATGGTATCGTTGATATCAAACCTTGGTCCGGGGGTCTTGTTATTCAGATGGTACCCTGTACTCCTGTCCAGCTCCATGATGGCCTTCTTGATGCACAGCTCAAAAACCTCTTGCTTGTAGGGGAAGCTGCAGTGGCTGCAGCACGGGTACAGGGCAGGCTCATCACAGTCCTGGTTTTCCATCCACTGTTTGAAGGTCTCAATGAAACAGCTGGTGAAGTCCTGCTGGTCAGTCTGGTAGAAGAATGTCTGGTTCCTCAGTTTTTGACAGAAGTGCAAAATCCAGGCCTGGGAGGCTGGGCTAGCAATGTTAAAACTACTATCTAGGGTCAGCTTCCCTTTGCTCTTGGGGTTTAGAGGGTTGCCGCTGTCTTCTGGGGACACACCCCAGATTACTGTGATGGGCATATGGAGCTCCTCTCCATGGTGAACCCTCTCAAACATGAAAAGCTTCTTGAACTCGGCATCATAGCGCTCGAAAGGATGAGAGGATCTGAACACCTGGAACTCAGATAACTCCAATGAAGGCAGCTTCATCTTTGGGTTAATGCACACAATGTAGGCCCCACCTACAGTTAAGGCAAGGAACCAGATGAGCCAAAGGTAGCGAAACTTGATGACAATGCATGGCAGAACTTTTTCAAAAAAAATTCGAGATGCTTCTGAAATGGCAAAAAGTACCTTGCGGCCCTTCTGACAGACCACAGTCCAGCAGTTCTTGTCATAGGCCTGTGGCTGGGGCTTTCTGAAGCAGGTGAATATATTGAGGAGGTACCGCTCATGCAGAACAATGACAGCTGGAAGCCACGTGACCATCAAGACATAGTTCACCAATATAGCGGTGCCTGCGTAGACCCCGAAGCATCTGATTGCTGTAATGTTGCTAACGTAGTTAGCGTAAAAGGCAGCAGCCGTGGTGAAGCTGGTGACGAACATGGAGAGGGCAGCATGCTGCAAGGTGATGCTCACCGCTTCTGATGTTTCTGCATGGGGCTTGTCAAATTTGGTGTAGTTCCAGACATCGCACAGGACAAAAGCATCGTCTGCACCAATTCCGACCAAGATGATGAGGGCGGTGAGGTTCATAAAAGGAAAAAATTCAAAGTTAAATACGACTCGGTAGAGGAAGTAGGAGACAATCAAGGAGCTGATGATGGCAAACATTGTCATCAGAGTGATAAACATGGACTTGGTGTAGACACACATGATGAGAAGGACGATGACAATGGCTATGGCAGGATACACAGTATCCATGAGGAGGTAATCCTGAAACAAGCTGTGCTTGATGCCAAACTCGATCCCGGTGACGGTGGTGATGCCATCCGAAGAGTTCCAGTTTTCAAAGTTGTCCAGGTAGATGTTCATCATGCTCTCCCCTTTCTCTGTAGGGGAGAAGAGCATGCTGTACTTTAAAGCTGGCACGGCATAGTCAGCCGTCTTTGGGGTCATGAAGTCCTTGTCTACTAAGTAGTGGAGAATCTGGTACACCGCATTGTATTTGGTACACTTGCGCGGCACGTTGGTGCACTTGAGCTGGTCCTTTCTTCTGGCTGTCTTGTCCCAGCAGTCTGGCCCCAGGGTGCCGTTTTGGTAGTGCTTGGCACAGGTCCGGAGCAGCTTCAGCGTGTGAGAGACATCTCGCTCAACAATCTTCTGACAGGATGATCTGTTATTCAGAATGGCGATGTAATTCCCCAGGGTCCAGCTGGGGCAGCAGGAGACAGCAGTGGTCCTCTGGCAGAGGTCACCGAACTGGGGGTGAGATCTGATCTGCAGAGACAGACACGCAGAAGGAGGGGGGTTTAAACGGGCTCTCCACTGGCAGGTCACTCCTGCCTCTAAGGACAAAGAAGGCATGGAAGCTAAACAATCCTCCTTCACAGTATGTGTTGCTGTGTACACAGGTGAGCACGCCTCACAAGATCTCCTATTACAGCTATTCTACAGGTTGATCAATTTTGAATAGCAAACTCCTGTTTGTGAATGGCATACAAATGTAATGCCATGCCAACCAGTACTGGGTTTGGTTTAAGAAGGGAGATAAAATTAACACCTGTTTCCGAAACAGGTCTTTTCAAAGTCACTGTGGAAGTAATGAAGTAGTCAGGTTTTAAAGTTTATGCACTCACAGGGTTAAGGAAACAACTTTTCAATTGCGTCTTGAAACAAATTTACGACTTTTCCTCAAAATTCCAGTTCTTGGCATGAAAAGTTTTGGTGACAAAAGTCACCAAAATTGCAATAAACACAGTTGAAATAAAAGATTCTGTTCCTAAAGGAACTCCTACGGCTGGAATACCTTTCCCAAATTCACACCTTACAATCTGATTGTCAATGTGACAGTACTGACAGGCAGGGCCTTCTAGGAGGTTATCAGTGGATTAGTGCCCTTGTCATAGTGGCTCCAGAGAGTTTGTTGGTGACTTTTGGTGCTGTATCAGGACACACTGATGGCACTGCCTTACAAGGTAGGTACCTACTGGACCCTGAATCTGCAGACTTCTTCTTGAAACTTGCCAGATTCTAGAACTACAAGAAATAAATCAGTTGTATATATATTATCTAGTCTAAGGTACCCGATACTGCAGCCTGAACACACTAGGACAAAGCTCTACTTAATAAATCAAGAAGTGACTGGATTCATGAAAAATTTAGACTAAAATTGTTTTCTCAAATAAGGTGAAATGGCGAAACGGATTAGAAACTGTGGAGGCTCTGGAATCGGTGTGGGCAGTGCTTCATTTGGAATGCTGACCTGGGAAAGGCTTCTCTTCTTAGGGCTGGTCTTGTCACAGTGAACTACTAGCTCTGCTGGGTTATGAAGTTGGCTCCGTTCCACTCTTATGTTAGATGAACCACCCCTTTTCCCGGAGGGTAAGACTAAGAACCAGCTCCTTTTCCTGGTTCTGACCAGATACTCTGTGAGAAGGACCAGGGCAGGGAGGCCCAGTCTTATCACCTTCCCTCAGCTTTATTTACCAAAGGTTGTCCTAGGGAACTACTCCAAAGTTCAGAAAGGGTGTGAAGAGTTTTTCTAATGTGATTAAAAACAGCCTGTACCTTGATTAAACTAGGCTATGTCAACTGTTCATTAAAATATCTTCCCAAGGCAGAGAAGTTGGCTGGCATACACAATTGTTTTAGAAGCCAGACTTATCTAAGAACCAAGTTAAATATTCCCTACAGCCTGGGTAAACTAGAACTAATGTGTGGGGAAAAGTATGGAGGCACAAGGGGGCTGTGGGCTATGGAGAGTCATTCTAATATTTGGAGTTTTCCTAATAAAAATTCTCCTGTTTTGGCTGAGTGTGGTGGCATGCACCTCTAACTCCAGCATGCAGGATCTCCATGCATTCCAGGCTAGCCTGACCTACATAGGAGTTCTAGGCCATCAAGTGTTACACAGTGAGAGCCTGTCTTAAAAAAAAAAAAAATCAAATTAAGATGGGAGAAAAAAACCCCAAAACCCAAAACAACAAAACTAAAAAGCAAAATAACTTGTTTTGAAAAATTCTCTATGGGAGTAAAGAAAAACGAGCCAAAGAATTATTATCTAACTGCAATAAAGTACATTTATATTACATTACATAACTGCAATATAGTACATTTACTTTCACAAAAACTCCACTTTAAAGCTTATTTCTTAAAACACATAATATTTTATATAACAGAATAATTTATATTTGTTTCCAGGCTTAAAAATTCATATATGTTAACTCGAGAAAAATGAGCTAGTAAGTGCTGGAACCCTAAAACAGCATCTCTAATTTTCATGGCAGGTAACACCTCACCTCACAAAGGAATAGCAGGGAGCCCAGTTAGAAGGGGCATATGTGCAGCTGCATAAGCAAAGCTAAAGGAAATACAATTGACAGCTACAACTGGAACAGGGGGCATGGCATTTGTATCCTTGCATAGATCCCTCTTTTTTTCTAGTAAGAGTAGGGGTTTTGTATTTATATTTGGCCAAGGATTACGAAACTGGGCATTATAAATACCAACTACTATTTCACTGGCTACTATAAAAAACAAATGCTAATTTGTCCGCAGGGAACAATGGTGTTGGCTGATAACAACATTTGGAAAAAGTGCTTTCAGGGCCTCATATAGGATAAGAAGTGGGGTCACTGAGAAAGATACAATGATGGGCACCCTGTAACTATCCCTTCAGGGTATCAAGCATCCTGAAGGAAAGGACCAGAGCACTGGGGACTGCCCATGCTTCCAGTGAGTGAGGCCCTGTGTTCCTGTCTATCCATCCATTCAAAATGCCATCTTCTGAGCACCTGTGCAAGACAGGAGACAACTGTGGTCCTTGCCCTCAGTTTACTCTCAGAGTGGCAGAGAAATCAGACATAAGCAGCCATAACTTAACGTGACAAGCAGTATGCTGTATGGCTATATGGGGACCCCCAGAGGAAGTGCCCAAGTTTAAAGTGTCACATCACAGCAACAATAACTAGCTATTTGTGACAGAGATAAATACAGAATTGACTGGCAGGCAAGGATCTCTATGCAGGAGGCATATTTTTGGAAAAGGAATCCTTTGGAATAATTCCAAAAATCTTAGAAGTTAGTAAAAATAAAATAGAGTTTATGAAAGCAAATCCCTCATGGGAAACGCAGGCCTCTAATCCTAGCGACTCACCAACAGGAGTCTCGGGGATCATTCTGCCTATGTGGTTGGGACATGTCTTTGCACACTTCCCTAGTTAGATAGAAGCAGGGGTGGAATTGACTTAAAATAGGGGGTAAAGGGAGAGGAGAGAGAAAAAGGAGAGACCAGTAGAGTTTTAATGATACCTTTAAAAGCTACTGGCTAAGTTCGAGATATTTTAAGAAGCCAAGAAAAGAAGAAAGGGAGAGTAAGCCCTCAATGACAGGTCCAGCTTACTCCTGGACTCTCCCTCCTGGTAACAAAGTTCCCACAGATAAAGCTGAAGGGAGTTTGGAGGGGAGTAAAGGCAAAGTCTCCTTTAAAGACACATTAGAAAATATATTCTGTGGGCCTCTAAGCTCCCAGAGGATTCCAACAATCCACAAAAGTTAACCTAGTAAGCCAGAATCTCAGACAACAAATTTCAAATCCTTTTTACAAGCTGAGTCCTCAAAACTCCAATGTCTAAAATATGCAGAGACTAATACAGGTAAAGGGCTTCCAATGGAGCGAAGTTCAGAGAGATCCTTCCTGTTATAAATGCCTGTCAGCCTGCGGTCCCGAAGGACAGAAGCAAAGACTAGAGAAGGGCAGGGAGGTGATGCCGGCTCAGAAGGGGAGAGCTCTGTGGGGAGGTGGACAGCAGCATCAGAAACATCCACTCTTCCTGGAAGCCCCAGTCTCTCCGAATTATGAGCACAGTGGCACGCGATTTCAGTGGGAGCTGGGGAATGAGGGCAGCAGAAGACAAGGGGACATCTGGTCTCAATGAGGTGCCGCACGCACTCACCGCCAGGGTCGCTCACCCCACTGACAGCTAAGCTCTTCTGCTCTGGATCATTAGGTTGGTGCCATTAGCTTGAGAGGTGTTAATAACCAAGCACTTAAATACAACAACAAGGACTGAGGGGGGAAGGAAAGCCTGCCAGGAGTCAGAACACAGTAACAAATACAAATTCCCCCACAGCAGCTCCAATTGGGGACTGGAAAAAGCTACAGCAGTAATAGCAGAGCTGAGCTTTTGACCAACTTATCACCCGAGATAGTACGTGGATACTTTATCATTTTTCCAGAGCAGAAATACTGCTGAGACCAGAATACAATCACATTTGCAACTGGCTTTAAAGAGAGTATTAATTTAACAAGTTAAAATTATAACCATGTTTTCTGAAGTAGATCTTCAGGTTCCGGATTGCCTGTTTATTCGTTTCATGTGATTCAGCAAATGGCCACACCAAACACTCCTTGGAAGTGTTTTTTTCTCACTTTGTAAGCATGTTGTTGAGAACTGGGCTGCTGAGATGGCTGAGTGGGTAAAAGTACTTGTGGCCAGGTATGAGGACCCACCTGGTAGAAGGAGAGAACCGACTCCTGCAAGTTGTCCTCTAACCTCCACATGTGTACTGTGGCGTGTGTACCCAGTACACACACACACACACACACACACAAATAAAAATGATCTATGAATACAACATCATACTTGTTTTATCTAGAGTATGAGAGAGGGACTGGAAAGATGGCCCAGTCTGTAAAGTGCTTGCTACAGGAGCATGAGGACCTGAGTTCGATTCCCAGAACCCAATTAAGACAACAACAAAGACAAGCCAGGCATGGAGGGCATGTACTTATAATTCCAGTGCTGGGGATCCCTGTGTGTGCTGGCCAGACAATATACTCCATTGGGCAAGTTCTAGGCCAGTGAGAGACCCTGTTGGTGTTTGAGAAACGAGGCTTGAGGTTATTCTCAGGCTTCCACATGCATACATACATGTGAATTCACATTCTGGCTTTACCTGACCCCCCAATCTCTCCCTCCCTCTCCCTCCCCCCCCCCAATGGGGGAAATGTTTCCTTCCTTAGCATTAGGAAAAGCTGAGTTTCTAAAATATATACTTGTTGCTCTCCTAATTTACTGCCCCTTGATGACTTTGGCCACTGAAAGGAAATGCTGTTCTTTCTGGCTGCTGGGTAGCTTCTGGCAAGCTTGCAGCCAACAGCAGGCAGACATCTTTATGCTATGCAACCTTTATGCTAAGTCTCACCCTTTTATTTTCCTTCCCCTTATTTCCCCTTCATATAATTTTTTCCATTTACTTATTTTCCTGTTTAGGTGTACCTTTTTTGTAAGCTACCTCACAAGGATCATTTGATACACGCACTATACAAAGTGCTATACTGTTTTCATTGTTGAAAGCTGTTGTGACACAGAGTTGTTTACTGACTTTTTAAGCCTTAGAGTCTAACGCAGACTAAAAGAATAAACTGCTACAAAACTATAGCAAGGCCTTGTAGACTTTTTAAGGGTCATTCAAGAAGGAAATGGCACATATAAGCAAATAAAACAAACAAAAACAGGGCAGGGGTACAGTTTTCATTATGGAAGCACAAAGTACAAAGGGTAGGGGCGGACTCTGGAGGCAGAGTTGGCTGGGTTATCTGTTTCAAGTTTCTCCAGCTGTAAAATGGACAAAGAAGGGTATGTAGCTCATATTCTGTGGTGGGGATTATATGATTCATCAGAATGTTTAGAATGCGCAGTGAGTAGTCCATAATAAGGTCAGAAGGAAAGATTTGAGGACCATGGGCTGGCAGAACGCTGAGGAGTAAGAGGCATCCAAATGCAGAGTTCTCATCCAAGCTGTGAAGACAAACCCAAATGAGCCTCACTTCCCAAGCCTACCTTCTCATCTGGTAAATGGTGCAGAGTCCCTAAGCTGTGCTCACTGGGACTCATTACTAGTACCTAGCATAAAGTATTGCACACATTAACTGTCATTACATGCTTTCTACTTTAATATTAACTTTCTATATATAAGCGGTGTTACATATGATAAGAAATACAGGCACAGCTTCCAAGTAAAGTAGGATCTGGCAGCTATCGGAGAAAATACAGCAAATGAAACCTGAACACTGACTAGAAAACTCCGGTCTTTTTACAGATCATTTGTGGGTTTGATTGGTTAAATTACACACAACAGCGATGGAAACTGATGCTGTAATCACTGGTAAGGTCACTTTCAAGATAGTAAATAGCCTTCCTGAATGAAGAATGGTGTAAAGCCAGGGCATTTGGGACCAACTCAAAAGTTGTTATTTCCTGGTAGGAACTCGTTAGCACAATGATACTGCTGGTCTGGGTGACTCAAATTTTACTAAGAAGCTCCACTGAGAGCAGGAGATGGGAATCTGGTTGTCCAGCTAGCTCTTAACAGCCAGGTGCTGAGTTAGGCTAAGACCATACTGAGTTCTTTTCTCCCTGGCTACCAACCTTGGGAAGGTCCAGTAGTGATGCAGATAGCAATGTGGACCTGCTCAAACTGACAGCCCTTCCACACCCAGGGGTGATTACAGGTTATGTCTTCTGGAGCTGACATCTGCAGGGCTCTGGCATCTGACAGGAGTGCTTGTCGTCCTTAACCCTAGTGTCTTCCAAAGCAGCAAGGTGTTTAGAGCCCAGGGCAATCAGATTGGGGTCTCAGGGCCATTGAGATAGACACTAAATTATGTCTTTTGATACCCACCCCCTCATAGCTGGCTTCCTAAGTTTGTCTTTTGAAATCACTTGCTGGAACGACCACTAATTGCCAGAGAGGCAGGTACTGAACTGAATAACACAACACTGACAACTGACATAGGGAAGGGCAAAGTGGAGGGCAGGGAACGAAATCAGAGAAGAGAGAACACAATAAGAGGAGAAAGAGAGAGTCTTAACTATTCTAAAAAGAGATTGTTGTGAGATAGCAAGACCATCATGGTGAGAGAATGTGAGTGGCAAAGGGAGAGAGTTCTTTATTAAAGAAAGCAGCGTATTTTAAAGGTGGGGAAACACAAGGACACTGTGGTGCCGGGGTCTGGAGAGCACGACCTGCCTGCTGAGGCTTGCTCCTCAGTGTAAGCCTCACAGACATTTCATGGTCAGACACCAGGGCAGCAGAGAAGTTTCCATAACACAACTTTATTGTGCTGAACAGATGTCAGCTGTATTTTACATACCCTGGAATTATCCACATCACACATTGACTTAATTGCAGGTAAATTCCACAGTGTCTCCCCTCCTGCTGAAGCAAATACTACTCTGGAGTATCCATCACCTGGTAAGATGAAAACAGGGAAAGAAAAACGTTTAGATAATTTATTAGCAGTAAGGAATTCTTTCCTTTGATAAATTCCAGGAGGAAGTGTGTGTGTGTACACTTGTCTGTGGGGAGGAAGCTGTGTTAGTGCCATTTTAGCTCAAAGCCTGTAGCTTCCGCTCCATGGATTCCTTGCAGTAAGGATGTAACGTCTATTTCTAATTGGATTATAATTAGGAAGAAAAGGCTATAAACTTGTAGCAGAAAATTAACTGAAGGTCTCTCTTGATTTCCTATAATGGCATAAGAAATGCTAGAATGGCATACCAGAGAATGTCAGAAAGTGTCATGAGGACAGTTTCTCGGGCAGCTGACTACAGAGGGGGACGGCTGTGACGGAATGAAAGGCCGCCTGAGCGCTGAAGTACCGTGCCAACCAGGACCACAGGTGCACTGACCATCCTAACTGTGAGTCTAGAGAAAGAACCTGAAGTTAGACTAACACACACTCTGTTTGGACAAGGTGTGCAATGTACGGTAAGGGACACGGTCTTTAAACCAGATCTGGCTGTAACCTGGCCCTGCCCCATATCACCTGTGTGACCTCATGCAAGCAACTGCTAACTTCTCTGGGCCTATTTCCTCAATGGTGACAAGATCTATGTCAGATAATTGTGTGAGAACAACATGGAAAGCAGGAGCTCCATGAGACTGCTTCTGTCTGGATTATTTTAAATGTTTAGCATGTATAAAAGAAAACAAAGCAGAGTAATCTTACATTATCTAAAATGCTTAATTGCATTAACAAAATCATCTGGAAAATGTATGAAAATCTTTACAAATGATTTTATTCACGATCATTCAGTTGTCCTTAGAAAATTCTTTTGTTCACTAAATAGCTACTGTCTTATGTAGACTGAGTTTGAGTACAAGTATTTACTTCCCACAGAGCTCATGAGGGCTTTAGCCAAGCCAGAACTCACTGCTCATGAGACAGATATTGGTGTGGATTACTGGAAACAAAAGCTAGACTATATTTTCTGGATTTGCTATTCTTCTTACTAAGACATTAACACGTGCTGATTAAACAATGTATAATAATACATTGAGAAGAAAAAAGAAAACCAAAACAGCCCAAACATGGAAATAATCAGAATTTAGTTTTTCTAATCTTGTGCTGTAAGAGGCAGAAAATGTTTGAACTTGAACCTGCATTGCTTCCCAGAATCAGTATAAAATCTGAATTTCCTCTCTCCTTCTCTAGCTAAGATATCAAGATCTAGTGGCTCCTCTGGTAGCTAATGAAGCAGGGAAATATACGACAATGGGAAGTTTACAAGTTGAAACCAAAAGAATGTTACTATTAATATTTACTCAATCAGAAACAATTACTCTCAATCCTCATTCTTAACCATTCTCTCTGGCCACTGAACATCTAACATGTCATTCTGCAGTTCCTCATCTCCCCCTGTACATCCTTCCCTGGCAGCTGCCGGGTAACAAGCTGACTTTGCATGACTGAATTTCTCTAGTGAGTTGGCTGCCAACATTTAGAGAGCTGTGGTTCCACAATGAAATCAGTATTCTTGCAATGCCTGGGACTCGATTCCATGACACCCCATTCTGCTGTAGTCAAGCAGCAACAGCAGCTTCTTCAGAGAGAGCAGGTGCTCCAGGGCTCTCTACCCAGCACCAAACCCACATGTCCTTTCCAGCCAGGCTGACCTACTTAGAAGCTCTGAACTCTGCCCACACTTTGTCCACCTCTCTGTCTCCACTGTTGAGTGATGAAGCAGGCATACAGATGGATCCTTTCTGACCTAGGCCAGTTCACACCCATGGTCCCTCACTTCTGGGAGTCCACCATATTGATAGGAGACTTAGTGTGGACACCTGATCAGAATATGGTACCACAGTCAAGAACTCCTGGACTCAACCGATTCCCCTGAGTAGCTGGGTCTATAGGCACATACCACCACACGTGACAGGTGGACAGACAGTTCTTAATATGTTTGCTTTCACTTAAACAAAGCTATAAAACTTTTTTGCTAATAGATTAGTTCAAGATTCAATAAAAAATATGTACTTGTTATTTGATCCAGAAATAAATAGGAAAAAGAATTTAACATATGACTTGGAAATTCAGTCAAGGTAGAAAATTTTGTTAATCTCTTCTTTCAATTAGAAAGAACACTTCCCTTAATTGTATCACAGATAAATTGAGACTAGTAGTTGACTACCTTAGAAGGAAAGTGGGTGACTGAGCCAACACCTCTGCGACTGTAGAACAAGGAAGCTGTTGGCCTGGCTGCATGTTTAGACTTTGACCACCTTCCATCTTGAACACCAGGAACTGCTGAGAACTTGGTCCACCCAGATGCTACTCACTTACTTGGCACATCGCAGAAAAAGCTGTCTTTCTGGAAGTTCCAGTCTACTTCTCTTTTCTCTCTCTCGTGATGATCATCTGACCATCTATCATCCCGGTGGCTGAAAGGGAAAAACAATCTGATCTTTGATAAAGTTCTAGCTATTTCAAGGAGATAAGCAGATTCCAAAAGTACAATCCTAAGGTCCAACCTATTTAGCATTTGATACTAAGCTAGAAGGATTCATGTGAGCCACATTAATGTTCCCATGTGTAAAGAAAAGCCCTACTTTTTCATCACAGTACAGCCAAGACTTTTAAATGACAAATTAAACTTACTGGCAAAAGAATTTAACCTTGTGTTTTAATTTAGCCTTTTCACTCTGGCAACAAGAAGGATTCGCTAAGTAATATTTTATCTAAAAGTCATATAAAGTAAATGATTACCTTTTGGCTTGCTCTTCTGCATACTTATAAGGATAATTTGCTAATGTTGCTTTATATCCCGTATTTTTCATCATGTTATTCCATGTGACCAGCCTCTGGCCTATTGCAGTCCCTCTTGGTTCAAAACCCTACGGCAAATATTACATGTTCCCATTAGTGTGTTTCATTTCCCACTAAATACAATTATGTTAACAACTTAGGAGAGCAATATCAAAGTGATACAGTGTTTTCAACAAAACATAGGATTTCCTCATGACTGCAGAGGCTATCTGTGTTAACACAAGCCACCTCTTAGATAACAATCACCTCTTGACTGTGACAAAGTTGTTGGATTCTCTAGTTACACGGCTCAGGAAATGGGAGAAAGTGAATCAGAAACTTATCTGTGCCCAAGCATTTAGAAAGTGCTTAATTCTAACTTGAAAATTATGGTCAAATTAAATCATGTTATGCATAAGCGTATCATTATCCTTGGTCACATTTTTCTCATTATTCCACCCCAGAGGAACATTTACTTAACAGATCCTGTTATGTGTTGGTGGAAATGCCTTTACCTTCTGGGAGGTGGGGAGATATACAATACTAAAATCTTTATAAAATACTTCAGAGTATGTACATTCTTCAATATGTTGCTCCTTGATTAACACAGAGACAGAGAAGCAGATTGTCTCCATAGGTGAGGGTAAGCAATCCCTTGGCCTTACCTAAGAGCACAGAGAGTTGCATGCTTACTGGTGGCTGCATTAGGTTTTTAAAGACATGGGGAGCCGGGTGTAGTGGCTCAGACCTGCACTCACAAGGCTGAGGCAGGAGGGAGGATAACAAGTTCAAGGAGCTATACAGTATAAGACTCTATCTCAAAAACAAAGAAGGAAAGGGCTGCTAACAGAATGTACCATGCACTTAAGTACTTAATTTGGGGAGATGGTTTCATGCTCAAGACAGGTCAAGTCTCCTTACCAGCAGCGGGTCAGAGAAGTCAGGGAGCTCTGGGACTAAGACCCCCACCAGGGCACAGACCACGATGAGCAGAGTGCACATGCCCAGGACCACCACAGGCCAGTCAGCTAGCAGGGCTGCATAACTACAAGGCACAAAGCGAGCAGAGAGAGGACCTCTGAGAAGCAGTGTGGAGGTAAGGTTACACAAGAGCAGTCTTACGTCCCCATATTTTAGACCAGCACAGGTGTTTACCAATATGATTACAACTATTTATACACAATCGATGCAGAAAATGTCAAGATCAATGTCCTTTCGTTTTTCTGATACAGTAGCAGTGGTCAGAGACCACAGGCTACAGCATAGGTAGGTTATTGACAAATAGCAGATTGTATCTGTACACATGCCTGGGAAGAAGGAGGCTGAAAGGCCATATTTTATAGGCAAAGGCAGAAAAAAACAAAACAAAACTAGAGGTTCTTTTTCTTATCTCTCAGAACTTTTGTTCCTGTCATTATTCTCTTTCTCAACACTCATGCAGAAGTTTACTTTTAATTATGTTTAAAATGGTTGTTTTGTGCACTGTTGGGTGAAGGGTTGCCTAGGCCTTGGACTTGTATTGTCTGCAGGTTTTGGCTTTATGTAAAGATGTTTGATTGCTCATGATCTGCACGTGGTATCAATAGAACACCTGAGGAGATAAGGCGTCAATAAAAACCCTGAGATGAGAGGCTCAGGATTCCACTGTCCAGTATGGAACTGGCCATGACAGTGGTTCTGCTGAGGTTTGGCAGGGTTTCCACCTGTGAAAATTCCCCTGTGTCTTCCTTGATGAGCCACACGGAAGGTGAATGACTACACAACACCTTTAATCAGTTCTTTAAAAAAAAGTCTGTGAACTGGTTCATGTAGTGAAACAGATCCTTTGCAGAGTGGCTTTCTTTCTGTGAGCTCACAAAGACAGGGTGTTTACTCTATTCAGTATGGCATCAGTGCTTACAACAGAACTTTGTAGGTGGGGCCCTAATTTTTATTGACTTATGAACACTGCTCCAGGTTCCTACCAGCCCTTGGCTCTCCAGACACTACAGCTGACTCCAGTCTCTTTCTCCACCTCAGAATCTTCCTCCATTACCAACCCTATCACTGGCTTTCTTCACACACCATCTCTGTGAGAGCCACTTCCGTGTCCCTCCTGACTGTGCTTTGCCATCCTTACTCTGCCAGGTATGAACTGAATGCCTGCCAGAGCCTAGTGAAACTGAACTTTTTCTAGGTGTCAAAGTGCATCTGGACCTTCTAGTTGTTCCAATCTTTATTAGAAGAAGAAAAACACAAAAGATCCAGTGTGTGACCACTACCAAATTCTCAACAATGTCAGCTCACTTGGCTTCTGTGATGGCTAGTTCTTGTTCATGTGAAAGAGATTTCTTAAGTATATATTTATGAGGAATTTCTTGGAGAACATGCGAGCAATTACAAATACAGCTGGGGCCTCTAAATGCCTGGAAAAACTGCTATAAGCCTTTCCAATCTCCAAGCGCAGAGCGCTGGTGTTGAAGTGACTCTGCGAGTATATTTACTTCAAATTACCACTCTAATAAAGTAATTAAGCCACAATATAGTTATGCCTTAAGGAACATACTCTGGCATTTTCTACTGCTGTTCTTTTAAAATAACTTTATATAAATAAATACATAAATAGTAGTTTGGACTTACTGCAGTTTTAGTGACTCTTGTGCCTTACACAGACCATCATCTTAAGTCATTCTTAAATCCACCTCAGTCGTGAAGTGAGCAGACAGGCTAAGGAATTAGTTAAAATCATAAAGCCTTAGACAATCTGGTTCTAGAGTATGGCTTTTAACTACTGTATTTCTATCTGTCTCTTCAAACACAAGTGAAACTAAAGACATGAGGAAGAAGTAAACTTGCCAAATTCTGCTTCTTTAAATTCACACTTAAAAATTTCTAAGGTTGGAGACATGGCTCAGCTGTTAAAGGCTACTCACAACCAAAGGACACAAGTTCTGTTCCCAGTGCTCATAGCTGTCTCTCCAGCTACTTTTGCTAAACCTTAATCCCAGCACTTGGGAGGCAGAGGCAGGTGAATTTCCATGAGATCAGCCTAGTCAATGAGTTCCAGGTTAGCCAGGACTACACAGTGAGACCCTGTCTCAACAAAACAAAACAAAACACATTACTAGCCCCCCTAATAGTTAATTTCTCTCTGCAAAATCATATAGACCCATAGGACTCCAAGTTGAACATTATTTGCCTGACTGCAAATTCTGGACTATATAGAGGGAACATTTTGTCAGGCAGGGTAGAATTGCCTGTAAGAATAACCATGGATATAATAGGAACATGAATCCCAATGTGCTGCCTGTGGCTGTTCAAATGCCCTCCCTAAGTGGCCACATGCCCGATGCAGACATCCTCCCTACTTTCTTCTCTACTCCGCCAAACACTAATGAAATCACTGATTTGAAGCAGTATGTCCTTTGTCTCAGTAGCACTTCTGAGAGATTCTGTTCATCACTTCAGACTTTAAAAAGAGAACTTCACATTACAGCTTATAATATCAGCCCCATGAAATGAGAATGGCCTCAGGCCCAAGCGTTTATTCATTACAGTATACTTTAAAGGGATCCGCTCTCTTTCAAATGAACCAGAAGTTGTTCCTTCTTACAAACATGTTATCAATAGAGGGTGGTGGCCCTGCATTGCTTAGTTTTCATCTGTGGCTTAATTTATCCACAGAATGACACTTTTCTTTGAGTTACTGAGAAATATGCAATACATAGATAGAAACCCTAAAAACCTCTTTCAATAATTGCTTTCCTTCCCTTTGAAAACATTTGGTTTTGATTTCAGAGCCCCGCTGCATGCTGCATACGTGTACCAGTGACATGTGGACGCTTTATGGTTAGTTCTTTAGCACATTCTTCCACACATGCTGACCTCTCCCAAAGACAAATGTTAGCACTGCCATCCTGAGCATGCTCAGCACTGTGGGCAGATGCACAGTCATGTAGACAAGTGTTCTCCTGAACACCACAAACTGCCGACAGTATTTCTGCCCCTTGTGCTGTCTAGGCCCAGCTATGGTTCTGCTATAGACACTACAAAGAAAACGAATGTTTCATGTATGATATGAAATCCAGACAGTGGTTATAATAGCACAATAAAAAAACCTGTAAAACTGGGGGACGATAAAGGAAATTTAAAATAACCTATAAAACACACACAGACGCACCTACGACATTTCACTTCTGACTAACGGTAAAGTGTGTGCACATGTTCACTTGAAGAGTGAACCACATGTGCACTACAGCACTTTTTAGAAGGACTGATCCTTTTGCCACAAGTCACACTGAACATCAGGCCACACTTATCTTGCACTCACCTGCTCTAACTGGGAGATGTTTAGATAGGAACACAGCACAACTGTGAATGCAGTCCTCCTCTGTAATACCTGGATTAGGCAGGGAATGACCTGGGGAGGTGCTGAGGGGAGTGCTCCCTGAGGGAAGAGCTTGCAGCTCTATCCTGCCACCACTGTAATGAAGCTCATCTTTCAGCTGGCTGTCTCAAACCTTCTTAGTGACACAGTGCTTAAATGCACCCATGCCCCATGACTCTCAGTGAGTGGCAGGCTGCTCCCTGGCCTAGAAGGGTACTGCTGTGTGAGACTGGGATACAACAGGAAGTCCCTTGAATATCTTTACAGAGGCTCAACCTTACTGCTGGCTTACTCTGGAAACAGGGCAGAAATAACTGTTAAGCGAGTACCGTACAGAACCACCTTATACTCAAGTGGTATTATAGAGGAGCATGCTTTAAACTGTTCACTTACATTACAGTAACCTCCACAGTGAATTATTTGGTTCTGGCTTACCCTCTGTGGCTTCTCTCCTCTCTCCGTAGACTGCCCTGAAGGGAGTGACTTGACTTTCTGACCCCCGCCTTAACCCCTAGTAGCCTTTGCTTCCTGACTCTTTGGCACTGCTTGAATCAACTAACTGCTCTTGGTTCCCACCTTCCTGGTCTGAGCAAACTGTAAGATCTTGTGTTCTCTCTTCTTCCCTCAAGAATCCTTCGTCCCACAGCTTATTGCTTTTCCCCCATTAATCCTTCCAATTTTTCTTGTCCCTTAAGGGCAGACATATAAAAATGCTCACATCAGGGGAAGAATGACTCAGATTTGAGAAATTCTTACACAAAATAGGATAACAAACTCTTTCTTTTGTGTGAGGTTATGAATTCATCTAACAGTAAATCAAATAGTAAGTATACAAGGCATTGTGGAAATGCAAAGACTGGCAGACACACATCTTGAGCTCAAGAAATTTACAGCTAAGTGGAAAATATCAGATAAAAGCAGACAAAAGGGTGGTTTTAGAAGAAAAGAAGCAATGTTTGGTCAGTGAGGGGAAAAAAGATTATTTCCAGGTGACGTGGGAACTGGGAAATCAGGTAAGGCTTTTTCTGAGTAAGTTGTATTTATAGGTAGATATGCTAAAAAGAAGAAATTCAGAGTTTTAAAAAATTCACTTTGATAACAGAGGAAAACCCGAATCTTTTCAAAATGTCAAACTTTTAGTCAGCTGAGAAAATCATTATTTCCAGGAAAGTGAAATTCTTTTTGTTAATATGGCATGTTTATTTGTATATCTTTTCCCATGTCTGCCTCTCTCTTGCAGGAAGGGGCAGAGTATGGCATTTACATACAGCATAACAGAACTCGATCGAGCCTTGAAAAGGAATGAACTTACGACACTTCAGTAAGTTCTATGCCATATTCTATGTCCCAGCACATATTCTATGCTAGAATAGGAGTGACTTGGAGGACATTATACTAACTAGATGAGTCAGTCACAGTGCACAAGAGCTGGATAACTCCCCTCAAATGAGCTACGTAGAATAGTCAACTTTACAGAGACAATAAAAGTAGAACTGTGATTGCTAATACTGTGGCAAAAGGAAATGAGGACAAAGCTATTGTGTAAGTGTTTTAGTTTTACAAGATGAAAATAGGAATATATATATATACACACACACATACATATATATGTATGATGTCAGAAAATGGTGCTCTTTAAAGTGGTTAAAACTAGGGCTGGGGAAATGTCTCAGTGGATAAAGTGCTTACTGTGCAAGCACAAGCAGCCAAGTCTGGATCCTCAGCAACCACGCAAAGCCAGGCACCAGGGACTGAGACAGGCACCTGGAGACTGCTGCCTGGCCAAACAGAAGTTCCAGGGTCAGTGAGAGGTCCTCTCTCTAAAAATAAGGTAGAGAGTGACGGAGGAAGGGAGCTGACATTGAACTCCAGTCTGCATACAATACGCATAGAAGAGAACCTCTGCCCAAACTGTTAAAATGCAGATGCTGCTCAGTTCATGAATGCTTGTTTAAAATTGGGTCCTGGGCCCAATACCCAGTATCACAAACACACAAGAAGGTTAATATGTAATTTGTACATTATATTTTTACCATAATCTCAAGTATTATTTCAAACAGGAGAGTCTGCTAATGAGAATTTTACTCTAGACAGTGAGTGCTCCTCTTGGGAGGCTGAGTTTTACTCTAAACAGTGAGTGCTCCCCTTGGGAGGGTTGGATTCTTTTCCACTTGAGCCTCTGTGACAGCTGAATATCATAGGTCGCTTCAAATTTCTTAAGTCTAATGCCACTGTACCTAGAACCACAGTGTGTGAGAGCCCAGGGCAGTGTCTTTGCTTTGTTCTCAGAAAGTCTATCTATTTGAAGTTTTCTAGGATTCTGCAGTTAACAGTACATAATGGTTCTTGCAGAAGACCAGAGTTCTGTCCCCACCACTTGCATAAAGTGTCTCACTACCACCTGTAAACTCTCGCTCCAGATCTGACACCCTGGCCTTTTACGGGCACCCACACTCATGTGCATATACCCCCAGACACACATACATATATACATAAGTTTAAAAAATAAAAAATTCCCACATAAATGAATACCTTCATCTTAATAGTTACATTAAAAAAAAAAAAACATCTAATGCATTTGAAGTCACACTAATGCATCCAAGTCACACTAGTTGGCAGAAGGGAGATACTGTTACTCAATAAATAACGGAGGTGCATGTGACTCTGCCTCCACCAAAGGGATAGACAAGCCAACTTAAACAGGAAAAAAATTCAGAATAGACAGATAAATAAATATAAATGCAGACCCCAAGAGAGAATTTAAAGAGAAAGAAAGCCTACTGTAAGACTGAAAAGCACTTTTATAGATACGGGGTTCTAAAAGCAGTTAATGAATAGGAATATATTTTTCCTTCATGAAAGTATGAGTGGAGAAGACAGAAAGAACGAAATGTAGACGGAGCAGAGGAATGGAAATCGCAGCTTATTATCAATCAGGATAACTTAAATTACTCTACCTTCTTGGGAACTTGAAAGGTCTGGGTGGCCTGAAAAAAAGCAAAAAACAAAGAAATGATGATTAGAAACAAAGTTGTGTAATGCAAAGAGGCCCCACATACACACCAACACTTGACTGAGCACTCCTCCTGTGAAGATTCCCGGAAGAGTTAAGCGAGACGGCCAGGGAACGTCAAACGCATGTGGAGAAACCGAAACCCTACTGCAGGGCCTTTGTACTCCGGAAGACGTGCTCAAGTGGCCAAGCAGAGTTGGAACCTTTGAAGACTGCTGATGGAATCACATCAGGACCCTACGGTGACCTCCAGCACCCATACCCACCAGATTCACTCCCCCCACTCTGACAGGGGTCCTCAGTCCTATCCCTCTAGTCTAAGCAGCCTCCTTGTACCCCCCAACAGGATATCAATGCCTTCTGTTTTCTCTTCCAGATGTGAGCTGACTCTCCAGTTTTTAGTTTCTTACTACCTACCTTCTCAATCCACTGTAACAAGGATGGGCTTGTATTTAAGTTGCCATCTTCCCTTAGTGCCTGTCACTGGTATCCTGCCACCCAAATATACAACATTAAGCTTGCTAAAGAAATTCCAAACTCAGCCTCAATTTCTGAACTCTTTATCCCCACCAAGTCCATTAATTTCTCATTTACTGGTCCATGGTAACCTTTTAAATA
Source organism: Cricetomys ansorgei (assembly GCA_026225945.1). Classification (NCBI taxonomy): domain Eukaryota; kingdom Metazoa; phylum Chordata; class Mammalia; order Rodentia; family Nesomyidae; genus Cricetomys; species Cricetomys ansorgei. The sequence continues at coordinate 14,107,659 of JAMJFZ010000116.1, read as the reverse complement.
AATATATGGTGAACAAAACATAGCTAACTATTCATGTTTTACTGCTCTAAAGCACAGTGGTTCTCAGTGTGGCCTGAAGACCACAAGGAGTTCCCGAGACTCATGAGGTCTGTGAGGGTCCAAGTATATATCTATGGAAGGACAGATTTTCTTCAAATACTTTAAACAGGTTGCAGCATGCCGCCTGCAATTAGAACCCTGTTCTGTTCTGAAGACCACACATCAGAGACTCACAAGAAAAAAGCAGGGGTACTCACGTCACGAGCTGTATTTTTAAAAATCTTTCTTCATGAAAATGGTACTTATATAAATATGTAATGCATTATTACATATAGATGTTTTCAGTATTGGAGGCTGAACACACAGCCTCACATATACAAAGCAAGTGTTCCAGCAGAGTTACCAAAGACCCACTTTTTAAAGTTTTTGCGAGAGGACCTCACCAAGTTGTTTGTGCTTGCATTGACCTCGCTCTGCAGCTCAGGCTCACCTCAAATGTGCTGTATTCATACCTCACCCTTCTGAGTGGCTGGGGTTAGAGGTTCGCTTTACCAGACCTGGCTTAGTCTTTTTTTTTTTTTTTTTAACTGTGTTGGATAACCTAAAATTCCTCCGTTTCAATTCCAATATGGTACATTTCAGCTATCACAGATAAAAGAAATCCCCTTTGCATGTTGTGTAAACAGGTCATGAGAACAAGAGTTTGAGAATGACTTCATTAATACACACAGCCAGCGTGACTATCTGCTGCCCAACGGCTGTATTTCTTAGCCTCAGATGCCCCTACTGTGAGATTCACTGCAATGTACCACACTCAGAGAAAAAGAACAACCTGCAGTGCTCCCTCCAATTCTCACACCCCAAGCTTTGACTCCTCCCACACTTCAAAGCCTACTCTGGGATTTCTTGAGAACAAAAGCTTTCTCCTATTTCCATTTCCATCTGTCACTATATTTTTTTAAAATGTATTTACCTAATTCCCAGCAAAGCCATGGAGGAGACAGACAGGCTCCCAAACTTCAAGGAATTTACAGCGTAGGACGCACTGTATGTAAATCTGTTTCTATGAAAGACACATGTTTTGCATTTCATGCTTTCTTCACAAATCTACTAAAATGGTCACAATCGAGAAGGGGGAACTGTTGGTGACAACTGATCCTGATGGCAGGAGAGAGGCAAGATCAGCGCTGATGCAGAGGTCAGTACTCTCCGGCAAATCGCGCCCCTGCCGAGCCCATGCTTCCACTTCCTCTGTCTTTGGTGAAACCTTGTTCACCAACCTTGGCAATAGGGATAGGCAAAGAGCCTTTACACACAAGCCTTTAGATAACTAGGACTTTACTGACCTTACCCATCCGTCTCTGATTAGCAAGCTTTAGATAGGCTGAAGTGTCTAGTAAGCACAGACCAAAGCTACTGGATCTCTCCCTTGTGCATCACCCTATTTCCTCCATAAAAGCCTACTCTCCCCAAAATAAACTGGATTCACACCATGGAGGCATATCCCCAGAGTCTGAGCTTCTTGGGTTAGTGATTCTGTGCCACTCATCTCCTCAGGGGAACTCTGCACCCACAAAAACCCACAGAGAACAACTGCCAAGACCAGAGGTCCAAGAGTGGATCTTGGAGAACATGCATTCCACTGCAGCCCATTTCAGAGACAACTCAGCTGGCTCTTGGTCACTTGCATTCTCAGCAAGAGAGCTGGAAAGAGAACTGAAGCTTCTTTAAGAAAAAAAAAGTTTTTATTTGAAACAAAATCGCATAACTTTCCCTTATCCTTTTCTTCCCTCCAGCCTTCCCATGTCTTCCTCAAACTCTGAATCTGAAAGTCTTTTTCTTTATTATTGCTTTGTATGTGTGTGTGTGTGTGTACACACAAACATATAAATATACTCTGCTGAGTCTGCTTTTTGTTCTTTGTATATGGGTTCAAGGCTGATCACTCTGCACTGGACAACAAAAAGAAGGCTCATATCTGGGAGAGGCCACCTCTCCTCTCAGCAGTCATCAGTTAGATGTAGTTCTTCGTCTAGGGGCGGGACCTGCAACCTCCCCCCCCCCCCACATACTTATACATCTACTGATATTGCCATTGCTCTGGTCTTGTTTATGCACCCCTTTCTCTGAATCTCCTTAATGGTTAATTTGCTGCTTTCTGTGCTGTGGCTGTGTGTGTTTGCAGAACCATGAAAGGAACCCAGAGAAAGTCTATAAAGTATTAATCTCTGTACAAGAAAAAAACGTTTCTTTTCTTTTGAGAGATGTGGACTCAGCGTCTGTTCCTAGTAAGAACAATACATAAGAATTGTGTTCTAAGACAATATTCTCAGCATTACTAAAAATGCTTAACAACACATTCTTTCTCTATATGTGGATTATTTTTAAACTCTAAAAGACTACACACCTAGAGAAGAAACATCTGTGCGCTCATTCCTATAACTCAGTATAATATATGGTCCCTGTGTAGATATAAATCAGAACTTGTTAGGTTAGTATGCGGGCATGTGTTATCACTCTGTTCATGTTCAACGATGTAAAGTCAGTACTACTAGGAATAAAAACAGCAATAAACTAGGGTGCAAACAACAACACGGGTGCATTTAATTTCTCTAAGTCTCTCACATTCACACACACAAGTGTCAGACCAGGCTACTTTATATTTTCCTATACTTTCTTCCTTTGGTTTGTGGAAGACAGTGCCTTGGGAATTGTTAACTTGGTTAAATGAAACATTCTTTTTTAAAGAAGCACACTGCATGCACGCTGTGACTGTGGAAGCGTATCTTAAGCATTCATGCTCAGCTGGCACCCTGTTCATATAAACAATGCAGAGGATGAAGCGTGTGTTCTCTGGTTTAGAACCCAGGGTATCTGTAAATACCTGGGGATGCTGACTGTAACACCATCTATGCTTTGGTGGCTTCCTCCTAACCCTTGTGTGTTTGCTTCTCCCTGCCTAATTCAATGGCAATTCTTCTTGATAGCAATTATCTTTATCTAATCTTCCTAAGGCAATAATTTTCTTCTTAAAAAACAGCTTTCTTTCAGTGTCTACACACAAATGAAGTGTGTTAAAGTTTTAATTAGAAGACATAATTACAAAGACAAGACTACCTAGCACCCATATGTTTTTGGTAAGCACTCGTGTCAAGTGCTGAGAGGGACCTGTGCATTCGGAGACCAGCTCCCCCTCTTACTCAGCAGGGTGGCTGGGGCCAGGGGCTGCACACAGGGGATGGGTGAACTGGCAGAGCCAGCATGGGGACAGAGCTTAGCAGCAACCTTTGCAGTAAACACCCTCTCCATAAAAATGTTCCCTCCTGGAGAAATCATGAAGCACATTATTTTTTTAATAAATCTATGGGAGAATCCATGAATTCATGTTTTCAAATGTAATTACATATTAATTTTCATTATAAAGGCATCTACATCACACACCACATATACATCGACTTAGAGCAATATATTTGTACATGTACATATTTTTTTTTTCCTTTGGTACTTTCACAGAGGTGAATAACCAAAATCACAACTACAAGCTGACATTTAAAGACTATACCATAGGAACACCATGGGTAGAGCTATTAATGAGCAATGAGAAAATTCATTTTACAGACAGTGAGCACTAAGCAGGGATGTAAACGTCTGCCCACAGCACCTTCACCTCTCTCTCACTCAGTCTTCTAGTCACACATGTCCTCGGGACCTCTTGAAACCCCACAACTTAAGACATGTTGCTATCCTTAGACCAAAATTGGTCCATAGAGCTACAATTCTGGACTGCATCATAGTAAGAATTTGCAAAGAACTGGGATCATAGAGCATACACTTGGGCTGTAAAATATGTAAGCACTCTTTACTCCCACTCAGCTCATCACATTTTGTTCTTAAACTGAGAAATTTGCTGTGGATCCATGACCACTTTACTCCCTGTAGAAGGGGGCATTCTTTCTGCTTGAGCACAGACTCCATTTTGCTTTAAATTTAAGACAATATGTAGAGACTGTCAACACTAGCTGAAAAAGAAAAATTGAGGTTACCACAAAGATACCCCCTCCTGGGGAAACATTAGGTTCTTTGAAGTTTCTGTACTAACAGGCATGACAAGCAGATGTTAGAAGCACTCCCCCAACACCACAGGTAAAACAACTGAAAGCCGCCTGCTTTGCAGGGCTGCTTTCTCCAACCCTTCTCACGGTAATATTGTGGAAAGAGGCCAAGTGAAAGAAAGCCCAACTTTGCTAGTGTTTCCTCTGTCCACTGGAGCTTTGACTTTTTACATAACTCCCAGCTAATACAAACCCCACTAGATGCTTTCATCTTAATTTCAGGATCTTGTGCTAATCAACAACTAGTAAAAACAGACACACAAACATCATCTTCTTTTCACAAAGTTAATTCACCTTTTAGCATCATATGGTTAAAGCACATGCCTGCTTCCAGACAGGCATCCAACTGAGAAACACCAGCCTTCAGCAGCAGCATCTGCCCTTTCTTCACTTCAGTTTAGCCTTTTTTTCCTGCAGAGAAAAGGCCCAAGGAAAGATAGCACTTGCACACTCTTTAACATACTCCCACACACTGTGGTGTAGCTAAGAGGGGGTCTTGACAGTTCCCTAGCTGTAGACTGGCTGCAGTGCTATTCTCTCCCTCAAGAAAGCACCAAACAGGCTTTTAAAAAGCACTTGAAAATTGGAATACTCATAATCAGAAACTGCCAGCAGCACCTCACTCCAGGGAAGGGCAATGGTACAGGGAAGCTCAGCTCCAGCCCTCCGATGGGCAGTGACTGCCTGATGCACTTACATGCTCAAGGCAGCAAGCAGTCAGTGGGGAGGATAGGGGGTGACTGGAGTGTTCAAAGAAGGTGATAGAGAGAAGTGGAAAAGGAGCAAAGTACACAGGCTCTAGGTTTGTATTCCTCGATTTATTTTCATAATTCCTGGAAAGAAAGTAGTAGAGACTGTAGGACAAAGGAGTGCAGCTCCTGATATAATCTGCCTCCAGCTGGGGTCTTCCCGGAAACTGCAAAATTAGTATTATAGCTACTAAAGGGACAGTGCCAGCTTTATATATCCCAATCAGCTCCTCCTAACATTTGGGATGATCAAATCTATAAAGATGGCTTTGGATATTCCTGAGCTTTATGGTAGTCTCCAAATTAAAGTCAGAAAGTGCTTCAAACAGCACTTTGGGTCTCAGCAGTAACACTGCACCTTGCCGAGGCGTCTCTGTAAGTGGATACTCTGCAAGTAATGGCTTTGGTGCTGGGGTGTGAGAAGAAAGAATCTGAAAAGAGGAATCTACACTTTGATGAGTACTCTTTCAAAGATTTCCAACAAAAACAAAACCATTCTTCATCACTAAGTATTTCCATGAATCATCACTGGCACATGGGCTACATCTGAAGATGAAACAGATACTCAGAGACAAGCTGAGCCTGGACTCCAAGGCATTTTTCATGCACCACAGATGAATGTTTATGGTCTGTGTCAAGTGACTCGAAGGATAACAATAACCACAACTGCATGTGTAGTGCATTTCCTGAATGCTTAAGAAATGTAGATTAAAAAGTGTTGCCTATCTTGATATCTCAAAATAACTGAACAGAGGCCAGGCTACTACACAAAATAAACCAAGAGGTGAGAGGAGAGTGGGAGTGGGGGTGGGGGATTAATATTTAAGGAGCACCTGATAAACACCAAGTACTTCATAAATGTTAAAGATAAATTTAGTGTATGTTCAATGAATATTTTAAATATGAGGACCCTATGTGTAAGAGAATAGTGAAATCAGAAGATGCATGGGAAGGGGAGAGATCTATCTAAAGTTACCGAGCAATCCCTGAATTACTCAAGATTTAGGGGCTAGAATGGTTAACAGCTTTCTGAAAATCGTTGATCATTATCCAATAGGAAAATATTTTACTCCTGTTCTTTTGGAAATGCTGTCAATAGTTAATAAAGACAACTCATGGAGAAATAAATAAAAAGCTTCCTCATCTATAAGTTCTGTGAACCTCTATGGTTTACTTTACAACTTTCAATGATGCTTGCTAATAGCTGAATATAAAAAATTGCTGGGGACTAGAGGCAGTAATCAGTGGCAAAGCACTTGCTGAGCATGTGCAGACCTTGGGTTGATTCTCGGTATTGTTGAGGAGATGGCATAACACTCGCAAGGGTAATTGGCATGAGGCCTGTAGAACTGTAAGGAACCTCAAGTCACCCATTCAAAGGAGAAAAAGGTCTCAGGTCACAGAGCAATTACTTGGAGAGTCATGTCTATAATCCACATCCAACCCTGAAAAAGAGATCTGTATACTCACATAGGCTGGGGCATATTGCTTGTTAACTAAAAATGAATAGGCAGCAGATTGGGAAAGTTTTTTCACCAGCAACTGCTACAGGTAGTCAAGAGGGTGTGTGCAGGGATGCTTACTAGGGTGTGGGGGAAAAGTAAGAGCAACGTGAGTGCCAAACTATCAGCAAGGATGCCTAAATAAATGGTGGTGTGCCCATGCCATGGGATACTACATAGAGTGGATGTGCATGTGCGTGTGCCGCCCCCGCCCCCCCAACGCACACACACAGAGGCTGATATGGAAGGGCTGCATGACAAAGCTAAGTTTCCAGCAAGTCATATGCTGGTTATGTGAACTACATACAAGCATTCAAACATTCATATTCATACACAAACTGGAAAGGGACTGAACCAAACCAGTATGTTTGCTTATCCCAGGGGACACAGGAGGGATAAGAAGAGAAGAATGGGCTCTACCTTTGTGTTTCATGTTTTGGTAGCTTTTATTAAGTTGAACTCAACAAATATATTTAATTAAGATAAAGCACACGAATAATGCTACTTTCAAAATGTTATGGGTCATATCCTAAAAATTCCTCTTTAGGTTTTCATTACAAGCTACACTAGTTACTCAGATAAGACACTTACTTTATGGTAGTTACACCCCAGTGAAAGCATGTACTTGTCTTGTTTAAGTAAGTTCAAATCAACTGTTTAGTTTATATACAATCTAAAACTGATTCCTTTACTAGCAGGCCAAGGTTTTTATTAATTAGAGAGAAAAAGTATAAACAGGGGATGGAGCAATGGCTCAGGGGTCAAGAGTACTTGCTTCTCTTTCAGTGGACCTGGGTTTGATTCCCAGCACCTATATGGAGGCTCACAACCAGATCTATCAGGGAATCTGATGCCTCTTCTGGCTTTCATGGGCACTTCATGTACATGGTGCACAGATATATACGCAGACAGAACACCCATACACATAGAATAAAATAAACATAACAGTATAAATGCAACTACCATTCCTAAATTCTTCGGTTATCTTATAATCTAACATTTGTTTAAATTTTAGTACATCTACATTCAAGGTAAGAATTATAAAACCTCCTCAATATTATTAATCTTTCTTGAATTCATTTCAAAACATTCTTGGGGGAAGGGGTTAAACATAATAAAAACCCACTGCATCACATGGAAGACCAATGTGTAAGTGATCCCTTGTAGCTGTTCTATTATCTTCATTTTCTTGGAGGAGGAGAGTCTGTGTCTTCGAACATCTACATCTACAGAAATTCTTTAGTTACAAGAAGAGTAAGTGGTGAAACTGATTTTCTCTTATTTTTACATTTTTATCTAAAAATTTAGATTTATGGGAGTTGGACACTTTCCTTGCTAGGTATGCACTTCACCACTGGACCTCACCCCCTCACCCCAAGCCTGCTAACATTCTAAATTCATTGTGTTCTTCTCCCCCAGAGAAGTCTTATAAAGCCTGAGTTTGGCCTCAAACTCCTTATGCAGTCAAGGTTGGCCCTGAGCTCAGTGTGCCTCTGCCTCACAAATGCTGGGATCCCAGGCATTCACCACCAGGCTCAGCTTTATTTGCCACTTCAAAACCAATTGTATATACTAGCAATCGTCAAATAATGATGTCATGATATTGAGAAACATATTCTAAGGATGATGTTTTTAATAAAAAGACCACAATGAGAAGTCATGAGACCTGTTTCCAACTGGGTTTTAACCTCTCTGGCTTCATTTTCCTCATCTGTAAAATAAAGAGTTGGATTAAATTGTTTCCAAGGTCCTTTCCTGCTGTGAAATTCTATTGCAATCTGCTGTGGAATTTTAGACAATTCAAATCACTGTATCTTCTGTCTCCTGGGAAGTATTTCAACACTGCCAGGATAACAGCTGCTGAACTAAGTGGCTCAAATCAAACTCCCATGTTAAACATTTCATGTACATGTCAATAGAAAACCCCCAGGTTTAAAATTGTAAGTATCTAAAGTAAAGATTTAATGGGGGAAAAGTTTTAGTGAAAAATGCTCAAAACGTGATAGAAGAGCAGGGCAGAGTCCCAGGGCCAACTTCAGATGAGCTCAGAAACTGGTGAGCAGGTGATGCCTTACACAGATGGAAACTGGTGAGTGCGTGCCAGCTAACACATGTGTGCTAGGTTCGCCAGAACTAGAAACACTGTGGAAATAATGCCAAGTTATTAAAAACACTGGTGAGTTGCACTTGGCAATCATCTGGCTTGCCACCTCACGGATTTTACTACAACAGCAAAAATGAGACTGCTTAAAGTTGAAAGGGCTATTTTAAATTCCAAAAGCATTTGTTCTGAGATTCCCATCTAAGGTCAGAAAGATCATATACAACCTTTTCCTTTTTTAAATTCTAGAAATATACTTTTGGTAGGCTTTTCATTAAGTATTTTGTCTATTTAAAATATAAACTTTGACCCAGTGGTAGGGTGGCTGCCTCTAGCACGTGCAAGGCCCAGGGTAGGGTTCAGTCCCCAGAACTGTGAAGAGAAAATATGAACTTGAATTTTTAAGGAAGGAAAAAACCTTTCGTTCAAATGTATTTTCTTTTGGAATGTTGATTTTGTTATCTGATTATAAAACACACACATTTGTTTTCTTATGTCTGAACAATGAAGACTGTTATAAAGAAACAGAACTCTCATCTACACTCTCACACAGACAAAACCTATGACTCCCTCCTGTGCCCATACAGACACTAAACATATGACCAGAGCCACACTGAAGGCACAGCATGGTAGCACTGTGGGTTATTATTTTCCATGTACTTCAACTCTTCTGAAAAGTGGCTGTAATAGATTTGCCATAACTTATTACCAATCACACAATTGTAATCACATTACTTACCTCTTAATTTACATATATTTTCCTTATTTAAGGGAATCTTAAGTTACTGCTATGAGATATTACAACCGTGGCAAATACTTTTCCTAGTTAGTGATACGAACATTAATTTTTTAACCAAGATGTATGTGTGTGCAAGAGTCAAGAGAGTCCTGGGGAATGAACTCAGGCTGTCAGGTTTGCCAGTATCTTTACTCATTAAGCCATCTTTCTGTCTAACACTTTTTAATATGATTTTTTTATACACATATAAGTCCTTTCAATAGTTGTAACTTTCTTCATAATTTCTATGACCACTTCCAGAGTCATCTGAGATCTAACCCTGGGTTTTCTCATGTGTTGAAGATCTAGGACAGCCTGATTAGTCTGTGTTATTTCAATTCTTATCTTCAGTAATGCCTTATGGTAAAGGAGAAAAATCCAAAAGCCTACTTCCACAAAAGCACAAGAGAATAAAATTCTGTGGCATATCCATGGATGCAGGGGACAGAATTTCAGTGTCTGGTTGGACCATTCTGCTCAGGCTTTGGTCCAGTGCCACCTAGTAACAGTTCTTCAGTTGAGCTTAATCACCAGCGGGGATGTACGTGACCCTGAGGCCGACTTTTCCAGATCTATAATAGGAGCCACGGAAGCCTTGATGCTTCTTGGTGTCTGTTTTGTTAGCCAGATTTGAGGAAACAGGACTTGGAAAATAACAGGAATCCAAGAGACCTATCTCTTGTCTCTGGACTCCTGAAAGGGAACTTCTCATGATGTCTTTGTCTGGGAGAAGCAGTCCCATCTGCGTCTAAGACTGGACAGAAGTCGGGGCCACTGAGACAGGAAGGGTTTTACACACTTTAGGCCCAGTCTTACCTGTCCTGGTGAAGCCATCAGTCTGTCCACCAATTCCATTCACAGAATAACACTGTTAGATTTTGGCCTCAAAATAGGTAAGTCCCAGGATAGACTATATTTAGGAGACCCTAAATCCCCTTTAAAATTAGTGTTGTGCTTACACCTATAATTTGAAAATAATTTCAGTTAAATTAACTCAGAAAATAATTTCAGATCAAATATTAAATGGGCCATCAGCCAGACATAGGGACTTTAGTTCCCCACGGCACGTGCATGCTAAAGCATAACCCAGAACAAAGATCCCTAAGGAACTGTCAAGAGGCACTGGGCTTCATTCCCTAACAGGACTGCAGGAACTCCCACAAGGTTTCCTTGTGAACAGACATTTCCTACAAAAGAAACTCATGCAGGATTCCCAGTCAACTGAGCATACAAAGTTTTCCCAGACCCATGTTACAGGATGAGGTATGAGTGAAAAAAGGGGCTTATGAATCTAGACTCCAAGGCTTTCTTTTGTCATAAACGTTCAAATCACCCTCCCATGCCTTCTTCCTGACCTTAAATCTGACTCTCCCATCTGGAAAGTCTAAATCTTCCTACAGTCTTGGCATACTTCTCTCCTATCATCTCGGACAGAGCGATGGGAAGATGTATGACTGCCTTCCCTGAGGAGGGCTGCCGAAGGACAGCCTTTTATTTTCTCAGCAGCATTAAATCATTCTTTTTGTCATCTCTTCTCCACCCAAAATTCCAACTCACTAAGCACTTGCTGAGCAAAAAAAAAAAAAAAAAAAACCCACAAAAGATATCAAGATATCATTTTTGTTCTCAAGGACAAAATAGGAAGATGAGAAGCTCTCGGAGATGCAAGTAGGGACAAGAGGCAAGAAATGTACTAATGTGCTTATGCCATGAACTATTTTCCACCGTTAAGATTCTGAAATCAAAATGTCAATCATTTTCACCATCTTGAATTGGGGGGGGGGGCACAAGCAGCAAGATGGAAACTAAAAATAGAAACAAACCACTGAGAGAGGCGAGGCGGCTGGAAGGACTCCCTCCGCAGCCTTCCTGTCTGCCTGACTCCAGTGAATACAGTACTGTCCTGGCCTTTCCACTGCTCAGGAAAGGTCAAGAGGGTGGAAAGAAGCTTTAGAAAGCAGACGACACATTCTCAAGTCCCTCATCTTGTCCTTTTACCGTCCCCTGAGGTCTTCAGACAAAGGCACAGAATCAAGTCCAATGGGTGTTCACACATGCACACACCTATGTAACCACTGCTCATACCATGGCACATGACATTCAGCACCCAAAAGATCCCTGTGCCTCTTCCTAATCAATAATCACATTCTGTCTCCAGAGAGAGTCAGTTTGCAGGATTAGACCATCGAAGATTTGATTACTTACCACATTGTCTTTTAAGACAAGGATAAATAGAACCTTAGACCATTAAGCTTAGATTTAAAATACATAAAAATAATCCAGTAATGTTTTCAATCTCTGACTCTGAAGTGAGACTTCACTCATCTTTTCTCCGCAGGTTTAAGAAATACCCAGTCAGATGACCTACAAGTCATAGCTCTTAGATCCTAATGAGCAATAAAATTTCACCTCACACATAGAAATACACTCATAACCACGATGCGCCCCACATTAACTGAGTTATTTAAGGCTAACATGCACAGGACAGGTGCAGGCTGCAGAATCAGGTAGGACTCTTCCTCAGGGTCTGTGTGAGGTGGTACTGTTAGTATACTGTTTCTATGATCCAAAAATTGCTAGAGTGGCCTAAGACGTGTGATCAGTGTGATTTCAGTTTTGTGACTTCAAGAATGAACCTATATGGTGCCTAAACATAGTAAGATGTGATAACTAGTTCTTACATTACTGCTGGAACTAAAAAAATTATAGCAGAAAATTCTCTACTATGCATGTAACATATAAATGTGATTAGGGGGAAGGGTTCCACGTCTCTAGAAAATGCTGAGTTGTTGGGCATCTTTTTAAAAGCATGATGTTTATTATGTCAAAATTTTAGAATTAAAAAATAACGGCATCTAATATAGTGGTTCAAACCATACAGATCTGGATTCAACTCCAGTTTCATGATATATTATTAACTATTTAATTAATATTTAAAATATTATTCAATTGTTCAAACCTTAGTTTCTTTAATAAAGTGTAGATGGTAATAATAGGACCAAATTCTTGGTTTGTTTTCAAATTTTTTAAATATAGTGTGATGCCTGGATGCAGTAAGGTCCTAGTGAAGTCATTGTTATTACAGATTTTAATTGCAACCTTATATCATTAAAGTCCAATCATCAAGGACATAAATACAGTGCATGACCAAGTCTCGTGTCATAATTCTTAAGATTTTAAACTCAGACAACTATGCATAACTGTGGAATGTTTTAGAATATTTTGGTAACAAACTTTATTATTAAAATTATTAGAAAGGTCATTTATTATAAAAAAAACACAAATTAAATAAAGGAGACCCTAGGATGATTGGAATGTTATGTAATCCAAGTTACAATGCTGAAGTATCACTAATTATTCTCAACAGCTTCTGTGACCATATATAGTCAAGTGCATTTAATGCAGAATCTAGTTATAGCTGGCTATTTTTATGCAAAACCTATATACCTGTGGGTGAATAGTAGAGATACTCCGTTTCAAAATGCTCACCTCTTCCCACTTTGAAACTCCGATGACACACTTTTAATGCTTCAATCAAGTCTATTCTGCAATTATTTAATTTTTAGGACAATTCATAGTAATGAAAATTGCTTTTCTTTACATAATGATTTTAAATAAAATGTCTTATGTTAATCATTTTTACTGCATAAAAATAAACTATTTAATCTCTAAGCAATATGATCATAAAATCTCACTTAACACAACACTGAACTGATCTCTTTTACTATCTACCTAGCCCCAGATTATAAGTGTGTCTTCAGCAGTCAAGGTCTGCACTTTAAACACACAGATTTAGATTCTCTTCATAACTGACAGGAATGTGCCACACTGTACAGAAGAAAATGAAGCATGTGCTTCTGCTGAGGGTTTGTGGGAGTCTCAACAGGACATAAATAAACATCAGCAAGACACTCCTGCTATTGGGCTGCTTTCTTTCTCATCAGTTAACTTTAAAGCTCACTTGAGCATTCAGTGGCTACTGATTAGCTGGGGGAGGCCCTCACCTCCAATTTAACTGTTAGGTAATTTGCAAGTTCTCTGTAAAGTCATTAAGAATATTATTAAGAAGATGTGCTAAAAGGATGCAGCAAATGAGACAGAAATACAGCAAGCATATAAATATTGGATCCCATGCCAATGCAGCCAAAAATTAACACCTGAAACTCCAAGATGCCTATCTGCTGGAGACACGGCAGAGAAAATTGTGGTTTACTGGATCTGCTTAGCAGTTGTCAATCACAAACCAAGCCTGGTAATCCACAAAGGTACTGCCAAGGGAGGTTCCAAAAGAAAAGATGCTTGTGCATAAGGCACATGATGACAGGCTGATCTGGGTGGGGCCCAACCCACTCCCAAGCTTGTACAAGTCAGCTGATCTACATGAACTCAAACCACCCTCTATACAAGTCAGAAGCATGTAACAGCTTTAGTTCAACTTGGGTTCAAAAGAAACTTTATCTTGGTCTGGTAAGATGGGTCAGCAAGTGAATAATGAGCTTGCTGCCAAGCCTGACAACCCAAGGACCCATGAGATACAAGAAGAGAACAGACTCCCACAGACTGTCCTCTGACCTCCACGTTTATTGTGTGCCCCCCACCCCTAACCACACACTCACATAAGCAAGCAAACGAACAAAACTTTCTCTTATTAGTTGAGTTTGATCCCAAATAGCAAGCAAGAAATGAGGTTTTGGCCTCATTTTAGCCAACAGGAAAGGAATCCTGCATACAAAGTACAGGGGAGTGGACTAACTGGGTGCCTTGAGGTATAACTTCCTCTTCTGTTATTAATGGAGTCTTTCTCTTCAAGGCAATCTAAGGCCTAGCATATCTCTGAAAGGTGAGGGAAGCAAGCCATGGAACATTCATTTTCAAACACATTCCATCTCTGCACTTACCACAGGGCAGTGGAAGGCACTATGATCAAAATACCACAGGGTTCTGTTTCCAGACAGTGCATACCCAGCAAGAATCTAGGAATGCCAATTCACCACCACCAACAAACAAACAAATAACAACAACAAAAAAAACCTAGTTCAAAACAGTAAGAATTCTAAAAGGAACAACTGATTAATTAAAAATACTTTTAAAGACAGTAGCTTTGACATTCTTTTTAAGCCCATGCAAGTTAAATATTCATAGTTTAGTTGAAGGTTATGAAGAAAACAACCCATACCAAGTTACACTAAATTATAAAGTACTTACTCTTAAACCCAAGACGTTCTCTGCCAGACTGTTGCTGTGAGTCCTGTGCAAAGCATGCTTAATAAGCACATAATAGAGTTTTTTTAATATGACATGTATACTAATCATTAAGAGACCCAAGAAAAGGCTGTAAGAAAGACAGAAAATCCTTGTTAAATTGAAGTAACTGGAGAGTGTAAGATGCAGAGTGAAGCCTACGATCCTCAACTAGAACACTGACTAGACACTAATGTTCCTCAGTGGGATTTTCAGTTGGGTAAAAATTAATACAAGCAGAGCTCAATGTAGAGTCTAACCATTAGAGGGAAGTCCTATAATGATGAAGCAGCACCTTTAAACAAATCCTTCCTAAGTACTCCTTCATAATGAAACAGTTTTAGCTTCTGGTAATCTGCTAGCAAATCACTGCTGGCATCACAATACCAAAGGGACTCAGACCTAGGGACCCAGACTACTATTCACTATAACCAAGACATCGTTTCTTGCTGTAGCTCCCCACTGCATGCACAGTGGACATCAATGGTCAATTTCTGATTAAACTTCTCTCCTGTAGGGAAATCTGTTCTCAGGCTGGCATTCCCTGAGCCACAGTTCCCTTCCACATCCTCTCCCTAGAATGGCATTCAGAAGTCAAATAGGGAAGCTGTCATGAAGCTGGTAGCAGTGAACTGCACATCTAACTTTGATTCCTTTTCTCTTCACTAATGAGGCTATGGTTGGTTGGTTTTATTTTTTACTTGTTAATTTTTTTTATGTATAAAAGTGTTTGACTTACATGTATGTTTGTGCACTATGTGTCTGCTTGGTGCTTTCAGAGGTGAGAACAGGGTGTAGCATTCTTCTGGGACTGGAGTTACAGGTAGTTGTGAGACACAATGTGGGTGTTGAGAATTGAGCTCAGGTCCCCTGGAAGAACAGCCAGTGCTCTTGACCACTGAGCCATCTCTCTATCCCCTGGTTGGTTGTTTTCAAAGTCAGAAACCAGTTAATTTGGGATGAGGAGCATTAAAGGACAAAAGGATATGTTCTCAAAGACAGATAAGGCTTTTACACTTTCTCCCATCACCTAGGAAGCATCTCATTATTTGTGATAGACCAGCAGGGCCTAATTCTCAATATCAAATTATCCCACCATATCACTAAGCTCTGTGCAAGAGCTTGATTGGTGCTCAATTATCTGTTTAGTTCTTCCAACAATTAATTTCTACATGCTTACCAAATGCCAGGCACCTTGCTAGGTTCTGAAGAAACAGAACAGTTTATAAAAATGGCTTAAAAACTTAGGACAATATCCATCAATCACAAGGATAAGAAATAAATAATCACTGCACACAAAGTAGTCAGCAATAAATCTATGCTGTTATGATGGTTATATAACATTCAAAACCCACCGTTATCAGGTGAGTGGGATTCTTAGACTAGTTACTGTAGATGTTTCTTCAAAGCAGAATGTGATGAACACCCTGTGGCAGGCACCACAGCTGGCATACCTCCACCAGGCTGAACTCAGACCTGATTCAGTCCCTACAGGTCTCCTCCACCCATATTTCAGGTACCTGTACAATTAATTGTCTATCTTTGAAAAGTCCCTCCCATCTCTCATGATACTTTCTCTAAACTCTCTTACAGTCCTACCTCCTTCTTTAGGGCTTAAGTGCCCTCCAAGCCTTATTTTGTTCCATAAAATCACTGGTGATTTTTACATAAATCATTCCTTTTTAAAAGATCATAAATTGTTTGATCGCAGCTGACTAATGTAACTCTGTGAGGTAGTTTTAAAATTCAAGTTTGGGTTGTTTGAGAAAAAAAAAAAGTCTTGAGAAATCTCTTCATTCTTTCATCCAGCACATATTTATTGAGCTCCAAATATGCCTCAGGCACAAAGCTATACTTCAAACTCCCAAAGGCCAAGCAATGAGTTAAGTATCTGTTTGTGTTTAAAAAATTTTCGTACAGTTAATCTTACTGACAAGAGTGCCAGTATAGCAATCAAAATTCTTCTCTAAAGTTAAATTCTATAAATTATTTTCAATTCCACCTAGCAACACACTTAAGTTTGGGAAGAAGGTATGTCAACAGTAGCTTTCTGTTTCTTAGAATCCGAGAAGTAACCAATTTTTAATAAGCAAATAATAACAACAAAAAACTCCAAAAAAATTAAGCTATACATGTTGTAGAAGTTTATTTTTAGTTATGTTTGAAATGGTTTTGTGCACAGTTGGGTGAGGGGCTGCCTAGGTCTTCCAGTTTTGTATTGTCTGCAGGTGTTGGATTTATGTGGGGGATGTTGATTGGTAATGATCTGCATATGCTATCAGTAGAATACCTGAGGAGTTCTGAAAGAATAAAAATACCTGAGCTCAGACACTAGTGGTTCCACTGCAGGATGGTGCTGGCCATGACAGTGGTTCCCTCTGCTGAGATCTAGCAGAGTTTGCACGTATGAAAGTGCCTCCATGTCTCCCTGCTGAGCCAACTCAGCACAGCGTACAACTATACACATCCTCACCCACTTCACTTTCCCATACCTACTAAACAACCAGCAGTAACATATAAAGGAATAGAATGTATCTGCTTCATTTCCAAGAGCTATGTTAATTTTATGAAATAAAACTGATCTTATTTCTTAACATTTATTATTAAGGTAAAGGCTCACCAAGGCTCACATCCTGAAATGTATTACACACTGTGGAATGCATTCCAGGGGCAAAACTCTATAAAATATGCTCATTTATAATATAAAGAACTCTACAAGAACTCCCCTAATAAAATAAGCCTTTGCTCAACCTGGCTGCCAAACTTGACTGATTTTGGCAAGCAAGCTTGGAACATTTTACATATTACAAACATTACCCCTTTTAAGCAGTTAATTTGACTATGTTAAGGAATGTAAAAATAAACCCTGGTTTGGGTAAAATCAAGATGAAGTTTTACCAGACTTCTAATATAATCTGTAACTATCACAATCAGATTATGTAATTGGCAGAAAGGCTCTGAGTCTTCAGGCTGGGGAGACTTTTCAACAACCTCCTTTCTCAAAAACCAAACTTAGTGTCCTTCTTTTTCCTATTTGGATGGAGTAGAATGTATACTTTATACTTAAAAATGAAATGGGGTGCTCCATGTTTTTATTTAAACCAGGCTGCAGTAATGGCTGTGTTTCTGAAACATCATCAACAAGATGAAACACAGACAACAAAGAACAGTGATAAAACAAGAAGCGAACAAAACAGAAAAGAGAAGACAGGTTGAAATTGGGTGCTAGGCCCTACACGAACTATAAGTTAGCTCTTACTCGCACCTTCACAGAACTGGAAGTCAAGGCGCAGAGATTAAACATTGGCTAAGATCACACAGCTAGCAGGCAGCAGGGAAAGGAGACGGTTGAGAAAGGGAACTACCACCAGGAAGCACCACATGTTTCTACAGCTAGCTGTACCTGTCTACTCTTGAGACAACTGTGCTTTCTAGTGTATCTAATTTAAAGAGCCCAGACAACTATAAATTATATGAGCTGAAGCTTTTGGTTTCAAAGTGACTGCAATGATGACATGCAGTGGCTTTTATTAATCCCTAGCTATTCTTCAAGGGTCACACAAGTTCCATTCTCAGCTAGACCTAAACTTCATCTACCTCATTGATTCCCACCCACCTCTGAACTCCTAGAACCCTTTATTTTTTATGCAAAAGAAGTGCCTTCTAAATTATATTCCACTTAGTATACTTTTGAACTGCCCATGTGATTGGATGAACAAACCAGGTCTAAGACATGTTGGCTTTGTCCTATGACAGGGAGAGACTATGCCCTGACTTTCTGACTTTTTTCCTATTCTCAGCTAATCAGGTTATTTAATGGTTAAACAATGGATGTGAGGACAAGAATTTACAAATGAAAGTCTTTAGTTTTAAAATAATATCATTTAAGTTACTTTATATTCAGTGATAACGACATTAAGATAAGATTTACTAAATGTAACTTTGCAATGATCTTAAAATTAAGAGAATTTTTTAAAAGGAAAAAAAAAGACATACAAATGATTGACACAATGCCCTTAGGAAGATCAGTCAAGGAGTGAATGAGAACCCACGCTATGCAAGGAGAAGATATAGGAAGATGAGCAGCTTCAAGTAGGTAGCAAATGGGTGGGGCTAAAGTTACCATCCTCTATTGATTGGCCTTTGAAAGCTTTCTTATGGCTTAAGTACTTTATGAATAAATAAAAATGTTAAAAATAAAACAAAATACGTAGCAGGCAGGCTGATTTGTAGCACAGACGCAGTGCTAACAAACAAAAGCATTAGGAGCCTCCATTTGGGCACCATACAGTAAGACCATCAACCTTTGAGGCATCCTTTATGGAACTGTTGAGTCATGAACACACCTTACGTACAGAATAATACTTCATTATTGTTAAATGCAACATGCATTGCTGCATCACACAGTAGAGAGATTCAGAGATGCACAGCACCTGGAAGAGATGAGCAGGACAATGACATACAACATTCTCATTTTCTGAATTCCTTTATGCTGCTAAGACTCTGCTCTTACACAGCAGGTCTATTGTCCACAGGAGCTTTGTGGACATTTTACTGGTTGGGGAAGGGGAGGCAGCACCTGGCTCTGTGCCTTGCTGTGCCACAGCAGAATCCTACAAATAAGTATCTGCTGGCCTGAGGTCTTTTGAGATGACCCCTAACAACACTATTGTTCTCAATGTCATTGTTATGCATTACCTAGCATCATCATGCTTTTAAGGGAGCTCAAAGGACAATACTTTCCCCCTTTTCTTTTATTGTTTTTGAGACAGGGTTTCTTTGTTGTAACTTGGGCTGTCCTGGAACTCACTTTGTAGATCAGGCTGGCCTAGAACTCACAGAGATCCACTACCTCTGCCTCAGGAGTGCTGGTATTAAATGTGTGTGCCACCACCTCCCAGCCCTTTTATTTTATTTTTATGTGTGCACAAGTGTGTATATGCACGCATTCACACAGGTATTCATGGAGGCTAGAAGAGGGTGCTGGATCCCCTGGAGCCTGGAGTTACAGGTAGCTGTGAGCTCCCCAACAAGGGTGCAGGGAACTAAATTTGGGTCCTCTTCTCCAGCCCCTGACATCACTCTTTAACTGCTACTGCTCTAGCTACACCCTGCTTTAACAGCAGGCCCCTGGACATCATGGGTTCTGCTGTTCACTCAAGATTCCTTTCCTATCTTTTCCATCTCTGTGACTGGCATTACCATTCATCCACCTCCTCAGAAAATAAAAATCAGCTGTGATTCTTCTAGACTCTCAACTAAGGAATCACCAGATTCAGTAGTCTACTCCCTCTAAAATCGACTTCTTTCTAAATCCTAGTTCAAATCACCATCATTCCTATCTAATGCTATCTTCCTACCCACCACAGTCCTGGCTCAGTTCAACTGCCCTCCACAGTGAGAGTGAAATGCAAACCATACCATGATTCTTACATTGCGCCCAATGGGTGGCTCTCAAAACAAAAGAGGTAAAATAACAAGTGTTGGCAAAAATGTAAAAAATTGAAGTTAGAGCCTGGCAATGGTGGCACACACCTTAAATCCCAGGACTCAGGAGGCAGAGGAAGGTGGATCTCTGTGAGTTCAAGCCCAGCCTGCTCTACAGAGTGAGTTTCAGGATAGCCAGAGTTACAACAGAGAAACCCTGTCTCGAAGAAAACAAAATCAAAAAAACAAACAAAATAACAACAGCAACAACAACAAAAAAACCCCCTGAAGTTAGTACACTGTTGGTGGGAATGTAAAATGGTACAACTACTATGAAAAAAACAGCATGTGTTCTTCAAGGTTAAAAACTCAATCAACATGGGATCCAGCAATTCTACTTCTGGTATGTGTACGTACCACAAACAGTAGAAAGCAGGAATTCCAATAGGTTTTTGGTGCACCCATGCTCAGAGCAGCGTTATTGACACTAGCCAAAAGGCAAAGTGTCCATCAACGATGAATGTATAAACAAGATGCAACAAACACATATTGCCACATGCTATGACTTTGTTGGCAACATGCTAAGTTAAAGAAACCAGTTACAAATGGGTAAATATTGTGTGACTTCACGAATACTAGGTACTCACAATATTCAAGTTCATGGTGGGAGAGAAGGTAGAATGACTGTCAGGGGCTGGAGGGGAGGAGAAAGGGATGTTAGTGTTTAATGGGTACAGAGTTTCAGATTGGGAAGACATAATCATATTCTGGACTTGGGTGGCCATGATACTAGTTTAGTAATGCAAATGTATTTAATGGCACTTAACTGAACATTTACTCAAAAATCGCTAAAATGCTATTTTATGCAATTCATACCTTCCACAAGAGACAGACAAACAGACAGAGACAGAGAGACAGAGATGGACAAAGAGAAAACACACACATATACACCCCAAGAATAGAGCCTAGAAACCCCTTAGTTTGCAATTCCCTTCAGGACTTGTACCTAGTTCACCTCTCCTCTTACTATTATTCTCTTCCACTGCAGTCTAGTGATGCTCAATTACGCTGGAGTTGGGCCCATACCA
The DNA here is from genome assembly GCA_026225945.1 of Cricetomys ansorgei. NCBI lineage: Eukaryota > Metazoa > Chordata > Mammalia > Rodentia > Nesomyidae > Cricetomys > Cricetomys ansorgei. Next base: position 14,086,661 of record JAMJFZ010000116.1, on the reverse strand, counting down.
CCTTGGAGCTCTTACAAACTGTTCCTGGTGTCTATCAGACAACTGCCTTTGTTCTCTCTCTATTGGTGTGATTCACATTTAGTCCTATGTGCTCTTTCTTGGTAGGATTTATCACAATAGTGTAGCTGTTTATTCGATTTAACTTTTTAGTAGTTCAAGACTTGATGAAGGCAGAAAAGATATTATAATCTGTTTAGAATGACACTTTTGGTTCAGGTATATATGAATATCCAGTACATATTATTGATTATATATGCAAATAAATGTAAAAACTGTGGGAATCATTCTTCAATCAGAATAAGGTATGTAATATGTACAACACCAGGAAAGCAGCTACCTTATTATCACTCTGTCTAGTTAATATCTAAAGGAAAATCTACAGGACAAGTCTAGGGACCCAGTATCCTACACCATCTGCAGTTAAGTTCACCAGGGTCGTAGGATCTCTAGCGCCAGCCACAGGCAGTGGCGATCTCAACCACTTGCCATCAATTTAAGTTTAATGCCATTCCACTTAAAGTGTACACAGGACTGCCATTCCTTTTGAATTAGGTCATGAACAAATGTTAAGTAAAATCCAGAGAATCTTGGCACAATCTGGTGCATTGTAAGTACTGGTTATTTGCCCAGAGTTTTAATGCTTTAAGACTTTTTATATGGAGTTCAGCTTCAACAGCTTCAGTATGTATAAGTAGCTGCCTCACCTCACACTCTGCAACCATACATATAATTGATGACTTAATCATATAAATACTTATGAGTATGTAATTTTAGAATCCACTAGTTATAGAGCTTAATTCAAAATGGAAAGAGTCCAAACCTGGTCACACAGCTCAGAGCTGTCAGGACAAATCATCTAAAGCCTAGCTTTGGGGAATTCTATAGCATTTGAGAACAACTAGGCTCTCAAATCTAATATGGAAATGTACTCAGAGCCTGTAGAAACATACTGCAGAGACCATCTCCATGCTCTTTGCCATTTTTTCACACCTCTGTCCTCTCCTCCTTAAAGCGCTAAGGCTAGCCATTCTGGACAATGTGCAGAACCTGACAAAGGTGAAGACGCTCTCCTCATACTGGGCCTGGTTCTTAACTGACAAGTGAGCCTGCTGCAAGCAGAGGATGGATTACTAAGCCGAAACAAAAACAAAACAGTCAACAGCTACATAAATCTTTAAGATGATAGGCTGAGCAACACCTGCCAGCCACACAAGAATAAATGCCATGTTACTGCGTGTGCATGTAGGTCCAGGAGCAGGCCAGCAGAGTAGCCATGGTTTGTGCTGCAGTGAGAGGCAAGGACAGACAGGGCCACGAAGTCATCTGGAATGAGAAATGTTGCACGTCATACTGACATGTGGACGACACTAGTGTGTGCCTCTGACAAACTGATCAAAGCTCACCTTAAGGTGTGTGTGTGTGTGTGTGTGTGTGTGTGTGTGTGTGTGTAAAATATACCCTGGTTGTAAAGAGAATGTTGTTCTTTTTCTGGTTCATCAAAAATTACTCCCTAAGATCACACACCAATACTTTGTGTTTACAAAGTACTTAGTACTCTATAAAACATGCCATCACTGCTTACCTGCAGTGGATATGACTTAACCTCCATATGACAAGTACTTTTGAAAAGTGCATATAAAAGAAAGTGGGCCAAGGAATGGAGAAGGAAGGACTAATAGTGATGGCAATTCCTACACCACTTTTCAATTTACCAGATCTAAAAATGTCAAGTTCTGTGCTGCAGATTTATTGGCTTTGCCGCTGTGGAAAGATGTTACTTCTCTTTGATGTCAATGTACTGTGCAATCACTCAAACCCTATGAATAGAAACTGTGAACACAGACATACAGAATATCTTAATAGTAGTTTTAACTTCTTTTTCATACAGGTTGACCACTACCAATAAAACAATAAGGAGGATCCTGTTGGGATAACTCCACCACAAATAAATCTCTTATGCACAGTAACAAAAGTTTCTAGCTATAAAGCTTTTTATTAAACATAAGGCCAGCTAGAATGCCTAACCTGCCTCAATACATACGGTGGAAAACAATAGAGGAAGACACCTGACATCAGCGTGGGGCTACACACGCAAGCCCCCCAGTCAATACACACATACACACCATAAACACACATACACATGCACAAAGTTAATGGATAACGCAAACAGAGTATTTCAATTATATTTACAATCCACAAAATAAGTGTTTATATGGGTTTTAATCTTGACCATTTTCCCCACCTTCCTTTGGAGAAATACATAGAGCTGTCAGTTCATGTGGGATTAGTTTAATGTTGAAGACCAGCAAGGCATCCAGCACACTCACCTGATGATGGCCAGGTGCTGTTGTACAGGCTGATGTTGGAAATGGTCAGGCCATGGGTGATGAAGGCAGAAGGACGGCGAGGGCTGAAGGCAGTGTGCGGCCTGATATACAGGTGAATGGTTTGGACACAGGGATGCAGAGTATTCGGAATGTGGCTGCATGCAACACGAGGCCAAAGCGGAAGATGTTGCAGAGCCAGCCTCGGGATGGCACTCTTGGTGATTGTTATGGCTGGTCACAGGGTGATGGTATGGACAAGGGTGGCAGCACTGAGCTGACGTCTGAGGTGTTCTTTGGTTGTCTAAAGGCAGAAAGGATGACTTAACTGTGCCATTAAGTTGCAGGCATCCATTTGGACTTGTTTTTCTTCTCGGGGCTTCTCTGGGTGTGAGCTGCTGGACCGTGAGTTCTCTATCGTTGGGGGTGAGGGGACTAGGGTTGGTAGTGCTGGTTGAGATGCTGCCATTGCTCAGAAGCACAGAATCACTTCCGCTGACCACAGCCATGCTCCAATTTCTTAATCCTAGAAACGATAAAGATATAAAGCCATCCAGTTCTAAGCAGGCAGGAGATAAAAATGAGAAAGACATGTAAGACATCTTGGGAGATGAGGGTCCTCCAGGGGTTATGAGCCAGTATCTGGGAGGGGCCAGCCACCTCAGAGCCCTTCTACTACTGCCTGTCTTCCTCCAAATCACTTTCTCTACCCCACTTCTCTCCCAGTGCTATCTTTTAATCCATCCTAGGCTAGTTAATATTCTTCCAGAGCCAAAACATTTTGAATGGAAAGAAAGAAGATAACAACAACATCATCCTTCAAGTGTCCAACCTGATGCTTTGGGGCTTCCAATTTAGGAGTGATGGGAAAATGAATGGTGACACTAACGGCAAATGTATATATATGTTAAAATAATGTAAACAATATTAAGTCTGCTTTATGTCTTAGAAAAATCTCAACAGTTTTAGGTTTTTTTTTCTCTAAGTGACTCAAATCTCAGAATAATAACATGCCTATTAAAATTAACAGCACTCAGCTAAAAATTCTCACAAATTATCAGGTATAAAAGGTTTTTTTCTTTTATTTAAATCAATGGATATAACACTAAAAAGTTAATAGGCATGTCATGAAAGTTGTTTAAGAATTCACCTTCTATGTTGTGTACAGTAGGTAACTTTTGTACAGAAAAATAATACTGTGGATGAGATTTGTTTCACATTGAATTTTCTTAGATTTGTGTTTCCCTTTCACCCAAGGACCTGGGCCTTAAATGTAAAAGAAATCCCTTACATACTCACAGTACCAGGAATACTTCTAGAAGTCCACTCAACATGCAACAGCAAAACTAGACAACCTGACACCCCACTGGTGTCTCAGCAACCTGAACCACTCAGCCCATTCTGAGCAATACACACGAAAACAAAACCTGGGAATTTACAGTAAGAAGCATCATCAAATGCCACTGCATATTCAACCTACATAACCTACAATCCTTTAGATCCTTAACCCTCTGATGTGGCTTCTGGAGGAACCTCTCCCTAGTCCCTCCCCACCTCAGACATATACAAGCATCCAGAGAAGTAACATGGTCTCCATCTGCGGGTGCACTAATGTAGCCAGGTCACCCAGGTGCAAGAGTCCTGTCCCACTTTCACCCACTGCATCCACTTAGCAGGGGAGTCCTGAGAAGAACCTGCCATTGGGATGACAAAGTTCCCATCTGGATACTTGGTACCCAGAGGACATGCAACACACTCTGATGCAAATTTAGCATCATTAGTTTAGCATTTATCTTTCAGATAAAATCTCTCACACCCATGCATAAACTCAGATAAACAAACATCACAAAGTAAGAAATTAATTACCCAATAAAATCGTTTTTATAAATTGTTTTGGTAGAAAAATAAAACATTTTAAACCCTATACACATAAACTCAAAATGTCTAAAGGTCTTGCCATCTCTTTTCAAACTGCCCTGCCAGTCCCCAACCTTCTTTTCTAATGGCATTTGAGAGAAATTCTGAATTACATTTTATGAAGTAGCTTTCTCCTTCATAAAATCATTCTTGGATAAAAGCATTCAGACTAAGTACTAAGATACTGTCCCTAACACAAAGCACTGTGAGCTCAGTGTATTAAGTCACTCACAGGAAGCAAGGCAGGTGCAGTGACTGAGTGACCACAGTGCAAAGTGGTCGGCCACCACAAGGATGCCTGCATCTATGTCACCTGCGTCTGCTCAAGTTTCTGCTGGAGAGGAGTACAGACTCACACTTACAGTTAACAGGAACAGGACGTGTATGGGAGCTCTCCGAAAACAACAAAACACAAAGAACACGTAAAAGTCTCTTAAAAAAAAACAAAACAACTGTAGTGTAGGGAACATTCACTAGAAAAGATCTGAGGGAACATTTGCTGGGAACCTTTACTTTTCTAGCCACCACCTACAACCTAGGCTGCAAGCCTGCCCTCCAGGCCCCTGCAGAGCCAGCCACTCTAACAACAGTATCTGCTGGGCGAATGACAGATGCACCAAGAGGTCAGTAGGAAAGCATTTCTGTTTTGATGGTTGGTTTTTAATCACATTAGGCAGTTGGAATAGCATCCAAAATGGTCTATCTTTTTCATATTTAATGCAATCAATCCTACTGACAATTAATCCTATTATCTACCAGCATAGCTACTGGGTAGGTTCTGCTAAGAAGCATCTAGAAACAAGCATCTAAAGTAAGTTCTAAAGTAAGCAGTTTGAAAGCAAAACAGGGCCCAAGACACCATAACAACAACTTACAATTGCCCTCCAGAGTTCCTTAAAATCACCCCCCAGAGTCTCTGATTTTCATTCAGTTTTCTTTGTTCTAATTAAATCTCCTTGTCTTTAGAGGGAAAATGTTTACTTTTCTTTATAATTAGAATCACAGTAATCATTCTTCTTTACTCTTACTATAATGCACCGTCGGTTGCTCTATAAGAGTTAAAAATGTTCTTGTACATCAACAGAGTGACTTAATTTTATCAAATAGCTTTTTCCCCCTCACTGTGATAAAATACAGCTTTACAAAGGCTATTTAGGAATGCAACCTGTTTGCAATAGGCACTGGTGGAATAACACAGAATAATGTAAACTCAGACTTCTGCTTGCCATTGGAGAAAATGACATGTGTCTTCTCTTATTTGGTTTCTTTAATTATTGGGAACAACCAACTGGATTCATAAGTAAATGAAACACACACAGACAAAGCAAAAACAAAGCAACTGTTTTAAGAGATGTCAATGGCTTATTTAGGCTCAGTAGTTGTATTGGTGCAGGGGTTCAGAGGACTACAACAGCAAGGGCTCAATCTGAAGTTAGGAGCTGGCATTAAAGCCCCATGCTGAGAGAGACTAGGAGGGAACTAACAGCAAAGCACAGAGCAGAGGAAGAATAAATATAGCAAGCAGTAATGCAGAAGGAGATTCTAGAAGAAAACATTAACCACTTTTACATGTGTCAAGTACTGTGCTAAGTGTAATGGTGTGTAATTGTAAATGCAAGGATAATAGTATTTATTGTGGAGTTTAGGATCAGTTTTGAGTCAAACTCAAAGAATAACTTACAGAGTCAGTGATGTTCAAACCAACATGTTCTCTTGAAAGCACGTCCTAAGAAAGCTTTCTGGGCACCTGACCCTGGTGGGCCCTGGCCATGCATTTTAGTGTCCTTCTCACTCTGTAGGAATCTGGTGTGTCAATATCAATTCACTAAAGGCCACTGATCTCACACCCGCTTCAGCTTTTCTGGTAGCATTTGTCATACACTGGCTGATTTAAATATGAAAACATATGGAGTGATGCTTCTCAGTTTCAAAGCCCAAACTGTGCTTTAAAATGGCAGCTGAGAGATCTGTACTTGAAAACAAAGCATGGGAAGGTCTGAGTTTTTAAAGATGATTCATTCAGCCACTGCTGAAATTTTAGATCAAATTACTCAATGTCTCCCTTGCTTAAGCCTTGATTTCTTCTTAACATTGTTTCAAATGCAAATTGATACACCTTTCTAAGACAGCAACAAGGTACTACTTTTCGAGATTTGAAATATCTTTATTCTCTGACCCACAAATCTACTAGGGTAAAATTTAGACATGCATGAATAATGTGTAATGATATGCATATCATCAGGGTTTGGGCTGTAACACTTTAAAGGTGAAAACTGCAAACTTAAATTACAATCAACTTAAATTTGGTCATATCTTAAGTTAGCTATTATATACAATAGAAAAGAATGAGTCAGCCGAGCATGACGATACATGTCTAGAATCCCAGAGCTTGGGGGCTGAGGCAGAGAATACTGAGTATG